>JANAVB010008400.1:8280413-8505413 GCA_029216955.1 Iris pallida
GCTAGGCGGCATCGGCCGTCATAGGCGTCATGAAGACGCTGGGGGCGCCTTCGGCGTCGTGGGTGAAGCGAGGCGTTGAGTTGCCGGCGTCGAAAGACGTCGGCCGTCCTGTGAGGCTCGGGAGTGCAGGAGTGTGCGAGGCGTACGTGTGGGGCAATGTTGAAAAAGCTAGTGCGGACAAGATTCGCACGAAGAGTCCGAAGCGACATGACGATCGGCTAAATTCGTTTGCGGGGAGACACAATTTAACTAAGCCTGCACGTGCTAGAAAAAATATTAAAAAACAAAACAAAAACAAAAAAACACTCATAAGTTTGTTTCTCATATATATATATATATATATATATATATATATATATATATATATATATATATATATATATATATATATATATTCGAACGAATTTGTTTGTAAAGAGGTTTTTGTTAAAATTATATGCTATTTCACTTATAGGATATAGCTTTTTTGGACTAATTAGTATATAGTAGCTTGCTTATCTACTTGCTCAAATGATGCTGTTCAGAAAAATGAGTTATGCTATGATAATCTATAATATTTTTTCCACTACACAACAAAGTACCACGTGTGACTATATTCAGAACTTTCTTAATTAAATTGCAAGCAATTTTTATCTACATAATCTTTTATAGAGCAATCTATTTTATTATTGTAAATTACCTGCAAGACAACGTCTTCATGTTAATGTGGTTAAGGTCGCATACATCTTCACTCTCTTCAGAACCCTGCGCAAGCAGGAGCCTCGTGGCCTCGTGGCACTAGGATATCTTTTTAAAAAAAAAATTATCTGTGAAATGTTAAGGTTTCAAAATTATAATTATGCATGGTTAACTATTGATTTGGCTACGAAAAAAACATAATTATATGTGACAACCATCTTGCTTCTTCTTTTTGTTACAGTGACTATATTGAAGACTTCAAGTAGATGATCATGTAAAGTCCAGAAGAGTAGCAGATATCTTTTATTGCTTTGTAAGTATAATTTATTTCTCTATATCCTTCATATCCACAACTTTTGTTACTGTAAATTCATTGTTAATTATTATCATTTTTATTATCTTGAAAAATATATTTACAAAATTTGTATATTAAAGTTAAGGAGGATCCCGAAAAAAATAGAGACATCATGGATAAAAGTTGGCTACACTTTCAAGGTTATTTTTAAAACTCTAAACTATATAATCTTATAAATATACTTATTGTCATTTTTTTTTAAACGATTGAATTTTTCCTTCTGCTTATCATGTTTTTTCTTTAGAACTTGTAAAGCCTATCATGATGGTGCAAGAAGATTTCTGGACATGGTTCAAGCAAGTAAGGTAGATCTACAAATGACTCAATGTCCTCGCTACCATTGTAATGACCTACAATACCATAATTTTGATACCATATATGACCACTTGATCATAAATGGTATGCACATCCTCGTTATACTATATGGGTCTTTCATGGGGAAAAGCCAAATACATTAGAAGATGCAAATGTGGAGTTCCCAGAGACCTATAACATGTACAAAGATGAACTTTTTGAGGATGATGATGTTATGGAACCTACAGATGAAAGAACATGGCCCGATTTGAAAGATTTAGTAGAGGAGACAGAACTTCCATTATATTCGGGTTGTACTTTTACAAAGATGTTTGCAACAGTTATCTTATACAAATATAAAGCTAGGTATAGCCTATCTGATGCTAGTTTTAATAAACTTCTTGACATCATTCGGTATCTGCTACCAAATGATAACATACTTCCAAATTTGTAATATCTATAAAGAAGTTTCTCAAAGCATTTGATTTAGGGTACAAGAAGATACATGCTTGTGTGAATGACTGCTATTTATTTAGTAAGAATTTAGAACATATAAAGATGTGCCCAAAATGTGGTGAATCACGATGGAAGGTTAATAAGCATACTAAAAAGGTCCATAAAGGAATTCTTGCAAAGGTCTTGAGGTTCTTTCCAATCTAACCTCGATTTAGGAGAATGTTTAAGTCATTAGAAAAGGCGGAACAATTGACATGGCATTATAATAACACAAGTCAGGACGGCATGATGTGCCATCCAGTTGAGTCATTTGCATGGAAGAAAATTGGTAGTAAATTTCTAACTTTTGTATCAGATCCTCGTAATATTAGGCTTGGTCTTTCATCTGATGGATTTAACCCTTTTGGTGATCTTAGTTCCAGATATAGTTGTTGGCCAGTGATTTTAGCTACCTATAATCTTTCTCCATCTTTATGCATGTCCAAGGAAAATTTAATGTTGACATTTGGAACTACTTATAGAATATTTAAAAGTGTTATTTGTCAATGGAGTTAGTGTATATGATGCATTCAATTATACCACATTTAATTTGAAAGCTATCTTGATGTGGACAATAAATAATTTTTCAGCGTATGGCAATTTATTAGGATTTCTACAAAGGGTAAAAAGGCATGTCTCGTGTGTGGTGTTCAGACATGCTCAAAATGGCAAAAAAATTAAAAAACTTTTTTTGCTTATATGTGCCACAGAACTTTTCTTCGACCTTATCATCCATTGTGGTTGAAAGCAGCTTGATTTGATGGAATTGAAGAGCATCGATTGTAGCCTAAAAGATTAACCAGTTCCGAAGTTCTTCATGTAGTCAACAATATTGTAAATGTTTGGGGAAAGTCAAAATCCCAGCAACCTAAAAGCAAAAAAGGAGTAGAAATAAAGATATCAATTTTAGTGATGGTGATGATCCTACATACCTTACAAAGCAATGGAAAAAGAAATCAATTTTCTTTGAGTTACCATATTGGGAGGTATTATTTTCATTTTTATTTAATTTTGAAAAACTTCATAGTCTTAATTGGGTCTTAGTTGTTAAATTTAATATGTATTGTGTTCATAATGCAGATTTTACTATACGACACAATTTGGACATGATGCACATCGAAAAGAATATTTGTGAGAGTATTATTGGTACTCTTTTGAATATAAAGGAGAAAACAAAAGACAACCTGAATTCTCAAAAAGATTTGAAGGTGATGGGCATTAGAAAAAATTGCATCTCAAAGATGATAGGATTAGTAGTTCTAAAGGTATTATACCTCCGTACGTACTTTCAAAAAAAGAGAAGCATATATTTTATGACAGATTAACAAATTTGAGATTGTCGAATGGCTATAGTTCTAACATTGCAAATCGAGTGTCATTACAAGACTACAAGATTTATGGCCTCAAGTCCCATGATTGTCTCGTCTTAGTACAACAAGTTTTATCGGTGGCATTTTGAGGAGTTTTACCCAAGGGGCCAAGGATTGCTATTTTTCGCCTTTGTGCTTTTTTTAGTCGAATATGTCAAAGGGTACTTGATAAAAATAAACTAGAGCTTCTTGAAGATAAAATTACTGAGACTTTGTGCATGCTGGAAAGGTTCTTTCCTCCTTCGTTTTTCAGCATTATGGTCCATTTAACTATTCATCTTGGACAAGAAGCGCTGATTGCTGGACCGGTACCTTTTCGAAGGACGTACCCCTTTGAAAGGTAAGGATCAAAGTTTATGGTATAGCCCTTTCATTAATTATAGCCTAATTTGATTGACTAAAAATTTAAATTTTTTATCATGATTAGGTATATGAAGGTCCTAAAAGGATATGTTAAGAATCATTCAAATCCTGAAGGATGCATAGCAGAGAAGTATTTAGCTGATAAGTTGACACATTTTTGTTCTGGGTACATAAAACAAGCAGTTGATATAGGACATCAACATAGGCGCAATGAGGATTTTGAAGATAGAATAATAGTAGAAAGACGACCACTTGGTCAAGGTAGGACAAAAAACTCAATGACTTCTTCTATGTTAGAGATCGCCCATCATTATGTGTTGAAGAATACTGCAGAAGTTGATCCTTGGAGAGAGTAAGTTACAATTCTAAAGTAGTAAATTTATTTTTCAACTTTTATTCTCATTAGTCACACTCTAAATTATTACTTTTAATTTTTCTAGAATGCACAAACTACAACTTATAGGTTTGGATAAACGTTTAGCCAAGAATGAATCTCTTTTAGAAAAGCGGCATATGAATTCGTTTAGTGAATGGATGGGAAATGAAGTTAGAAGTGGCAGTAGTGCTCCAATAATGTCAGATATTGTTAGATGGCTTGCATGTAGGCCTAAGAAGCAAGTAAATTATATTCTGGTTATGTTATCAATAGAAATCGATTTCACACAAAAGATGTCGAGAGAAGCACACAAAATTGTGGGGTTTCTATTGAAGCAGAAATAATGTGTCGAGCAAGTGCGAAAGATGCTTCACAAGTAATAGAAAAAGTAACTTACTATGGTATCATAAAAGATATCATGTTGCTGGACTATTACAAATTTAAAGTACCATTGTTTGATTGTGATTGGGCAAATATAAAAAATGGTATCAAAGTTGAAGATGGGTTACTTTAGTTAACCTCCACCAAGGACAACATCAATTTGAGAGGGATCCATTTATTTTTGCTTCACAAGCAAAACAAGTGTTTTATTCAAGAGAGTCAAACACATCAAATTAGTATGTTGTATTGAAAGAAACACCAAGAATTTTTATGAGAATGAGACGAATGATGGGAATGAATACATGCCATGCACTCCTTTAGATGTGTCACAGCTTGACTTGGATATTGATGATGAAGATTGTGTCATACGCGAGTCTGAGGAACAATCTTATGTATCGGTAATCATACTAATACGATTTATATAATTATCGATATTGAGTAAGAGATTTGTTTAATGTTATCAACCTAATGAATTATTATGTTTTGTTTCAGACTGATAGTGAAGACTCTGGTGAAGATTCTGAAGGTTGACTAAATTGTCTATAAGTAAATATTTGGTCAATAAGATGGCTAAAAATGGTGTAGAAGTAATTTTTCCGCTAAACTTTCTTTTCACTAGTTGACATATTGATGAAGTTTATTGCATACTTAAAGATAACTTAGCGCCTGTTCGTTGGAATGTTTCTTTATACTAAAATTTCTAAGTTATGTCTCAGTTCGTAGTGGTACTCGAACTAGAGTATCACTACAGCCTGCAGTAGGATATTGGATATAAGTTTTTGAGGTACTCAATCATATTTAGAAAAAACTCTTATCTAAATTCCTGTAATCTAAATTCTTGTTGTTAATTGCTTCATTTGAAATAAATTGTCCTCCTTTGATTATATTACTTCCTTCTCAGTATTGATTTCCTTGTTTGATCTCTCTCCAGGATGGTGCAAACATGATCTCATCATTCCAGTCCAAGGGATACCACCGAGAGGACTGCCACCACCCGTCCGATTCAGTCGGGCCCCGGGACCACAGCTCTCCTTATTCCATCTCATGTCGGAACATTTGTCGCATTTGGGGGTGCACCTCCACCTGTCCGGAGGCCTAGCCCAGTCATCCCAAATATGCTCTAGCAGCAGCCACCTTCAGAATCAGTAGATGCAGCTCAGCTTTTTCCTTTCTTCCAGCAGAAGATGGAGGCCCAGCAGCGCCAGTTTGCTGATTTCAGGCAGGGCATAGACAATACCCACCAGCTAGATATGACGACAATAGAGAGGGTGATCGCCCAGCCACAGGGAGGGTAGATGTAGCAGTACCAGCTGAGGACCTCGAACATCCAAGATTTCTAAAAGATGCGGCCGTAAGACTTCCGAGGTTCTAAGGGTATCCTATATGCCGATGACTGGATCGAGCACATAGAGGAGATCTTTCGCCTGGTACTGATACCAGCTGGGATCAAGATAGAGACAGCAAGCAGTCATATGCAGGACCTTGCCCATATATGGTACCAGACTGACCCTAGAGTGGTTATGGAGGGACAGACATGGGAGGCTTTCAAGAAGCTTTTCAAGGAGAAGTTCTTCCCCGACACATCACTCGGCACCTTGGAGGTGCAGTTTGAGAGTTTGGTTCAGGGGAAACAGATAATAGAGGAGTATGTCGGTGAGTTCTGCCACCTGGATAGATTTGTTGAGGGCCTTAGCGTAACGGCAAAGATTAGGAGGTTGAGGAAGGGTTTGGTCAAGAAAGTCAAGTCCTTGACCAAGAGTGACAGAAATGCCACCTTTGAGGAGATTCTGTCAGGAGCCATGGTAGCGGAGGACGACCTTGAGCTGATGCTGAAGAGAGGTTGTGATGTGCATGGAGCCAGAAGCAGTGGAGGTCCAGCCAAGAGGCCCCTTTTTCAACAGCAACACCAGTAGAGGCCGTTCCAGCAGCAGTTTTAGAGGCATGGCCGTGCACCTTTTCAGCAGGTACAGCAGCAGTCGAGACAGCAGCAGCAGGCACCCAGACACCAATCGGCTATTAATTATACCTTTTGTAAGAAGCCAGGGCATAGGTGGAACGATTGCAGGAAGAGGCAAGGGAAGTGTCTGATGAGTGGATCGTCGGACCATCAGATTAGAGACTGTCCCATAGTTGCAGTTTGTCCGGCATTAGGAAGAGGAGGAGCTAGGGCTCTAGTAGGCCAGCAGAGGGGACCACTGTTGCAGACTCAGCAGTTGAGGTTCATCCAGCACCAGCAGCAGGCTAGAGAAGGCCAACAGGGGTGAGCTTACGCCATGGCAGCTGATGATGTAGAGGCCATAGGAGATCTGATCGCAG
The DNA here is from genome assembly GCA_029216955.1 of Iris pallida. Lineage (NCBI taxonomy): Eukaryota > Viridiplantae > Streptophyta > Magnoliopsida > Asparagales > Iridaceae > Iris > Iris pallida. Next base: position 8,287,042 of record JANAVB010008400.1, read on the forward strand.
GTTATGTTCTTCTCGACTCCATTCCCGTATTTGCATTATTCGATCCTGGTGCTTCCCATAGCTTTGTATCTATATCTTTTGCTATTAGACACCATCTTGCTTTCGAATCGTTGCTTAGGACTTGCAAGATCACGACTGGGTGTGGCATCATCCTCGTTAGTAATATTTGCAAGGATCGGAGAGTTATATTGGGAGGCCGAGAACTGGATGTGAGTCTTCCCATAATACCATTGTCGAACTACGATATTATATTAGGGTTAGATTGGTTGAGCAGGCACCATGCCATATAAATTATTGATAGCAGAGTTCATGGATGTCTTTTTGGAGGACTTGCCAGGACTACCACCGGACAGATACGTTGAGTTCTCTATAGACTTGTGCCCGGCGCAAAGTCGATATCTCAACACGTCTATAGGGTGAGCAACAACGAGTTGGAGGAGTTAAAGAAACAGGTGGATGAGTTACAGGACAAAGGCTTCATCCGATCGAGTTCTTCACCATGGGGTGCACCGTTGCTTTTTGTGCCGAAGAAGGATGGATCGGTACGGATGTGTATTGACTATAGGGCACTCAACAACCTTACGATCAAGAACAAGTACCTGCTACCGAGGATCGATGATCTCTTCGATCAGTTTAGTAGAGCGAGGGTATTTTCTAAAATTGATCTGAGGTCAGGTTACAATCGAGTGTAGGTAAAGAGGGAGGATATCTCGAAGATAGCATTCAGGATGCGGTATGGCCAGTTTGAGTTTATGTTGATGTCGTTTGGGTTGACTAATGCCCCGACGGCGTTCATGAACCTGATGAAAAAGGTATTTCACCAGTACTTGGACAAGTTCATGGTGATGTTCATCGATGATATCATGGTGCACTCGAATACCCCAAAGGAGCATGAGGAGCACTTGAGAGTGGTTATGGAGACTCTTAGGATGGGGGAGCCTTACAATAAACTCTCAAAGTGTGAGTTCTTCCTGGATCGAGTTGATTTCCTGGGTCATATTATGATCGGAGATGGGATCTCAGTTGACCCGAGGAAGATCACAGCAGTTGAGGCGTGGACATCACCGAGTTCAGTTTCAGAGATCAGGAGTTTCCTGGGATTGGCAGACTACTACAGAAGGTTCATTCAGGGTTTCTTCCGGGTTGTAGAGCCGTTGACTAGGCTAACCCCGAAGGATGCAGAGTTTATCTGGTCAGAGGAGTGTCAGGTCACTTTTGATGAGTTGAAGAAGCGGTTAACGACAGCTCCGATTCTGACATTGCCATCAGGATCAGGCGAGTTTATTATTTATATTGACGCCTCAGGAAAGGGTTTGGGTTGTGCCTTACAGCAGCATGGAAAGGTAATTGCCTATGCTTCTAGGCAGTTACGTCCATATGAGAAGAACTACCCTATCCATTACTTATAGTTGGCGGTAGTTATCTTCGCTCTGAAGTTGTGGAAGCACTATCTATACGGAGAGCGAGTAAAAATCTTCACAGACCATAAGAGCTTGATGTATGTGTTTACACAGAAAGAGCTCAACATGAGGCAGCAAAGATGGTTGGATTTGATGAAAGATTTCGATATTTCAATACAGTATCATCCAGGGAAGGCCAACGTGGTTGCCGATGCCTTGAGTAGGTATTCGATAGCCATGTGTTTGACGGTAGATCGTCACTTGTTAGCAGATCTGGAGAGCCTGGAGATCGAGGTGATAGTGCCGGGAGTTGAGGTACAGATGTAGGGTCTAAAGATTTAGTCGAACTTGATAGAGAGGATCAAGTCAACTCTGTTCGACGATGTTGCTCTGCGGTACATCCAAGAGAAGATTCAATCAGGACTGGTTGAGGAGTTCGCCATTACAGAGGATGGCCCATTGAGGCACGATTCCAGACTGTGTGTGCCCAATAGAGACCTTCGGGAGTAGGTTATGCAGAAGGCCCACCGTTCTCAGTACTCTATGCATCCTTTTGCCAATAAGATATATAGGGATCTGAAGGAGCAAGTATGGTTGTATGTGATGAAGTGGGAGGTAGCACGCTTCGTAGCCAGATATTTGGTCTGCCAGCAGGTAAAGACAGAGGCCAAGAGGACTGTTACAGCCAGCCAATTTCGGAGTGAAAGTGGGAGCACATCACGATAGACTTTGTTTCAGGATTGTCGCGTACATCATAAAGAAAAGACACGATTTGGGTTATCATAGACAGGTTGACCAAATCAGTCCATTTCTTGCCATTCAAAGTAGGTTTGTCTACAGAAAAGCTAGCAGAGATATACGTGTGACAGATTGTCCGACTTCATGGAGTTCCGGTAAGCATTGTCTCGGATCGGGATAGTCGCTTTACTTTCTATTTCTGGCGGAGTATACATACTAGTTTGGGTACTCAGCTCAAGTTTAGTACTGCATACTACCCTCATACGGATAGACAGTCAGAAAGGACTATTCAAACTCTCAAAGACATGTTGCGAACTTGTGTCATGGACTTTGGAGGTTCCTGGGGGATTATATGCACTTGGTGGAGTTTACATACAACAAAAGCTTCCAGGCCAGCATTGAGATGTCATCATTCAAGGTGTTGTACGGGCGTAGATGTCATACTCCCTTGTCTTAGAATGACGTTGAAGGGCGAGCTTGATTGGGACTTGAGATAGTTGTAACGCAGCCGAGAAGGTAAAGTTCATCAGGGATCGACTTCACGTGGCGCAGGACAGACATCGGTATTGGGCCGATAGCCACCGCATACCTTTGGAGTTTGAGGTACAACTTAGAGATAGGATTAGGATTAGGATTGGTTTGATTTTATAATTTTGATTTATCATGTTTGATTATTATAGTTAATTTGAGACCTTATTTGTTATAGGTTGGAGATATGGTATTCTTGATGATATCTCCGACATGTGGTACTGTACGCTTTGGTAGAGGTGGAAAGCTTAGCCCGCATTTTATCGGACCTTTTGTTATCAGCGAGAGAGTCGGTGACATGGCATAGAGGCTAGACTTTCCACCTGTATTAGAGGGAGTCCACAACGTATTTCACGTGTCACAGTTGAGACGGTACGTAGAAGATCCTAGACATGTACTCGATCATGCCGAGATCGAGGTGGGCCCTACTCTTAGTTATCCAAAGCAGCCTGTTGAGATTCTGGATTGACGAGTGAAAGTACTGAGGAACCAGATGATACCCCTGGTTCGCGTCGCATGGAGGCATCATTCTCTAGGAGAGTCTACCTGGGAGAGGGAGGATGAGATGTACGAGCGATACCCTTATCTTTTTGGACCTTAAGGTATGATTTTCTATCCTTCTCATATGTTTAGTTTCGCCTTTAATTTCGAGGACGAAATTATTTTAAGGAGGGTAGACTTGTCAGTACCACATTTTTAGCCTACGAATATTTTGGTCATTTATGACTTTTGGGTGAAATTAAATTTTTATTAATTAATAATGTGCTAATTAATATACTAAGCCTTAACCTAGAATTGCTCTAATCTAGGTGTTAGTCATTAGCCTAGATATTGCATTAGAAGTTTATAACTAGAAGACAAGGTTAGTAATATCTAGATATTTTAGCTAAGTTAGATATTTAGCTTGAACCTAATTTCTAATTGGGCCTTTAACTTGAGGACTTAATTTACATTGTAGAGAGAAGCCTATAGCCTATATTGCACTAAACCCTAACCCTAGCATGTGGCTGCCATAGCTTAGTCCTCCCTATAAGAGCATCACTTTTTCGCATCTTACCTCTTTTTATTGCCCCCTTAAAACCCTAATTTGTGTTCTTCCCCAAAATCACCCACTTTCTCCAAATCAACTCCAAATTGATCATAAACATTTGTATTACACTCCCCTAGTGTAGAGGAGGTCAATAGAGGCTAGCTAGCAAGGATTGAAGACTCCTAGACCATAGCAAGTTGGTAAAGGATCTCATTTCTAGTGCTTTACATTGAGATTCTAACTAGCAATAGGTAATGGCTCTAAACTCATTTGTTATTCTAATTTCTCTTCATAGATGTATGCATATAGGTACCATACACTTGTAGACCAATTTTGGTAGGATTTCGTGTCCATTTGATAGGCACATCGGAGTATTATAGGAAGTGTTTGATGAAATGCCTCAATGGATTGTTTGTGAATGATTTTCAAAACTAATTTCACATTTTGTTGTTGTATATGTGTGGTTTAATACTCTTGAACACTGAGTTGGATTTAACAGGATACGGGGATGCTCGCACAGGCCTTGGACACATCCCCTACTACCCGACCCTCTTTTTTCGTAGCACAGGCCACGTGGACCACCCAGATTTGGCATGGAGGTAGGGGCCATGATTTTCAGGCCCCTACCCAAGTACGAGGTGAGTTCGTTTTATGTCGGACACGTTATCGTGTCTGCATGGGTTTTACACTGATTGTGTGTACACAAAATCGAGCCTCTGATACGGGCTCGACACTTGGACATGAGGTGACTTGGACACGATTTCGGATGCCTAACACCTAGCCCTATACCTAATCTACCTGTGGACACGAGCAAGTGACACAAGATCGTTTCTGCCGTGTCCTAGAGGATATGATATGGCAGCACGAGGCTGGCTTACTGCAGCTCCGATACACTAATTTGGATACTGGTTTGACATAATTTAGGACACTGTGAGGACACGAACCCCCCTGCTGACACAGTACAACACACTCTACCCTCTTCTAATTTTCCAGTTCACACTTGGTTGTTGGTTCAAATCCAGGGTTTGTTCATGGGTTTGATGTTCGGCTGATACTCAATTTGGGGCTGATACCTGAGTTGAAATTTGCCATTTCCCAGAGTTTAGGGTTAGTTGTTATGTGTTATATAGATTGCTGATAATTTAGTTATGCATTATACATAAGTTTAGTTTTGTATGTTAATTGCTGGTTATATATATATATATATATATATATATATATATATATATGTATATATTTTTTTTTTATATGTATATATATATATATATATATATATATATATATATATGTATATATATATATATATATATATATATATATATATATGCATGCCTTGTTGTATATTTTGTTCCCAAGTTTGATGTTATTTATGTTGTAGATACCTAGTTATGTTACAGATTGGGAGTTGTTTGTTCCCAGTTTTCGCTTTAATATACAGATTTCTGAGCTAGTTCAACTCATGTAGTTGTGTCTATATGTGTTAGTATATGATCTTTATAGTATAGTGCCTATATACTTGATATATATATGTATATGTTTAGGTATATATATTATAAGTTGGTTATATGTTTAGATATATATATGTTATGTTCATGTTTTGATATCAAGTTAACTGTCTCCACATACACACACACACACACACCCCTTTAACATGTATAGACACATATATCCCCATGTTTCCCCCTTTCTCTATGTTGTATATATATATATATATTTATATATATATATATATATATGTCCATAATGGTATATATAGTTGTAGATGAGTGTATATGATTATAGCATATATGCCTATAGGTAATATTGGACTAGGCTTGTAATATCTTGTTTTATAAGGTATCCTAGAATAATGAGTTTGACCTATACTTGACAATATAGGTCTAACATGACATATAGACTTGAGTTTGACTAAATCCTAGACTAGTTGACAAGTTTAACTAGAGTTGACCTAGTTTGACTAGATTGTTGACCAAGAGTTGACTTTGACCTAGAATGAACTAGAATCATGTAAAATGTATTGTAAACTTTATTTATAATATCTTGGATACATTATAACCTGTATTTCTCTAAATAGGACTCATTACTCCTGTATGGACATCTATTCTCATCAGTTATTTAGGATATCTGGCGAGTACATTCTCTGATCGTTTCATACCTGCTAGGACTTATATTCTTGTTCTAGACTACTTTACTTGATGCTGATACTTGTTATCATGGCTAAGTACTATATGGATCTTTTCGTGCGATGTTATCCCCTCAGCGAATATATCGGGTATTTCATATTCGTATACTTTATCATGAGCATCGTGTACTCCTTGTATTCGTGATATTCGTGTACAAATCGTGTGCTCTCATGTATTCTTGTGTGCTCATATGATCTTCTTGTCCAAAATAACCATCGTGTACGTAACATAACTTGAATGGATCCTTGTGTATTAATTTGGGATGGAAGGGTAGAAGTTATGTGATTATTCCTATTAGTTTACTTGTGAGCAATCTCTGTAACTTAGTCGTGTACAACACCAAGCCGATTACGTAACCATCTTGTGCTCTAAATCACTTAGTCACTTACAGTTCTTACTTACCATATATATATTTTTAGTTTACAAATATCTCTCTTATCTTTCATATACATTTCTGATAGCACTTCATGTATCTTATTCTATTGCTTGTTTTACATTTTTTGGCATGATATGAACTATTTGAGAGATATGTGCTCGTTTCTGTCCTGACTGGACCTGTTAAAAATATTACATATGATACTGAGGAGTTCTGTCCTACTTACTATGGATCCCATCTAAATGAAACTTGTGAGTTAGACCCACAGGAGGATCCAGCTCTAGCTGAGGACATCATCCCTAATGTCTAGGCTAGATAGCTAGGCAGTTTATCTTATTTCATTATGTCATTTGTGTTTGACTTCTGAGTTGTATTATTTGGATGTTTGAGATGTTTGGTGTTGTTTAGACACTTGGACTTATTTTCTTCTGTTTGTATCTTCATTTGAGATTTCATATCAATCTTATCGTACTATTTCTATCTTAGAATTGTGATTGAGTTGTACCTTCTGTATTGTTCTCCGATTAGAGAGTATATCTTGTACATGTACATGTATACTGTATTAGATGTATGTGACCTAAGACAGCATTCTACCGCGGACACTGCGGCGTAGGCTGGACGTACCCACTTCTTGTGGCCCTATAATGTGTACGGGTCATGACAATTAGGCACATAAGTCATATTTGCCTTCTTGGTGTTCTTCTTCCCACGGGACGCATAGAGCTTGGTTAATGGCTCACTGGTAGAGCCCTTCTTAGACGCATGATGAGCCTTATATATCTTAGTAGCAAGAACCTCCTTGAAAGCAGTAATGGCTGACGCTGAGTCATGTGCCTCCAAGTTGATGTTCTGGCCAGGACTAGACAAAACCTTCCCCTTGCCATCAGCGGTGTTGGGATGAGCAGATTGAGACATTGGGACCCAAACTCTACGAGCACGCATGGCTTTTTGTTCCTTAGTGGCCAAAGCAGAGTCTTTTTTCGACAGCATCGCTTCATATGCTAGTTGGTCAAATTGTACAACCAACATATTTTCAACTGAAGAAATTCGTCTCTAGCACTTTCTCATCGGTGACATCAGATTGTGATACCACTTTCACATCTGTGAAGAAAGTCGTCTCCAGCAGAGTCGTCATTTTTGTTTCAATACAAAAAGTCCAGTAGGACTGGATCTTTTTTATTATTGTAAAGAAAGGAGTACAACATGAATCTTTAACAAGAATTTTGAGTACAATAATATCTGGGATTGGGCGATGGAATTTAAGCCTACTTTAACTTCTTTACTCCGTTGACGAGCTGATGCAAAAGTTGATGAATCTTGTCAGTTGATGAACTTTTGACAGCAAAAGGAACTCTACCACTGAAAGCTCTCTCACTCTCTCTCTCTCTCTCTGGAAGTTCTTAACAAAGATATAGCATACGTAGTCTCTATGTGCCTCCCTGTACAAGGAAGACATTGTCTTCTATTTATTGCTTTTCTTTACTGAAACAATTATGCGCGTATGTATAAAATACACTGTCTTCTGTCTTAGAGACGCATGAGAATGGATAGCCGCATAGGCCTTAGGGGTTAGTGGGGAGTGGACGTGTTCGAGAATCACATATAGCTCGCCACGTGTTTTGAGAAGTGTTGCATGAAACACTGCCATGTCAACACACAATTTCTTTACTATGGATTAGCTATACGTCAAATAATTTTAGTTGCATAGTATTTAACTTCTTACTATAGATCATATCTCTACAACATCGTAGAAGTAACCGCATGACATTGTTACATATGTAGAAGTAATAATGACAACAACGTAAGCACTGATGTCCTCCTCAGAATTCGTGAACTTCACACTGCCTGAGATTCATTATTTCTTTACACAAGACAAAGTCATGGGTCAGAATTGTCTATGCGTCTTTCTGACATTTCTTGAAACTTTGTGTCTCTTTGAGCAATACTTAGTCATCAAAAACTCGTATGCTTCAAGAACTACTTCAATTTTGAAACTTTATATTTTAGGCATATAGAGGCTATACATCCTATTTTTGTATTTTTCATGCTTCTACACCCATCTAGATACATGAAGCAAAAGGTCAAGCATTCATGGTCATAATATGCTTTGGCATTTGAACCTTCATGGCGTGCTTGATTTCAAACTAGCCTTTTAAGGTATACAAAAACCTACAAAGCTACAAAGCTGTAGTATGTACCCAACTTAGCATGCAAACTTTAAGAAAAAAAAATTGGTATGGTCCGAAAATGATATAGTCTCACGAGCAGTATTTAGTTTACCTCTCTATAGGATACGTCCACCGATAATGCACTGGTCTGAAAACTAATTGCTAGAGGTCGAACCCCACTTGGCTATCCATAAATAAGAACACTACAATAATCTGTCGAATGAGATCCTACTTTCTAAATACATCAAATAAGAAATTTTCAAGTACCCAAGGGTAAATGGATATAGAAGAATGAACCTCTTCAGTAGTATAGCTTGTATCGAATTGGCCGCCTGCACCTTGGAACCTTTCTGTGTATAAGGAACATGAATTATCACATGATGAATAATAGAATAAATGCTAGTATTGAAAAGTCTACTAGTCTAAACTATATACAATACAAATTCAGCATAACCCGTGAATTAGTAAATTATGAATATAGCAATTTGATGATCCAAATAGCACAAGAATCTAGCGTTATGAACATCAGAGCATAGTGTTGGGTAAGAAATGATACATAAAGAGCAAAAAGCTCACTATACATAACTGAAATGGTTATAGTTCAAGTTTTGTATGTTAAAAATGTAACTATTAGCACAAGAAGCTTTACAAAGTCGACTAATCTCAAGTTAAGTAATTGATAATGGCTAGAAAAAATTAGAAAACCCATATTGCTTCAGCATATCTAACATGCACCGCAAGAAAATTATATAACTATTGATATGACGCTAGTTTGAGATAATTTTTGTAATTTATATTTCTCATTGTTCACTTGCATTATAATTGAGGGTTTTGAAAATTCATTAACAGTTGACGATTATTTCTTATTTCATTTGTTTACCTTCTTTTTTTTAGTAACAATAAGTATTATCGATTACACATTAGATGAAAAAGATTATTTTTGCACACGTATCAGGCTATAATGATTACCAATTCAAGAGAAAATTATAGTGACTCTTACATGTCTCAATTCAAATATTTAGAATACTAATGATAATGAAAAACAAAACAATTGAAAGAACGATAGTGTTTTACTTGGGTGCACAAATCTAAGAAGTTAGAATGAACTGGGATACAAAGAAATGTGTGAAAGGATTTATATGCCTTCATAAACCCAGCAGTGCCATCATCATAAAAGAAAGTTAAGAAAGAAACGCACCAATTTTGCCTACTATATCCTAATAAAATTATATATAATATATGTTCATTACAAAGGTAACACATTATACATACATTAGAAAACAATAGAGAAAATGAGACGACACTCATGTTTCTGCTGTATCTATACTCTTCGTTCTCTGTTGTTGGTTTTTCCTCTTCTTTTAGGGGTCTAGCTCCACTCTAACATACATATATACTTTACTGGTTTAGATTTTGAGAGAAATAAAAACTCGAAGGAATCACCAATCAGTGAACTTGGCGTAGTAGAACATCAAGTGTCTATTAACTATGAGAAAAACAAAATCAATCTATTTGGTAAACTTTATACCTTAGCCTAAATTTGCAACTATATGTATTATTCTTGTTTTATTAAATTGGTTTTGGTTTTATATTTTTCTGATGTTTGTAATTGAAACATTAACACCAGGCTAAACCAATGTCAGAAGAAAAGGTGAAATTAGTAGCTTGTTTGATATTACAATAATTCTCTAGTATAACTGCCAGAGCAATTTGGAGAAGTACTAAAGATGTCTTTTAATGGTGATATGAACTCTGTGCTACCTTACAATGATAATACTTGATATACTTTTGAATATAAAACTAATTGGTCAAATTTAAGCTTATAATTTCTAATGGCAAGATATGTTATAAATCGTACAATTATGTTTCTTAAAACATCTTAAGTAAAGAATTTTTTCACATACACATGCAAGTTTATAGTATACAATAGTAAAATTATTAACATATCCGTGAATTTCTAATAACTCCTAAACCTACTTCAAAATTTCCTTACAAACAGATTTTTGAATTAAAACTAAAAGAATTGCACCCAAGAACACCTGCTATCTCAAATTATTAACTGCTATAACTTGCTAAAATTTTATTGAACAACTTGGATGAATGAATTTAGCATCTTTCAATACCAACTTTAACCATCTTCTTAACATGTGTTTGTTCTCAAAAAGTTGGACAAGTGAAACAGAGTAATAAAATATACAATAACTTGACATTTGCACCCAAACTCCTACTATCTCGAACATAACTACAATAACTTGCTAGAATTTTATGGAACGAATTGGATGAATAAATTTGACATTTTCAATACCAACTTTAACCATCTCCTTAACATGTTCTGTTCTCAAAGTTGGACAAGTAAAACAAAGTAAAATAATATACAGGAACTTGACATTTACAGTAAGTATGATAACATATTACAATGACTCCAACTGATAAATTATCAGTGCTCTCTCATAATAATAGTGTGCCATGAGTCATGACCATAACACCGAGTTGCGCCGAGATAGTTGTTTGTGTGCCAAAGAGATATTCGGATCTATGTCAAGCTAATTCTAAGGCAAAAAAGAAGAAGTATATTTCATTTTAGGGATCCATATGAAAGGGTACTTTCTGAGAATAACCCATGAAACCACTAAAGAATGAAGAGAAAAGCTTACACATATCCAAGAGGAGAATAAAATGGTAGTGGCATAAAAGGCCTTCGTGATTGGAATGCTGGATGTGGGCCAGGTTGCCGACCAAGGTGCCTAAGTGGGTGTTCTTTCTCTAACCCACTAGTATTATATACAGTCTTTTGCGGCGTTTAGCCACCGAGCACGTGTTTAGCTCGTGTTTTGGGCTTGACATTTTGGCCTACGGGCTTAGACATGATTTGTATATTCTAGACTATAGCTAGAGCTGATCATGTATAACTTATACTCTTGTTAGTTCTTCATTTGTACTACTAGCTTTATGATCATCTATATACTATAGTTTGGGACGCTTTATTCTCTTATATACATGATGATCATATCCTTGCACTTATTTACTTGACTGTGATTAAGATATCTAGGATGTGCTTGACCTACGATTTGAATATTGGCCTGTAGCAGTAACTCCTACATCCACAACTTTGACCGTATTTTAGGGTACTGGAGTACTTTGGTATAAGTAGCTGGCCTGGTCTACTTGCCAGTATTCTGGTTCTAGGCATGACAGCTATGGAAGAGCCTACTAAGGGGTACAAGTGTGGTGGATTTTGTCGCAATCATAACTGGACGATGAGGATCTTATTCCAGGATCTGCTATATTGGAGCACCAATCTAATTAGACATAACCTTGATATCATGCATATTGAGAACAATGTGTTTGACAACCTAATTAATATTGTGATGGACGTAAAGTGGAAGACGAAAGACAATCCCAAGTCCAGGTTGGACTTGAAAAAATAGGCAGGTGCCCTGTGTTGCATTTGATAGAGGAAGGGAATGGGATGTATAAGCAGCCTAAAGAAATTTTAACATTTGACAAGGAGGATAAAGAAAGACTTTATAGGTAGATTCAGAGGTTAAAATTTCCAAATGGGTACGTATCGAATCTTAGAAGATGCGTCGACCGGAAGGAGAACAAACTGACGAGTATGAAGAGCCATGAATGTCACGTATTCATGGAGAGGTTAATTCCAATTGTATTTCAAAAATTCTTACCTAGGTAGCTTCGGATCCGTTGACAGAGCTTAACATATTCTTCACAGATTTTTATTCTACTAAGTTGCTCGTCGATCGTCTATAAAAAAAGAAGGACTATTGCGATAATACTGTGTAAGCTTGAGAGGGTGTTCCTGTAGTGCCACGTCCCTACATCATGCCCTATTTTTGTCCATATGGTGTACGAAAAAGGAATATTGTCTCTAACGATTCAGTCGGGACTGATAGATCGGGATCGGTTGAATCGGTCGAACGGTAGTGATTAAATTAAGATCATTTTCTCGTTATAGAAAGGCTTCTTCGGAATCAAGTCCCATATTTAGCGGGTTGTGCCTCGAGGATAGACAATGTGGCTGAGACGGGAGAGACCTTCCGTTGCTTTACTTTTCATGTCGTACTTGCTTTGGCTTTGGCTTTGGCTTTGGCTTTGGCTTTGGCTTTGGTTTTTGTGAATGCATTTTCGTGAATATTTTCAATGGTTTTCATGGCTTAAGTTTTTGAACTTCGCATTCGTATCGAACTCCTTGAATAATACAGTGTTCTAATCAGTTGCTTCTGCGATTTCATGTGATCATGTAGGCGACGTCTAAGCGCGGCCAACCAGTCTCTCGCCTGAAGAAAAGACTAAGGTGAGTGGCTGACCTCCTTCACCTCAACCTTTGGTTTCAAAATCAAAAACTCGAGATAAATGTATCAATTTAGATTAATTTAATCTAAAAATATAAGTTTCACACCAAAAAGAGAAAGTTTAAGGTTCTAGAAAAGATATAAGATTATTTCATGATCTGCAAAGTAGCTTTGGCATACGATACCTCAAAAAATGGGTACCTACGGGATGCTAAATCAGAACGTATAGCTTGTGTGCAAACTAAAGAAATGAATCGATTAACGAATATCGCAACGATAAGGCTAAGTGCATAAAATGGCTAAGTTGCAAAAAGAACAATATGGTCATTGGACAACTTATGCACAAGGGGTAGTTTCCTCGAACGTTTGCCTAGGCCAAGGAACCGATTCGGCATGAAAAGAACGAGTATAGCAAGTGCCAGCAGGAATGGCGCGGTTGATTCACAAACTTCCGTATAGGGCTCGCTACCCACCGCGAAAGTTTTACCGTCTAACCCAATTATAGTCCATGATGGCTTGACATTGCCAGTGACCTTTCCACCCTTTCACTGCTTGAACTAATGCACGTGAGACAAGATAAAAATTATAACTGCTCAATGTATACAATTTGTATGCCTACCTCAAAACATTTTAACATGCAAATCGATAAGGATGGTTAGAAAGATCACCAAATAGCTAACATGTTTTATAAAACTGCTTGAACAAATGAGAGCATGGGTTTTAATTAGCCACTCGCCAGTACATGTGATCGTACTGACCCTCGCTCCCTACAGGTAGTACGAATCAAGAGGGACGTGCCAACTGACCAAGGCGACGTCGTGTTTTGAAGCTTCGACCGTGCATCGAAGACTCCCGTCGCATTACTTTTGAAGGCTCCCTGCAAAAGTCCAAGGAACATATCTCAGCCTTCCTCCAATCCAGGTGGCTGGAATGCTTTTGTTGTAAATGAGGGATGTATGTATGGAACAACTATCTCATCGGCACTCTTTTTATAATCGAGTCATGTTATAAGCCCGTGCGGTAGAATGTAATAGAGTCTGTAAATGATGTGTATTATCAATATAATACAAAATTTCTCTGTCTCAATGTGTTGTTTAATTTGTCTATGCTTTCTCTTATATGTTGTGTTTCGGATTACCTTATGACTATGTCTTGTGCGATCGCAATCTAGGTTTGTACGGCATCAGGCCCTGGGGGCGACTATCAATTCTTTAAAATCGGGGCATGATATAATGGTATCAGAGCATGGCTTTACGTTCTTGGCCTCCAGTCTCGAGTCTCTAGTCTCGAACCGTTGACCTTGTGTCGATGAGATGAGTTGTTCCATACGCTGAACCCAAGATATTTTTTGAAACTAACGAGAGTTGCATTTTTCCCCATGAGTTGCGGAACCACGGGCAGAGGGCGAAGTGAGCGCTTCCAGCGACTCGAATATTTCTGAAGCCGAGCCTTCCGTCAGCCCAACGGGGAGGATGCCTACCGAAGTCGGACATTCCGACAATCCTATGGAGCGGATGATGTAGATGCTCGAAATGCAGCAGAGGTAGGCCGCAGCATTCCAATAAGAAAGCCAGAAGCTGAACATGTAGTCGGAAAGGCGATAGACCCAATTCGAAGCCTGGTTCGAAGCACAATTCAAGATGAAACAAGGGCAACTTGACACGCTATCACGCCCCGATCCCGCAGAGTCCTTTCATCCTCGCTTCGGACTCTTTGAGACCGTTCGTCCTCGTTAAGGCGTGATGCCATGCAAGCCTAAGTTGCGCTTGCACAAGTCCAAGACCTGAAATAAGACAAGATAGACAAGATTGACAATACGCAACAGAACGTATCGCAGATAATTGAAGCAGCAGCGAACATATATCAGAATACAAGTATTGAACACAATGGTAACAAGAAATAATTTTCTTTATTGATTTCATTTGAACAGATTATAAGTTCTCGATTCTCTCTGATACAATGTTATATTCTCTCAGAACTTTACAGATTACAATAATCCCGTTCCCATACATTACATCCCTTTATATATAAAACTAACTCTTGTAACAGATGTCATCTCTTAGCATCTCTTCTGATTTCTGGCTCCTGAGGATGAGGCACGGGCTATCGCTTCGGACTATCCTTCTCGATGCATAATGCACCTGTATGTAGACTGATGGTGGGTCAGTATATCAGCATACTGGTGATTGTGAACAAAGGGCTACATTTGTCTGAAACGATCACTGTTTATTTAGTGAGAAAACGTTTCTTGTGATGTGATCTTGCTACTTTTTACCTATGTATATTCCATGCATATAGAGTCAGTTTACATCTCTTTTGAAAACATCTTTGAAAACCAACATATCACTTCCATCTTAGCCGTTGTGCCTCCCTTGGGTTCAGCTCGTCGCTAACCGCTGTGACTCACATGGGTTCAGCTCGTCGCTAGCCTCTGTGACTCTCTTGGGTTCAGCTCGTCGCTAACTATTACGACTCGTATGGTTTCAGCTCATCGCTAGCCGCTGTGACTCTCTAGGCTTCAGTTCGTCACTAAGTGGATACCCCGATGCAAATGCAATATCAAATGAAACCATCATGCATCAATCGAGCAACTCATAAATAATTCCATCTTTTTCTTAAGCAGGAAACCGTTCTCTTTCTTAGCAGATAATGTGCAGATTCTCTTATAAGCATACTTAAAGTCTAGCATCTTGTTATTAGCAACAACATTCATTCAAAAGCTCAGATTCTTATTAGACGCAAGCGAATCATAAAATGAGACTTTGTCCACTCACCCAGATCAATCGTCTTCTATTGCAAAGCCAGCAATCGATCGTTCTGTCTATCTAGTGCCTTCGCGGAGCGGGGACTACATAATTATCCACCGAAAAGAAGTTTCGTCCTCGAAACTTAAGGAGAAACTTACGATATCCTTAGTAGAGATAGTCCTCATCCTTCGCCATCATCAATCCATAAAATCACAATTCAGATCATATCAAAACTCTTGTTCAATCAAGCATTTCAATCTCAATCAATCAAATCGATAAAATATTTGCCGACATCATAAAAATATTTACGGACTTATTATATAGAACGTTCATCTCATTATTGATATCGAGTAGGCAAAGGAATTTCGATCAGAAGAACATCTATGAATTCAATCGAACCAACAATTGGCCAGAGGATCGTGTTGCTCTGATACCATTCCGTTACGTCCCGATCCCGTAGAGTCCTTTCATCCTCGCTTTGGACTATTTGAGACCGTTCGTCCTCGCTAAGGCGTAATGCCGTGCAAGCCTATGTTGCGCTTGCACAAGGCCAAGACCTGAAACAAGACAAGATAGACAAGATTGACAATACGCAGTAGAACGTATCACAGATAATTGAAGCAACAGCGGACATATTTCAGAATACAAGCATTGAACACAATGGTAACAAGAAACAATTCTTTTTATTGAATTCATTTGAACAGATTACAAGCTCTTGATTCCCTCTAATACAATGTTATATTCTCTCAGAACTTTACAGATTACAATGATCCCGTTTCCATACATTACATCCCTTTATATATAAAACCAACTCTTGCAACAGATGTCATCTCTTGGCATCTTTTATGATTTTTGGCTCCTATAGATGAGGCACGGGCTATCGCTTCGGACTATCCTTCTCGATGCATAGTGCACCTGCATACAGACTGATGGTGGGTCAGTATATCAGCATACTGGTGATTGTGAACAAAGGGCTACATTTTTCTGAAATAATTACTGTTCATTTAGTGAGAAAATGTTTCTTATGATGTGATCTTGCTACTTTTTACCTATGTACATTCCATGTATATAGAGTCAGTTTACATCTCTTTTGAAAATATCTTTGAAAACCAACATATCACTTCCATCTTAGCCGTTGTACCTCCCTTGGGTTCAGCTCGTCGCTAACCGCTGTGACTCGCATGGGTTCAGCTCGTCGCTAGCCGCTGTGACTCTCTTGGGTTCAGTTCGTCGCTAACCGCTGTGACTCGCATGGGTTCAGCTAGTCGCTAGCCGCTATGACTCTCTAGGGTTCAGTTCGTCCCTAAGTGGATACCCCGATGCAAATGCAATATCAAATGGAACCATCATGCATCAATCGAGCAACTCATAAACAATTCCATCTTCTTCTCAAGCAGGAAATCGTTCTCTTTCTTAGCAGACAATGTGCAGATTCTCTTATAAGCATACTCAAAGTCTAGCATCTTGTTATTAGCAATAACATTCATTCAAAAGCTCAGATTCTTATTAGGCGCAAGCGAATCATAAAATAAGACTTTGTCCACTCACCCAGATCAATCGTCTTTTGTTGTAAAGCCAGCAATCCGATCTTTCTGTCTATCTAGTGCCTTCGCGGAGCGGGGCACTACACACGCTATGGCAGTTGGTGCAAACGTTCATGACAAACAGGAACTTTGTAACCCATACTGTCGAATCAGTGACCCGATCCATTGATGTCGTACCCGGGGAGACTTTGTCTCAGCTTGTGCCACCAGAGAATAACACCTTCGACTATACCAACTTCAAAAAACTGTTTCACACTTTATTCTTCGGCACCGAAGATCCTTCCCTCGCGATCGACTGGCTAGACGAGATCGAAGACAACTTTGAGCTCATTGGCATCGATGGGGCCAAGAAAGTCACTTGCGCTCAACTTCAACTTCAGTTGAACGCGCACGACTGGTGGGTGATACAAAAGCAAGCTATCCGTTGCGATGATCCTACCGTGCCGATATCCTGGGCTACGTTCCGTAAGGCCTTCGAAGTCGATTACTTATCTACGGCGATCCACCAGGCAAACGAGAATATGTTCATGCAGCTGAAATAAGAAAACATGACGGTACATGAGTATGTTGTAGAATTCAACAAGTTGGCCTGATTTACGGGTGTCTACCTGCCAACGGTGGAGAATCGAGCACGAAGATTCGAAGTGGGCCTGAGGCCTTCCATTTCTGCTCATGTGACTGTGCTCTAGTATCAAACAATGGGCGAGTCACTCAACCATGCCCTTCGTCTCGAGCCTCAATACCCTCCGGTCGCCACAGTCTCTGTGCATAGCTACAATCACAAGCACCATAGCAACCCAGGAGGTAACAATGCACATAAGCGTCCAAACCACGTCAATTGAGGCAGGAACCCAGTAAGAAACTGAGTAATTTACAATCATTGCCACAAGGTGGGGCACGTGACTAACAAATGCCTAATAAAAAGTGGAGCATGCTGTTTGCAAAAATAAAAGTTCGATTATAAACTAAGAAAAGAGTACAAGAGTATAATTGATTTCTAGGGAAGTACAACTATATGAATCTGATCAGAAGTATATCACTTTATCCCTTGGACGACGTGATATCGAAGACACAAGCCTTTGGAGAATCCAACAACACTTTTTCAAGAGATTATGATCATTAGTGATGCTTTGAGAATGATTTGAAACTCTATTTATAGAGTTCTTGAAATAATTGTTAAATAGTTATTCTGAGTGGCACGCACTTCAGGTTGCGCGCCTCTTGTCCAGTTGTACGAGCGGTTACTTCAACTGCTGGGGACGCATGGCATCGTTTGAGTGAGATGTGCATAGTCGTGGGAAGTATAGTGGACACGTTCTTCAAGATTAGTGGCATGCATGCCACATTATCCTGCTTCTGGACATACAATTTGATCAAGTGGCCAACTAGCCAGGTTGCGCACGGGCACAACTCAACAACTGGCACTTTTAACTGGGTCTTCTGTGCTGTATAGATTAATTCTCGCATCACATGATCACTTGCACGAGCTAGTCAACATTAATTACACGCAGACAAAATCTCATCGAGTATCGCGTTGTGCAGGATTCGAATGGATTGTCTTCTATTTTTGTGCTGTCAGTTGTCTGTAATAATGACAATCGTTACAGCTTCTCGAGGAGGCTTACCACGTGGCATCGTCAATCTATCTTTGGTGCAACCTAATAATCTGGCGCCACTTGATGATGGCGCTCCTTAATGAGTGGCGCCCTTTGATTTTTAGCTTCTACAAGACCTCCTTCAAAGTTTCAAAGTTTGAAAGATTTTAAAATTTTAAAATACTTTGAATTTAAAAAAATTGACATGGGTTGCGCCTTTCTTTGTTTAACCAACTCCGTTTTTTAAGCGCAAGTTGCGCAATAGTCTGAAATACTCTTTAGGCTATAAGTAGCCATTCAAAGAGAACTTTTCATTCTTTACTGAGAGTTAATTTTCTCAAAACCCTTTCTTGCCTTCTTCTTTCCGAGCTTCTCTAACCCTCTAATGGCGCCAAAGAGATCTGTTGCTGACAAGGAAAAGGCAATTGCTAGGCCTTCGTCGCATGCATCATCGAAGAGAGTACCTTAATATGCATCGCCCTCTTCGAGAATTGAGACAGCCAACCCGGCACTGGAAGGTGACTCTTCAAGAATGAACCGATCATCGACAGAATCGATCGACTCTTTTTAGAGTTTTGGTTTTAATTTGCATCATTTCATAACATGTGCCTCCTTTTTTTAGATTGTAGGTGTGCTTCATAACTTGCGCCTTCCCTTTTTCGGGTTTGGTTGCTGTCCACACACTGTTCATTTTTACGAACTATGTTGTGCGAGTTTCAAACTTGTGCATTCTGATTTTGTGTAATTGCACAAGCCAAATTGGCACAACTTGAGGCCATGTACAACACAAATGTTGCACAATAAAGGTATCGTGCAACACAGGTGTCGCGCAACACAGATGTTGTACAACCTATGATTTTGTGTATTCTGCTTCATAGAATCAGGCTCTTTTTAGACTAACTTGTGTTTGTTCTTCTTCTTTTTGCAGTTGATCTTAGAGAAAACCCTGATGCTAAAAAATTTGCTTCAAATTTTAATGTACCAGAATATAAAGAAGACTTATCACATGTCTCGTATTAGCAAGACGATGCATCTGAATCCAGAAAGGCCATACGCACTGCAAAAGAAAGTAACACTTTGTTATGTCTGATGAACGATGAACCTTTGGAGAGTGTAGACAATGTGGTTCATAAGAAACCGGCCTTCTTATTTGGAGATGCAGTCAAAAGATATCTCAGCCAAAGGCTAAGAAAGAAGAAAGGATTTATCAATTTGGGAAGAGAATTATGTATCTCACTGAAAAGTCGAGACACATGTCCTTGTCCCGATATGAATTCTCCAATCACCCTTGACGGATGGTATGGGACATGACTCCAATTCAGCAAGCCAAAGTCGAGAAAATATGTTACAGATTAGGTCCGCAGAGCAAGGACCTATTTTACAGTACTTCAGAGAGGTACAACTCCCATCTAAGGGGTTTAAAGCTGAGCTGTATACCTTCGGAAGATTCATCAATGCTTCTTCCCATCAGGGTACCTATCTTCACGAATACATTCGCTAAAGATGAAGGAAGATACCCAGATTAGGCCATACGTTTGACATGCTTAGTGAACCCAGACATGAAGCGTTGGAGCAGCTTAGCAATTTGGATTCTGGATCAGTTCAAGGACAAACTCCTCGAACTAGAACTTTATGAGGCCATCTGGACCACTGTTCACGGCTTTCGCCCAAATGCTCATATGTTCTTGGCTCTGATTGAAAGATATAACAACAAAATCGGTACCTTCATGACCCCTCTTGGGGAAATTGGTTTTGCACTTCATGAGATAAAATCTATATCACATCTTCCAATGGGTAACAACCCATATGAAGAATATATACCCACTAATGAGGAACTAGATATCCTGTCTACAGAGAAACCTCAGATAGTGGCTGTGTTTGAGGAGCTTATGTGCAATTATAAGATATGCTCTATTTATTACAAAAGTGCTTCCACAGGGACCTGTTATAGAACCAAGTGGCTGCCGTATTTTTTTTGGGCCATATCTTTGAAGACAAGGTATTCGAGAGTCAGGCTTGTGATTCTTGCTTCTTCAAACCGCTCAGCCGTAGCGACATAAAAAAACTGATAGAAAAGTCCAATTATACCGATAACATCTTGGATGTAGACTGGCACCCATTTAAGGTTGGTGTTACAATTGAAAGTTATCTCAGGCAGGGTTACAGACCCATGTCAAAAGAAGCCCAATTGGCAGGTTTTCTTTCTTTGTAGCTGCGACGGTTTGTAGTTTTCGGAGCCAGTACAGTGGATAGATTTCACCAAGGCGTACTATTTGCTGCTGTGCGTCTAGTATTTGGCCACAAGATGAAAATTCTTTCAGCAATGACTTGTCGCCTGAACGCAGGACTACATTCTTTTGTTGACATCATGCTGCACGATAAGGCTGCTCGACTGGACTTTTCCTGCACCAAAATGCCTTATACTTATTTGTTTGGGTGGTTATTGCTACACCATCCCAACTTGATGGACCCTGGTATAGGTGAAGTTGGAGGCAACTTTATCAGGCGTTATTCCAATGCTCGATGGAATATAAACGTACCTTCAGAATGCAAAAGAGCTTTGAACCGAGGATCTGGATGGAGATTTTAATGTGTCCCTCCTCCTCCAGGATATGAGAATCTTCCCCCACAGCTCATGGATTTAGAAATGGCATCTCTCTATCTATCTCCGACTAATTTTGCATGGTTGAAGGCAATCTGGCCGTCTCACCTAGTATACCGATTGGAGGAAGACTATTTTCTGGAACCGCATTTGCCTAGTCGATTCGCTCGACAATTTTCTATGACCAGCTGCATGTGGGAAATGCCACTACTTGCCTTCAAGCCAAGGATTTCTTGATTGATGGTGCTAGAGCTTGGAGATATTATAATGCCAGAGGTACCAAAGCTATATTCTACATGTCCATTAATTTTGCTCAGGGTCCGCGTATGTTATACACATACGCAAATTTCTAAAATTCGGCAAACACTTTCGTCAAAAACTTTCATCTGTCCCACATCTTTGCTAGTGATAAGCAATCAAAAGCTGGAGTTTATAGTGCACAATTGTTCAAGGATACAGAAGATCGAGACCATGCCGATGAACCTCTGGAGGCTTCTCTTATAGGCTTACTAGATAAAGTAAATGATCCGTTGGACGTATTACTAAAGGTACAAAAAGAGAAGTCTCCCGCCAAGGGGCTTAAGAAAAAGAAGACTGGAGAGTCATCTGTTCCTTCACATCATGATGATCTTCCTTCTTCACCTAAGGCTCCAGGAAAGAAAAAGATGAAGACCACTTTAGTCATTAGTGAATAGCCTACCACCAGGACAAATCGGTCCCAGTCGAAGTAGATGCATACTGGGGCATCCCATGGGGAAGGAGAGATAACTCCTTTTTCGGTTCCAAAACAGAGTGGAGTCGCCCGAGAAGAAGTACCCAGAATGCAAGACGTCCTTAATGAGGTTGAAGAAGAACCTGTAGCACCTCTGCTACGGAAGGCCAGAAGAAAATTGCTGGTGACTGAAATAGAACATTAAGTAATTGACGCTTCCTCCATCCCTTCCAGACCAAAAGACTCTGATACATCATTACCCACGTAAAGGATCTGCCATCTCAAAAAGGTAATTCCTGTAATTTAAGCATAATTAAGATATGAATGATATTTACTGATATTATTCATTTTCATCTACAAAGACTACAAAATTTATATTCCAGTCTCAGTTACTACCGAGGAAATCCCAGGATATTGAGTTGTGCGGATATCTGCTTCCGTAACAACACCGGCTGTAGCAGGAGTAACACTGTCATCCCCGATTCCAGATGTCCAAGAGGCTACATTCCCCGAGGAGGAGTTGCCTCCTATAGAATTTCAAGCAGGGGTTGTCGATCTTTCGGCCGCTCAAACTCCTACTCATTCTCAAGAAGATCGAGAAATGATAGACGTCCTCCAGGATTGTGACTATGGCGATGTGTCAATCGGAGATAATTCCACAAGCGCTGCTGAAGAAGAACCATTTTCAGTAGATGTTCCACTGATATAGGCGAAGAAGGCCATATAACTGTTTAGGGTGAAGAGCACCCTGTTGTTGATAAGAGGTATCTAAGCCCAAAAACTGATGAGCCTAAAAATAACAAAGATCAGACAACGGCTCTTAAAGATGTTGGGGATGATAAAAATCCTGGCAACGTTGCTGCGGAGACTCAAACCCTTGCCGATCAAGCTCTTGAGGTCAAGGATGCAGAATTGATTGCTTCATCTTACCAAGCAGAGTCGGGGGCCGGAAGTAGACGTTTCCTATCAGGCGATTCCGAGACTAGAAGTGGTCAGGCGGTAGTGTCTAAAACTACCAAGGCTGGGCTATGTACGAATTTGGTTACACCCCATGATACCCCAGGTTAATTTCTGACTTTTAATCACCTTAATTTTTTTAATTATATATACTGACTAAGTATCTTGACCATAACAGGTATATGTATCTTGACCGTAACAGGTCCTGTAGGCATGATTGTGCCATTTCCTTCGATGGCTCTCAGCTTCAGCTCAACAATGGCTCCTCTAGAAATGGGGACCCATACTGGAGAAGGGAGCTCGACTATGATGCCTGTAGTCGGGTCTCCTGGTGCACAGTCTACGATTCCTCTAATTATTGCAGTAGGAGAAATTCCAGCAGAGGTAGCTACTCCGGGCATTTTAGCGATGAACAGTCTCATCGTAGAGTCCTATACCAACGCTTTCTTAACATCTTTGAGGCCTCTACTTCAGAGGGTACTGAAGAAAAATAATCCCGATGAATCGGTAAGGGGTCCTTCCTCCTGTATAATTGCAGCCATTCGCAAGGTCAGAGATATGGATAGAGCCACATATCTGGAGCATATCTTTGATGCGCTTGAAGAATCTATCAAATCTTTCAAAGATCTGATAAGAGAAAATATTCAGAAACTTGTAGATGCTAAGTTTGAGGCAATAGCTCACAAGGCTGTAAGACAAAAAATTGAATTCGAAGCTTCTGTGGTGGTTTATCACAACGCACTACAGAAATGGAAGTTTATATTATTAAAGCAGCTTCTTCTGTTGAGCGGCACAAGATTGAAGCTATCGAAAAGAAGAAAGAAGCTTCTGAGTGCCAAACTCGCATTCGGGAGCTTGAAGCTGAGTTAGCATGGCTCCAAGAAGTACTTAAAGCAGCTCAACGACGTGAAGAGGAAGCGCTAGAGTTACATCAAATTGCTGAGAGCCAACTAGATGAACTGAGGCAGCCAAAAAATGAATGTCCAAGCCGAGCATGCTGAATTAGAGTGCCAAGCTGCCTCACTGATACCCTTTGATCCGGAGTCAGGAAGAGCTCAAGCTAGACAACAGGTGCTCAATTCCAGGGTAGAAAGAACTGAGAACTGGAAGAGGTTGATCATGGAGCTCAGTACTCGACCTCCCCAATAAAGTTTTGTTATATTTTTTATGATGTAGTCTTGACATTTTGAATCATCAATAAAAATTAACAATCTTTTTATGGTTCCATTACTTGTTGCATGCCTATGATAGACATAAGTAATAGATCAAAAGTAGGAAATATGTTCAGAGGTGCCGGACGTGATATATCTCCTTAGAAAATAACAATATTTATTATATCTGTAAGGCGGTAATGTGGACGTGACAGAATATAATGCTTAAAATATTGTCATTTCAATAGACGAGCTTATTAGAGGTAATGTGGATGTGATAAGTCGCTGACGTAGATAGTAGAATTCATAGTTAATGTGAACATGAATTCAAAAATTTATTCTGAATATCTTTGAATCAGCTGGGATTTCAAAGATAGGGTTTTTGATCGAGTGATACTATATGGATATATTCCGCTGAGCATTTAAAAGTTTATCAGAAGAGTGAATAAGAGACAATAACTCAATGCTTTCTCTCCTCTTTTTTTATATACAACATTCAGAAGATATCTTATACATCCTTCAAACATAGTATTTCTTCAAAAATTTGCCATTAATAGGCATCATAGCGACTCAACCATCCATTTCGGTTAGTTGATAAGCCCCGTTCGAAAAAACCTTGCTTACAACATATGGACCTTTCCACTTTGCTTCAAATTTGCCTTCGCTCATGTGTGTCATACTCATAGGACGTCTGACAGTAAGAACTACTTCTCCTTTCTGAAACGCTCGTACTTTGACTTTACAACTGAAAGCTTTTGAGATGCGGGCCTAGTATAGCTCGATATGTTGTTGAGCTAGTAGCCTTTTCTTGTCAACGGCTTCCAGTTCTTGAAATCGAAGACGATCGTTATTTTCGGTTGTGAGTTCATTGGCAATTACAATCCCCAGAGAGGGAATTTGAATTTTCAACGGTAGAACAGCTTCACACCAATACACCAAAGAGAAATGTGTAGAACCAGTAGGATTGCGTACAATAGTATGATAAGCCCATAGACATTCTCCAAGATTTTCACTCCAATTACGCTTGTTAGTAGAAACAAACTTTTTAAGGAGTGTGATGATAGTCTTGTTGAATGCTTCAGCCTAACCATTAGCTGCAGGGTTATAGGCAGTGGAAGCGACATTATCGATTCTATTGTCATCACAGAATCAAGTAAACTTCTGACTGATGAATTATTATCTATTATCATGAATGATTCGCCGAGGAACGCCAAATCTGTATATCACATGATGTTTGACGAAGTTGATGACATTGCTGGTCTTAACTTTGGACAAAGGTATAGTTTCGGCCCACTTCAAAAAGTAATCGGTTATAGCCAGTATAAACTGATATCCTCTAGATGACGGTGGGTTGATAGGACCAATGAGATCCATGCCTCAACCTTCAAAGGGCCATGATGCGGCAGTCAGATAAAGAAATTTTGATGGTTGATAGATAAAGTCTGCATGGATTTGACAAGTTTGGCACTTCCTTGCATACTCGATGGCATCTAATACCATAGTGGGCCAGTAGAAACCCATACGTCGAATATGATCCTACAGTTTAGGAGCTGAAGATGTGTACCACGTGCACCATAGTGAGCCTTCCGTAGTATTTGTTTTGCTTCAACTCCTGCAAGACACCGTAGGAGCAGACCATCAAATGTTCGTCGATAAAGGGTCTTGGTGGTATGATTATAATAGAATCGGAGTGATCGCCGATGAATGGTTGTAGCTTCTTTAGGATCTTCGGGTAAGATATCATGTACCACGAAGTCAATGAAAGGAACTCTCCAGTCTTTGCTGATGATGTTGATTTCAGTTGAATTGTTGAACTCAATGTTTAAATTATTCTCAATACAAAATAACTCTCTATTAGTAATAACAATCATCTGCTTTCTTCTGACTGGAATTGCCAATACTGCTGCAAGACTAGCCAATGCATCAGCTTCAGTATTGCATGCTCGACGTATATGTTCAATAAAAATTCCTTTGAACGATGAAGCCATTCTGACTGTTGTCTCATGATATGGGACAATATCTTCATGTCAAACCTCATATGTTCCTCTGACCTGATTGACAATCAGTTTAGAGTCTTCATATACCTTGAGATATTCAATATCCAATTGCTTAGCTAATTGGAGACCAATAAGCAGGGCATTGGATTTGGCCACATTGTTGGAGCATGATTCATCTAAGGAATAAGCTCGTTGAATAGCTAATCCTTCCGGTGATACGAGGACAATTCCAACTCCTGCGACAATGGCTCCTTTCGGTCTGATTCTGGATGCTCCATCAAAGAATAGATGCCAGGCAAGAATTTCTTCTGAAATCATGTTAGATTCCAAAGTTTCGACAGGAATCTCGTCATAGAGTTTAGACGTTTCGGGAATTGAATGAGCCGCTAGGAATCAGCAAGGGCTTAACCCCGAACAGAATTTTGAAGAACATAAACCATATCATATTGTGCTAATAATATGACCCATGTAGCAAGCTTGGAATTGAGTGTACTGGGCTTCTTCATCAAGACCCGGAGAAGGTTAACTCTGGAAATAACATGAATAGTTTGGCCGGTGATGTAATGTCTCATTTTTTGAACAACAAACATCAAAGATAAACATTCTTTTTCCACTGGACTATATCGATGTTCAGCCCGATCATTGTACGGCTGAGATAATAGATAGCTTGCTCATGACCTTCTTTGTTCTTCTGAACTAGTAATGTACCTAACGAATGATCCATCGCTCGAACATACATTAGAAAGGGTATTCCTGAGATTGGAGGTACTAAGACTGGTGGGTTCATCAAGTACCGCTTTATGTCTTCAAATGCTTGCTGGCATTCTTCAGTCCAAATAAAAGACACCTTTCTTAATAAATTGAGTGAATAGTCTGCAACGTCCAGACAGATTTGAAATGTATCTACTGATGTAAGCAAGCCAACCCTGGAATACTCGTAGCCCTTTTAGGTTGCGTGGAGGACGCATCTCTTGAATGGCTTTGATCTTCTCGGGATCAACGTGTATACCTTTAGAGGTAATAATGAATCCGAGAAATTTGCCACTAGAGACTCCCAAAAATGGCTTGGTGGAATTCATCTTGAGTTGATGCTGGAACATTAGATTGAAGATAGTTCTCAAGTCTTGGATGTGGTCTTCCTTTAGACGACTTTTGACAGCAATATCATCGACATAACATTCAACAGTCTTCTGCAAATGATCACGGAAGATGGTACTCATAGCCCGCTGATAGGTGGCTCCAGCTTTCTTAAGATCGAATGGCATAACAGTGTAGCAATAGATTTGCAGAGGAGTATGAAAAGATATATGTTCCTCATCTTCTGAATGCATCTTGATTTGATTGTAGCCTGAGAATCCATCTAAAAAAGACATTCATTCGAATCCGCAAGTATTGTCGATCATGACATCAGTGATCGGAAGAGAAAACTCATCCTTGGGACAAGCATCATTGAGATCTCTAAAGTCAATGCAGACTCTGACTTTTCCTGTTTTCTTCATAACTCTGACAAAACCACAAGTGATAAGCTTCTTGACTTCAGTTTCTATGGCAACCATCATGTCAGGTCGAAATCGACGTTATTGTTGTTTGACCGGCCTTGCATTAGACAAGATGTTGAGCCTATGGGTAGCAATCTGGGGATCCAGTCCTGGCACATCCTCATGATTCTAGGCGAAGATGTCAATGTATTCCCGAATAAGTTGAATTAATTCTTGCTTGTCTGCTTCTGGAAGGCTTTTGCTGATGAAGATAGGTCTTGGCGAACTCTCTTCTCCAACATCAACCTGTATTAATTGATCTTCAGTAGGTGGTTCTTATTGTTCGAAACAAAGTTCCCACTCAGTATTTATTCTTTGTGCCCAAGGATCTACTTTAGTAGCTTCAACTACATCATCCTTGTCATCTTCTGAGAATTCGACAGAGAGGATAA
The DNA here is from genome assembly GCA_029216955.1 of Iris pallida. Taxonomy (NCBI): domain Eukaryota; kingdom Viridiplantae; phylum Streptophyta; class Magnoliopsida; order Asparagales; family Iridaceae; genus Iris; species Iris pallida. The sequence continues at coordinate 8,315,010 of JANAVB010008400.1, forward strand.
TGTCACTTGATGGACGTACCCAACGCTGGTGTCAGAATACCATGAAACAGAATCAGAAGAGCTAAATCGCTCTTCTTTGTCAGATTTGAAAGCTTCTGGGGTTGGAATTGGCGAGGTATAGCCTAATCCATGCTTCGTTTTGTTGTAGTATTGCAACGATTTTCTTTTTGGAGCAGAGATTCAAATGGAAGTTCGCCTTCCTTTACCGCCATTGAGACCAGCTTTAAAATTATAACCCATCTTTTGAATAATATCTTTTGATTGTTGGCTATAACGACGAAGTTGGAGTCTCCTATTGTCATCGTTTTTGTCTTTGCTATTGAGAGTAGTTTTCTGTTCTGTTCCTTTACTAAAATTATTGGAAGTTTATATTTTTTTCTGGAAGGAACTAAAAAGAAGGAATCTAATACTGCTTCGAGCAGTACTTTATTTTGTAGAGGTTGAACTGCTCCTATTGTAAGAGGTTCAAAGTTATCTAGCATTTCCAAATAACATCGAGCATAATAAAAGTCATTTGTATACTGCAAAGGAGATGCTATTTTATTGATTTGTACATCATCGTTTATAATAGAATTCTTAGCCTTAGTAGAAGGCTTAGTCAGATTGATAACCAGAGGAGGAGAAGGAAGGAGGAGGCTTGTAATGACGGAGGTCGATAACAAGTTGCTCAAAAGAGGTGAGCTCCTTTGTTCTATCTTTCCAGCAGGAGGGTATTTGTTATGAGAGGAAAGATGGATAGTCAACGTCTGAGAAGAACATGGACGAGTAGTACGTATTTTGACTGGGATTATGAGAACATCATCTGAAGTGTCTCTCTTATCTTCTTCACTATCCATTGCCAGTACAACCTTCATGAACTCTTTCTTGTACATCCGAGAATCAGTACAATATGCTTCGATGCCTCTAAAAGGATTTAGATCAGCTACTTCCTTTTGGACTTCTCTATTGACATCCACATACTTGAAGCATTGGTCAAGAGTGGATGGTACAATATTATGCTCATGCAGGAATAGTCTTTCCAGTAAAGCATTATAGGAGACATGATTATTGATTACATAGAAGGTTACCTTTAGGCTTAATTGCTAATTGCTACCCTCAACTATCACACTTTTTCAAGTTGATACCCTAAACTTTTTTTTGTAACAACTTGATACCCGGATATTATTTTGGACAAAAATGCCCCTAACCCTAACCCTCCTTCCCCCCTGCTCGCTTGCCCCCCCTGCTAGCTCCGGCCGCCCACCCGCCTGCTGGCTCCCCTCCCCGCTGGCTTCAGGCCATCCCCATCCCCCCCCCCTCTCGCTCCGACCGCCCGTCCACTCCCGTCTCTCCCCTAGGGCGTGGCAGCGCGGGAGGAGGGAGGCTGGGGAGGGGGGTGCGGGGCGGGAGGCGGGGCAGGGGGTGGCTCGAAAGCGAGAAAGGGGGGAGGTTGGCCAGAAGCGAGGAGGGGGGGGTCGGCCGGAGCTAGCAGGGGGGGATGGCCGGAGTGGGGGAGGGGGTGGAGGGAGGGAAGGGATAAGGGCATTTTGGGGTTTTTTAAAATATTAGGTATTAAGTTGAAAAAAAATATAGTTGAGGTATCAATCTGTTACGAAAAAAAGTTTAGGGTATCAACTTGAAAAAGTGTGATAGTTGAGGGTAGTAATTAGCAATTAAGCCTAACCTTTATACGAAGATTGCCAATTTAAACTTTCAGGCGAAACTTCCCCAGGGGTTCACTTTTTCCAGAATTAAATCCCAAGATTGTTGTGATAGTTGCAGAAAGATTATGCACAAGAATCTTCAATCCATCCAGTATAATCTTCGGCATGATGCTGAGTGTAGACCCAGGGTCGATCAAGATGCGATCAACTTCATTATATCAACATATCCCGTGAAGTAGAGGGGTTGATCATGACGATTGTCTTCCAGCAGCATGTCATGCTGTGTAAAGGTGATGTTGGGTATTAGCTCCATCACACTATAACAATGAAAGTAGGTTACAGGCTCCTCCTCTGGCTTCTTGAGGGGCATCTGACAAGTATCAGCTTGCATCAAAGCTTCACTCAATATTTCTCGAGTTTCTTTTGAGATACGCAGGAGCTCAAAGATTGATAACCTTGTCGGGGTATTAGCCAGCTGATCCAGTATATCAAAGTTATACGGCTTCTCGAGTCCCAGAGGTGGGGTCTTCTTCAATACTTTATCAAAATGGACTGGTTGTTTTTCTTTGTCTGCCGCCATTAGTTAGGGAGGAATCGGTTCCCCAGAAGGTGATGAAGAAGACGGAACATTCACAGCAGGGGATGAAGGTGCTGGGATAGCCTCTAGAGCTGGAGCAGGGTTCTCTTGACCTTCTGAGTAGTTTCGTATGTAAAGTTTCCCAGACCTGGTACCAGCCTTTGTAATCTCACCAATTACTAAGTCCTTTGGATGATCTGCCAAGAATCTCATCTCTTTCGGCATATCCTCAGGATTGCTGGTTTTGGCTTCTGGTTCTGTATGTGATTTGCTTGAAAACTTAGCTAGTGCTTGGTGTGAAGGTTCTGCATCTTTGTGTGAAGGTTTTACAGTAGCTGTACTTGGTGTACTTACGTCTTCATTATCGTCATCGACTAAATGTTGATTTAGTTCATCAAACTTGACATTAATTGATTCTTCGATGATCATGGTTCTCTTATTGAAGACTCTGTACCCTTTGTTCTTTGCCGCATAACCTAAAAAGATACCTTCATCGGCATTTTCATCAAATTTACTCAGGTTGTCTTTAGTATTAAGAATAAAGCATTTATAACCAAATATCTTGAAATATGAAACAGTGGGTGTTCTATCAAACCATAACTCATAGGGAGTCTTCTTCAATATAGGTCGAATCAAAACCCTATTGAGAATATAGCACGCTGTATTGACAGCTTCAGCCCAAAAGTATCAAGGTAGACTAAACTGGTTCAACATTACTATAGCCATTTTAGATAGAGTCATGTTCTTACGTTCCACAACTCCATTTTGTTGTGGAGTCCTAGGGCAGAAAAACTCATGCACATAACCGTGTGTGTCACAGAATTGCTTGAACTCTGCATTCTCAAATTTGCCGCCATGATCACTACGAATGCGAGTAATCATGAAACCTTTTTCATTCTATACTTTCTTGCAAAAGGTGACAAATTCTGATAAAACATCATTCTTGCGTGCAAGAAAATATACCCATGTGTATCTAGAGAAATCATCTACTATTGCAAATGCATATAGCTTACCACCTATGCTAGAAATTCTACTAGGTCCAAATAAATCCATATGCAGTAATTATAGAGGTCTAGTGGTACTTACAGTATTCTTGGACTTAAATACGGATCAGATAGCTTTGTTCTTTTCACATTCACTACATACCGTATCTTTCTTGAAAGAAATGTCCGGTAAGCCTCGTACCAACTTCTTTGTGGATTGTTTTGAAATTGTGTCCATGTTTGCATGACCGAGTCTCATATGTCATAGTTGACTCTTAATGCTCTTGGCCATCAAGCATCTACCTGTTTTGTTAGCATCTTCTAACAGATAAAAATATATATATGTTGTCTTCCCTGATACCTTCAAAGATAGTACTGCCAGTTGAGCTATCAACTATAGTATATTTGTCTTTGACAAAGTTAATGTCATAACCGTGATCAGCTAAATGGCTTATGCTGAGCAGATTATGCTTTAACTCGGTAACTAGACAAACATCTTTAATCACAGGGTAGGGAAGCTTACTAATGTTACCGATACCGATTATGTACCCTCTCAAATTATTACCGAAGGAGACGTATCCTTCTTTATTATTCTTCGACAGTATTGTAAATAATGATGCATCACCGGTCATGTGCCGTGAGCAACCGCTGTCGAGGATCCATTTGCTTCTAGCATGTGAAGGACGTCCCACCTACAAAATAGTTTGTAGATGAAACTCTTGGTACCCATTTCTTGTAGGGTCCTGACATGTCAGTCTTTGGTATCCATGCATAAACATTTAAATCTACTAACTTTTTGATTCTACATGCAGAGGATACATGACCAATGAGGCCACAATAATGACATTTTGCATATTGAGTGTTGAAAGTTGTATGAGGTGCATGATTGGTAGGTTTTGGTTTTCTAGTATAGAAAAATACATGCCTATTAGTCTTCTTGGGCAGTGGTATGGTATGGTTTGGTCTGACAGTGTTTGGTTTGGGTGTATTCCGATGATTCGGTAATTGACACGTGTTAGAATAGGAAGCAGCAACTTCAGGCCGTTTTCCTAAACTAATTTCCAACTTTTTGGAGGTGTCATATAATCTAGTATAGTTAGATGTAAGTGTTTCCATTCTAACTTGTGCACACTGGAGACTCTTTCTCTCCTTATATAGGTCTTCATTTAGCTGGATGATAGTTTGGTCTTTTTCTTCGGATAACTTGGTAGTCTTGTGTAACAACAGCTTAATAGAAGAACCTCACCAGACTCAATAGAAGAAACATTATTTCTAACATCAGCTAGTTGGTCGGTAAGTCTTCCTATCTCACCTTTGTATTCTTTAAGTACCTTCTTAGAGGTTTCATATTTACTATGCAGTTTCATGTAGTCATTTAACAGGTCACTGAAAGCCTCTCCTAGTTGCTCAATAGTAAAATCATCATAAGGATCCAATAGAGGATTAGTGGTTACCTGATCGCAAGCCATCAAGCATATATTTGCAGCGTCATTCGATTGTTCGTCTTATGAGTCGCTGGCTTCGCTCCCTTGCCATATGCTTGTATTGGCGTACTTCCTTGATGTAGATCTCTTCAGGTAGCCTTTGTCATATTTGCTGCTTTTTCTTGTTAATGATGATGATGTTGGACAATCTTTCTTCATATGTCCTTTCTTCTTACATCCGAAGTGAATAGGATCTTCCTCGTTGTTGTTGTTGTTGATGTCTTTTGTTCTTCTGTTGAATCTCATGAACTTCTTAAATTTTCTTACCATAAGAGCTTGATCTTCAGAGTCAGAGTCATTGTCGTCAGAATTATCTTCGACAGTTCTTTATGTTGAGCCTTGAAAGCGATCGACTTCTCTGACTTCTCCTTTGGTGTAGCATCTTCAAAGTCTTGAAGTTCCAACTCGTGAGTGAGTAGCTTACCCATGAGTGTTTCCAGAGACATTATTGAGAGGTCGTTTCCTTCAATGACTGTTGTAGCCTTTGGAATCCAGTTCTTCGTGAGAGCTTGTAGAAGTTTACGAATCTTCTCATGGTTACTATATTCCTTGTCTAATGAAGACAAAGGATTTACAATATCTAGGAATCTCGTAAACATCTGAGTGACGGATTCATTTGGCTTTATCTTGAACACCTCGTACTCTTGAGTAAATCTGCTGATCTTTGACTCCTTGACTTGCGTTGTTCCTTTGTGGGTTACTTCGAAAAGTTTCCATACTTCATTCGATGTTGTGCAAGTCGACACCTGTTAAACTCAGTTCTGGCTAAAGCACAAAGTAAAGCGTTAATAGCACGTGCGTCAAGACTAGCCTTTTTCTTGTCATCCTTAGTATATTTATCATGGGGTTTATCAACTAAAACTCCCTCAACAGTAATACGAGGAGGCTTTTTGTAGCCATCAATAACTATAGACCATAAGTCAAAATCAAGAGATTTTAAGATGAAACTCATCCGTATTTTCCAATAAGTGTAGTTTGTGCCGTCAAACGGTGGAGGTCTGTTTGTGGCTTGGCCCTCACTTATGAATTTCACAGTTGCCATGTGTTATATTGTGATTTATATAGCAATTAAGAATAATTGAATATAACTGCAATTTTACCTTGCTTTACCTGTATAACCCGCTCTGATACCAATTGTAGGAATGAAGTCGTAAAGCAGAATACTCTAGAGGGGTTGAATAGAGTAGGCAGTGGAATATTGCTAATTAAAAAACTTGTTAGCAGTAAGATCACAGAATTAAATCAATAATCACAAAATAATAACTGTAAAATAAATGAGATCAGAAGGCAAACGCAAACACAGCGATGTATACTGGTTTTCCTCTTGTGAGGACTAGTCCAGTCGGAAGAACTCTAGCTTCTAGTTGAATCTACTATTGGAAAATCCTGCAAGTTTTCATATGAAGTCCTTGCAACTTCTACATATGCGAGCTTTGATACGAAGAACTCGACCAACTTTAATTTTGAAGAGTCTTTCTTCTATCAAGCCTCTAATTACAATTTTTCTGAAATCTTGTAGACCGTACCATACCGACAATTAAATTGACTAGAGAATTATAACTGGCTTGGGATTTGAAAATAAAAGCTTTTCAGAATTCTTTGGAAAGAAACGTAAGCTTAGAAGAGAAGACATGAAAGTGAATGAGTGATTTGAAATGATCAGAATTCTTCTCTAATTATAGTTTTTCCAAAGGCAGAACTCTGGCAGAATTCAGAAAGAACTCTATGTAAAAATCCGCAACTAAAGGAAGACCAATTTTTTCAAACGTTCGAAAATCAAACGGTCACTTACCGAACTCTGGCCGAACTCGGGCCGAGTTCTGTCAGGGTTGGTCAGGGTTTTTCAAAAGTGATTTTTGGGCTTTTTAAAATCCTTCAGAAGCTTTTGTAAATAAGGGATATTTTTCAAAAACATAGGTCATTTTTAAAAATAATTTTGGTTAGCCTATTTGCCAGTACGACTCGATGTACAATGTATTCCTAGACTCAATAAAAGTAAAAATTATATTGTATAAAGAAATACAAACTCGAGTGGCAAATATAGCTTCGATCTTGAACTGAGTAGAAATCTGATCTTGATCAGTGTCCAAATGTCCAAAACGCCTTGAGAAAACATCTGAGTAGCTCCGTATATCGAGACAGAGTTTGATCAATTATTAAAATCAGGTTTGACCATGACCAATGGGCCAACATATTGTCCCTTAGATTGGTCCAGATTTCTATTTAGTTAAGTTCTCTTTGTGTTGAGTTCAGTCATGGTTGATCGACCTTTATAGGCAATATTCACTTGAGAATCCAAGTAATCATGATGTCTAACCCATCTATTGTTGTCCTTCATCATATAGAATGCATACATTGCATCACTGCTCTATAGCATTAACCTTACATGCGTTCTCTGTTTAGCTACTTGACCTGCACTCCATCACTAATCCTATGTCCTGCATGCATCAGAGGCTTCATATGACACACTGCACTGCACCCGAGCTTGCATTCACTCCTTGACACCTGTAATTCACATCACCTATCCCATGACACATACTCACTTGCATACTGCTCATATATCTGAACAGTAGCTAATACACTACACTCTGATACTCCTCTGCACTATCCATTCTTCACTGCCTTCACTCATTCATTTCAATCCTGCACTAGGTTTAGCCCTTGCTTGTACTAATTATTCAGTCTTTGATAACATATCTAATTCAGTCCTTTGACTCTATGGTTCTGTCCCACTTATATATTATATAGTCCATGTTTTTTTGTCCATTCTTGCGATGTTGTTCAGCCTTTGATGTTAATGTATCTGTCATTTCATTTATGATTAGATATTCTAGTTATGTTCAATCCTAGGATGCATTGAGTTTAGTTTCATTATAGTTTATTGCCCTATATTGCCTACTTCATTACATTGTTCAATCCATATTTGGTGTTCAGTTCTATTTTAATCATGTATCAGTTGACACTATAAAGAAAGGGGATTGCATCAATAATTAGTTGATGTATCAGTCACTACATGTCCATTTCCTTATTTTGAGTCAATCCCTACTTTACCATTAATTTCATTCTTATTACCTTCTTGTCTTGGCATTTAGTATTCGAATTCAGTCACCTCCTATGTGTCAGTCTTGAATGTTCTGTTCAACCAGTTAATATGGGGGAGAGTCATGGCTCAAGATTGGTTGATACTTGAGTTTCATCCCAGTTCGTTTGAGTATCAGTCATGGTTGAGTTATCCTTCATTTATACTCTACATGTCATATATATATATATATATATATATATATATATATATATATATATATATATATATATATATATATATATATATATATATAAAATATATACATATGATAGTAGTTGATAAAGAGTTTGGCTATGTATCCTATGAGTTATAATATAGGGATGTAGTACATACATATGCATATATGTTTGAACTATAATTAAGTTAAGGTATTGATACCATTACACCCTATCTAAATTATGATCTAGAACTTAGTGAATAGTCCCAATACCCAATGTTTAGAGTAAATGAATCAAGTTTGACCCAAGTTTGACTTAGTTGACTAAGAGGGTTGACCAGAGTTGACTTTGATTTAGATTGACCTAGTATCATGTAGATTGTATTGTACACTTTAATTGTTTTGTAATTTGAACTTTTTATAACCTGTATTACTCTAAATAGGACTCTGTGACTCTAGTTTGGACACATATACATATCAGTTGCTCAGGGTATCAAGCGAGTACATTCTCTGATCGTTTTCATTCATGATAGTATCTATATTGCCTGCTTTAGACTACTTTACTTGATGCTAACACGTCGTTAACACGAATTGGAACTATATGGATCTTTTATGAGATGTTATCCCCTCATCGGGTGCATCGGGTATCTCATGTTTATGTACTTTACCATGTGCATCTTGTACTCCTTGTATTCGTATTTAATTATGTACACACATGTGCTCTCATGTACTCTCATGTGCTCATATGTGCTCCATGTAAAATAATAATCATGTAAGTAATGTAACTTGACAAGATCCTTGTGTATTGATTGGGGTAGGGGTGAGTAGAAGTGGTTATGTGATTAATTTTCCAAGTAGTATAAAACAGTGCATGTCTGTTATACCCTCACGTATAATGGAGTTATCATAGAATGAACATGTGCAAACTTAAATCGATTACATAACCATCTTGTGCTGTAAATCACTTATATTTACATAAAGTTCTTATTTTCTATACAACTTTCTTGTACTGAGATTTGTCTATTTTCACTGTCATATACATCTCTTACAGCATTTTATGTATTTTACGCTACTGCTTGCTCTATATTTCCTACCATGTTATGGAACTGCTTTCAGAGATATGTGCTCGTTCATGTTCTGGTTGGACCCGTTGACAAAAATATTACAGATAACCTGGAGGACTTTGGCACTACCTACTATGGAGCTGACATAGACGACACTTGCGACTTGGACCCTCATGAGGATCCAGTTTGCACTGAGGAGACTACCATAGTTCCTAGGCTAGACTGGTAGGGTTTTATCTATCTTATTTTTGTTGTCTTTAAGATTGTATTAGTCAGATATTATGTTGTGGTGTTGATAACACTTAAACTTATTTCATTTCTGGTTGTATCTCACTCTGAGATTTTATATGTATCTTATCGTGCTGTTTATCTACCTCTAGTTTTTGTGATTGAGTTGTATCTTCTGAGATGTCCTCCATTTGGAGAGTATATTATGTACAGGTATATTTATACTGTGTTAGATGTTTGAGATCTAGGAAAGCATCCTACCGCCGTCACTGCGGTGTATACTGGACGTATCCATGGTCTCGTGCCCTTACACTGGGTGTAGGTCATGACAGTGCTACTATTGATACTTGATTCCTGTAGACATAATCATCAACTATCCATATACTCTATGCAGCCACTCAGCAAATATCTGAAGAGATCATCAGGTCCTCAGGGGACTAGCAAGATACATAAAATATGCCTACTAATATGATAGTAATTAACATGTATGGAGGATAAGAACAGTACAAGAAGAACATCTAAAAAACGACATGTCATATGGAAATGTAACACTAGACTTGGCTTACAATCAATCGAATAACTCTTATTGACTGTAGTACAATGCAAGATACTTCCAATCTATAGTATGTCTCGATTGTAGTACAATGCAAGATACTCCCAATCGAGAATAGCCAATCCTAGTATCAATCTTATCTTCTAAAGGAATATAAAGGTCATGTAAAATCCTATAGACTGTATTACAATCCAAGATATTCCCAATCTATAGTATATCTCAATTGTAGTACAATCCACGATACTTCCAATCAAGAATGGTAAAGTCAGGTCAGGTCATACTTAAGACAAGTCCAAGTCCATCAATCATGATCAGGTCAAGTCAATCAATGAAACATGGCATAACTGGAAACTCTATCACAAGACACGATAAACAATAGGAAGACCAATAAACAATCAATGAAAACAACTAATATCCTATACGTGTACGTAAATCTATAAAACAAGAAGGCAGCAGATGACAACCCAAGTGGAATATGAGAAGCATGTAACAATATGAAAACAAATACAACAGGAACAAAAATATGTAAATACTGTATCTGTTCGGCAAGGTATACTTGCTTGGTGGTAGCATGTAGAACCAACACTATCCAATCAATTGACGAGCCATAAAAGTCAAACACTCATAACAGTCTCTGGAGGCTGAAACAGATATTACCAACGTGTTTAAAATAATTAAATTAGCTAGGATAGCCTATCCATAAGTCTAATTCTGGACACAGGAGCAAAACGGTAATTTTGGGTCAAAACGATGTCCGTCGTTGGACCCGCTTTGCACCGAAAAGCGTGCCAACATCTATGGCGTCTAAAGTCGTCAAACTATATGCCTACGGTGTAGAAGCATGAAAAAAGTGCAGGGGGACACAAGACGCAGGTGGGTACTCTCGCTACCCATCCATCTTCACAAAGGCACAGATGACGAACGGCGCAGGTTGGTGCTCTCGCTACCAACCTAGCTTCACAGAAGCGCAGGCGGTCAAGAACGCCAATAGAAAAGACAAACTCATAAAAAAATAGATGAAAACTTTAAGGAAAGTTCTTTTATTAAATCATGGCTACAAAAGTCTATTATAGATTTGTCACGATCACATAAAAGAAGACTTCCTAAGGATATGTTATAAAGTCTTTGTCATTACACGTGCTGAACTAAAAACTCCTATAGATCTACGCTGGGTTTCAGCTTTACAGTATAATCGTCATGAGAGGAGGGACTATGGATAGAGGATGCGAATACAGCCGCTATCAAATTATGTCACCACAGCACCCCCTCGCTCAGACGCACGGCTCTTCCTGAAGCAGCTATTGGCCCGAGCGAGAAATTAGTCCACAGCCCGACTTGAGGCCCTTTTCAAAAGCACATCAACTTTTGAGGCCCTTTCAGCCTGACAAAAGCATGCAAGCGCCAATAAGCAGGGCAGAGCACAACCTGCAGCACTTCATGTTGGCAACCAGAATGAACTTGGTCGTTAGGACCTCCAAGATGTCGCTCAGGTTCGAACTCCCCATGAGAAGCTCTCCAGCACATCCCGAAGCTCATCAGCAGTTCTTCCACAAAGGCACAGCTCCTTTGAACGAAGGGATCCTCAACCAAAATTTGACTTAGGCAAGGCCAACGGCCGCTCGAAGCTAAGTCTGGATCCAGCATGGTGTTGAAGGACAAAAAGAGGAAGACATGACTCTTCGGAAGTTACTCCCCCTTTATATAGGGCGGGAGTGGTCCAAGACATAGGCCACGTGGTCGTCGGTCAAAATTCCCATATTAATGGATGAACCTAGGACTCAGCATGATAAACCTCATTAAATAGGTTCATTCAACTAAGTCTTAGACCATTAAAAGACCCCTTAAAATTCCCCAAGTAACGGTGGCAATTAAGAGGGAGTCGTTCCTTAAAGAGCTGTCATTAATTGCTCTTAAAGAAGAATTCAAAGTCAGCTTTTTCAAACCAGAAGCGCAGTTATAATCCTAATGCCAGAAGGAGGCGCAGACTGGTGATGACTTCACATCATCCTAGCTTTGACGATGCAGACCTCTGCTTCAACTCAGAAGCTCAACCCCCTTCATCAAAGACTTGGGAAACTCCATTGCATCCAACATAAGTCCGTCTGCCGCTCCAAAAGCACAGTAACCTCATTAGCTTGAAGTACAGCTTACTCGTCGTCCTAAAGCACAGTGACTTTACCACTCGAAACACAGCCTACTCTTCGCTCAAACACACAGAGGATCCATCATCTTCGAAACATAGTCCACTCGTCGCCTGAAAGCGCAGAGGCTCCGTCGTCTCCAGGAACACAGTGTACTCGTCGTACCAAAAGCACAGCAGCACTAAGACCTCGCTAGAGACGCAGGTTACCTGGTCCCACCCAATTAGTTTGTTTAAATTGCCACTCTACGACAAAGGTTGATCAAATTGATAAGTGCAAATATTTTATCAATTGGTTTAAAACTCAAACAAGGACGAAGTTTGCTCTTTTGATAAAGGTCGTATCAAGTCGGTTTGTTTAAACCGATAGCCTCTGGATGATCAAAAAGAATCCTACTCTGAGATGAAATCCAAGATCTACTCGGCTTCATCTAAATAGAGGATTCCCAGCAAAAGACACGCACCACGTGTCTCCTCCTTCGGTTATTTTTATAACCATCTGAGATCTCGATAGAGGAAATCTCGACGTCCGCCACGTGTCAGCTCAGCAGAAGCCCACACCTTACAATGACAGCAGATTCTTTCATATCTCAAATCCGAGTGCACATCGTATATGTGCCCAATTTTTCCTCTAAATAGAAGGAGCTTTTGTTTCAACAAAAAGGAGAAGGACACACACAGAGAGGAAAGAAGCATAAGGCAAAAGACAGAGCTTCGAAGTCTTCAACTCCGACATCCTCTTGATCGGTAACCCTAGAGTTCCATCAAAGGTACCAGAAAGCCAAGTCCAACTCGTCGTCAGATCTTCAACGGAGTAAAGGAGCCGGTGTAGTGCTCGATCTCCACCGTCACGCTTTTCCAGAATTCTTGTACTTAGATTTCCTTCTATAGGAATCGATTGTACCTTTTTTCAATAAACAAAAAGTTCGTATAACCTTTTGTGACGTCGAACAAAATGGTGACTCTGCTGGAGACGACCTTCTTCTCCAACGAGAAGATGGAGACGCAATCTAACGATAACCAGCTGGGATCTTCCCAGAAGATGCTGGTCGTACGCTTCGACCAACAAGCTTTTGAAGATCTCCTTTCTGAAGAGAAGTCGAGACCTTTGAAGCAGTTCATAAAACCGAAGAAGACTCGACGTGTCTAGGTGTCCAAGGCGGCTACGACGAGCAACACGACAAAGGGGACTACGATCCAAGACCCTCTAAATGTTGAAGCCCCGGAGAAGATTTTGGCTACTACGGCCAGGCCACCTCACTTAATTCCCACTTTGGAAAAATACGACAAGGAAGACTGTGCCCCTATGGCGGGCCTAACAAGGGTACAACGCCGAAGGAAGCACGAGGCGGTTCAACCCCTCACAAAAGAATTAAGTACTGCTAGCGAGAAGATATGTCTTCGACAAAATTGCCTTTCTATTAGACGAGCCCTCATTGGATTCTGAATACTATGCACCTCCTGGGGGTAGTTGAAAGAAATCCAAGGCAGTACGTGCCTCGTGCAACAAATATACTATGCCAATGAACGACCAAAGGCCTGCGTTGACAGTCATATGTGCAGCCGATGGAAAGTATATAAATCTAGTCCCCGTGCTTCGATGCCTCGACTAGTTAAACCCCTTTGTCGCTTGAGCACTCATGTACGTGATGCAAGCCAGGGGTACATCCCATGGAGAAGGACTCATGCAAGCAGCATTCCTGTAAGCATGATAGAAGTCTGCCTTGGCAGACCCTTTCTGATCGTACCTACGTGCAACTTCCCTGCACGTACAATGGAGGTACAAAGGTGGAGGACTTGATGCTTTCACACAAGCGTTAGGCGAAAGAGGAATCTGCGGCACAGGACAGGCCTAAATTAAGGCATCCTTGTACCCAAATTACCATCAACTGTTGCTGTCAACAGCAGCCACCGTGCCGCCGAGGAGGGGTTCCGTCTTCCAAAGACTACAACCGACATCAACCGAACGTTAGAAGTTCGACAAGGGGTCGGCAAGCGCAGACGAAGATGAACTCTGTGTCGCTACGTGCAACGCAGCATAGGGTTCTCAATCTCTCAAAAGGCCGCCCAAGAATCCTTCCATCTCGGCCCCCAAGCCCAAGAAGTGGCCCAAGAGTAGCAAGGCGAAGGTACCCAACACAGGTGTGTTCCAAGGCACGCGTTCCAAATCTCCGTTGGGTACCACGTCAGATGCCGGGGGTAGCCAACCCCCCACCGTCTATGACAATGCCGTATTCCAGTCTGAGGATGAACCATATGATACGGATGCCTCTACAGGCGCTACTAGCCACCAGAATAGGGGTAGCAACCGCAATGAGTCTGAGGAAGACCGCAACCTTCCAGTTCATCCTCAAGACGATGAGGCACAACCATCTGAGCCAGAGAGCGAAGGGTCTACTCTTCCTTCCACCCATCCACACACAAGGTCCGTATTTCTGGCCGATGGGTGACACAAGGCGTAGGTAGGTACTCCCGCTACCTATCCATCTTCACAAAGGCACAGATGACGAACGACGCAGGTTGGTGCTCTCGCTACCAACACAGCTTCACAGAAGTGCAGGCGGTCAAGCACGCCAACAGAAAAGACAAACCTAGAAGAAAAAAATAGATGAAAAGTTCAAGGAAAGTTCTTTTATTAAATCATGGCTATAAGAGTATATTATAGATTCGTCACGATTGCATAAAAGAAGACTTCCTAAGGATCTGTTAAAAAGTCTTTGTGATTACATGTGCTAAACTAAAAACTCCTACAGATCTATGCTGGAGTTCATCTTCACAGTGTAATCGTCATGAGAGGAGGGACTATGGATAAAAGATGTGAATACAGTCGCCATCAAAGTCTACCACTACAGCACCCCCTCAGACGTGCAGCTCTTCCTGAAGCAGCTATTGGCCCGAGCGAGAATTCAGTCCACAGCACGACAGGAGGCCCTTTTCAAAAGCGCATCAACTTCTGAGGCTTTTCCAGCCTAACAAAAGCACGCAGCCGCCAATAAACAGGGTAGAGCAAAACCTGTGATGCTTCATATTGGCAACCAGACCGAACTCGATCGTCAGGACCTCCAAGATATATCTCAGTTTCAAACTCTCAATGAGAAGCATTCCGGCACATCCCGAAGCTCATCAGTAGTTCTTTTTCGAAGGCGCAGCTCCTTTGAACAAAGGGATCCTTAAGCAAAATTTGACTAAGGTAAGGCCAACGGTCGCTCGAAGCTAAGTCTGGATCGAGCATGGTGTTGAAGGACAAAAAGAGGAAGACATGACTCTTCGGAAGGAACTCCCCCTTTAAAAAGGGCTGGAGTAGTCCAAGACATAGGCCACGTGGCCGTCGATCAAATTCTTACATTAATGGGATGAACCTAGGACTCAGCACGATGAACCTCATTAAATAGGTTCACTCGACTAAGTCTTAGACCATTAAAAGACCCTTGAAATTCCCTAAGTAACTGTGGCAATTAAGAGGGAGTCATTCCTTAAAGAGTTGTCATTAATTGCTCTTAAAGAAGACTTCACAGTCAGCTTCTTCAAACCAAAAGTGCAGCTACAATCCTGCGCCAGCAGGAGGCGCAGACTGGTGATGACTTCACATCATCCTAGCTTCGATGGCACAAACCTCTGGTTCGACCCAGAAGCTTAACCCCCTTTATCAAGGACTTGGAAAACACCATTGCATCTAACACAAGTCCGCTTGCCGTTCCAAAGGCACAGTAACCTCGTTAGCCTGAAGTACAGCCTACTCGTCGCCCTAAAACACAGTGACTTTACCACTCGAAACACAGCCTACTCGTCGCTCAAACGCACAGAGGCTCCATCGTCTTCGAAACATAGTCCACTCATCGCCTGAAAGCGCAGAGGCTCCGTCATCTCCAGGAACACAGTGTACTCGTCGCACCAAAAGCACTGCAGCACTAAGACCTCGCTAGAGACGTAGGTTGCCTGGTCCCACCCAATTAGTTTGTTTAAATCGCCAGTCTCAAAGATAGGACATAGTTTGATCATATTGATAAGTACAAATATCTTATCAATTATTTAAAACTCATATAAGGACGAAGTTTGCGCTTTTGATAAAGGTCGTATCAAGTCGGTTTGTTTAAACCGATAGCCTCCTAAAGATCAAACAGAATTCTACTATGAGATGAAATCCAAGATCTACTTGGCTTCATCTAAACAGAGGATTCCGAACAATAAACATGCGCCACGTGTCTTCTCCTTCGGTTATTTTGATAACCATTCGAGATCTCGATAGAGGGGAATCTCGACGTCCGCCACATGTCAGCTCAGTAGAAGCCCACACTGTGCAATGACAGCAGATTCCTTCATACCTCAAATCCGAGTATACATTGCATATGTGCCCCCTTTTCCCTATAAATAGAAGGAGTTTTCCTTTCATCAAAGTGGAGAAGGACACATACAGAGAGGAAAGAAGCAGAAGGCAAACGGCAGAGCTTCAAAGTCTTCAACTCTGGCATCCTCTTGATCGGTAACCCTAGAGTTCCATCAAAGGTACTAGAAAGCAAAAGCAAGTCCAACTCGTCATCAGATCATCAACGGAGTAAAGGAGCCACTGTAGTGCTCGATCTCCACCGTTATGCTTTTTCAGAATTCTTGTACTTAGATTTCCTCGTATAGGAATTGATTATACCTTTTTTGTGTTCAATAAACAAAAAGTTCATATAACCTTTTGTGATTTCAAACATACGGGTCTGGTTTTTCGATACGAATCCAACCGTATGTCCAAAGTTGGATTCCGGCAGGCCATGCACAAAATTGCCCGTTGGATCGGGTCGCGGGCCTGCCAAAACAGCGTTCCGGTCGACAATCTAAAAATTGGACCAAACTTGGCATACAGGACCAAAAAAATAATACGGTCCTGTTGGCGTATGTTTCATCTCAAGATGACGAACGTGCACGAAGTAATGGGCTAATTTACAAAGAGGTCGATATGGGGTATCTCGACGGATATACCTCGATTTTGTTGCTCATGCACAACAAAATCGAGTTTCGTCGAATCCCACACATCGACAACATCCATATGCGTCTTTCGATGCTCATGGGTTACGACCACGTTGCCCGATTTGTCGGGGCGCACGTCGTGTCGGAGAAAGTTCATTAAAATCAATAGTTTTTTTCTAAATTTTCAAATCGGTTTAACTAGATATACAATAGATGAAATCAGGATCTTAAAAAAGAGTTTTGAAGCTGTATAGGTTGTCTTCAAACATATTCAGATGGATTTCTAAATTAATCAATGGATTGGTGATTAACTGGCTTCTAAAACAGGGTTTTGACCATTGGGGACTGTCAGTCTCAAATTTTTTTCCCGATTACGACTAAATTTTGTGTCGCAACCAGATCAGTCTAACCCAAAGAAGTTTGTAGGTATCCTAGTTGGTTAGGTTGTCTTCTAATCTACGAAGCTAGTTTAGGAATTCGCAAAGGAAAGAAGAAGAAATCGAACCTGAAAGATGGGTTGACAGGCTACTACGACTACTTTGTCGTGTGCCTGCTATGCGCAAATTCTAGCTATGGACGGCCGACAATGGCTCTTGTAGAGGCATGCGGGGGCTGGACAGGTCGTCCCAGGTCAAGTAAGGTTTAGAGTCGATTGATTCGTGGGGTGTCCACGTTCTTGATCTCGAAAAATTGAGGTTTTAAGTTCTCTATATATTGATTTCTTTTGACCAATTTTGATTCAAATTCATGCTGGATTTTGATTAGGTTTAGGTTATTTAGAACAGATATGGGTTATGAAGGGATCAGCGAAGATTGGATTAAATTTTGAGCAAGATTTGATTTGGATTGAAATATCAAACCATCCCCCTGCGGCCTATATCCCCTGTTCGGGATTTTTATTGTACTGTTCCTACTGGAATAGTACAACATGGATTTTATTCCTTTTTTATTTCTTTTCCATTTTTATTCCTATATATAACAATCTCTAAATATATATACATCTATGTATGAAACTTCTTTCTATACATATCTATATAACAATAAATATTCAATGCAATCAAAATATCTTAATAATATTTATTTCATAAATAATGCAAAATATCCAATGGTATTCTTATAATAATAATAATAATAATAATAATAATAATAATAACAAGTCAAGGTAAAGTAATAATAGATATAGTTTATGGTGAACGCATTATACTCCTACTGTAAATGGGTCAACAAAAATTGTGCAAGTATTCTAGTTGCCATATAACGATTAATAACACTATATTATACGTATAACAATATTTTAGAAAATGTTTGTTAATCCAAAAATTAAAATACGAAGTATAAGCATCTACTTAAAATATGTCTACACGATGTCTTTGGTCTCACTACATGCTTACATGGTCTCGGATTCGATTTGGGTCAAATTTGACCAGTTAAACACAACCTGATCTCCTAAAAAGTTAATACTACCAAATAACTTAATTAGTTTTTATGGGGGTCAAGTCGCAACTTAGCCTGGTTTTCCTAGTTCGAATACACTTATGGCTCGATCTTCCCTACCATGGCTAATACACTAGTCAAAGAACTCCACTGCACTATCCGTGCCATGATTTTTAGTCATCTGGCACTCTAAAACCTAACCATGACTAAATCGTTCTATCGTAATAACTATTTAACCAAATACTTATAAAATTCCAAAAATTACCATTTAATTTAATAAATAAAAATATTTTCAAGATTTCGGGAAGAGGGGTTACAGTTAGTACCTTCCAAAAGATAGAAACCATAGATATTGTCTTCCCTAATTCCTTCAAAAATAGTACTACCAGTTGAGCTATTAACTACAATACATTTGTCTTTAATAAAATTAATACCATAACCATAGTTAGCTAAATGGCTTATGTTGAGTAGGTTATGCTTTAATTCTGTTACAAGACATACATCTTTAACAATAGGATAGAGAGCCTATTTGCAAAGAATAAAAGTTCTATTACAAACTAAGAAAAGAGTACAGGAGTACAATTGATTTATGGGGAAGTACAACTATAGGAATCTGATCAGAAGACGATCACTTTATCCCTTGGATGATGTGATATCGAAGACAAAAGCCTCTGAAGGATGAAACAGCACTTTAGCAGGAGATTATGATCACCCTTGATGCTTTGAGATTGATTTAAAACTATATTTATAGAGTTCTTGAAAGAACTATTTAGCAGTTATTCTGGGTTGTGCGCGCTTCAGGTTGCGCGCATCCTGTTCTGTCACTCCCCGTTCCCAGAATGCGTAGTCTTATTCATGTACAACTCATGTGTATTTATTTTAGTATTTATCATGTATTACCCTGTATTTAAATTCCTTTAATTCATGTTAATTAAGTTTCTGTTAATTAATTATCTGCTCTTTAATTCTTATATTAATTTATTTCCTGCAATTAATTTTCCGTAATTTATTTCTGCATTTTATTGCCTGCAATTTACTTCTCTTCTTTAGTTTTATTTTCGGTTGGATGAGCCCCTTAAACCCGACCCATTAAGAACCCGGCCCAACTTCCACCTACCACCCCTTTGCTACTTAAAGCTACCCTCTCCCTTCTCTCTCCTCATTCACTCCTTCTTCACCATTACTTCTTCTTCTTCCTTTCATTACTCTCTCCACCTACCAACTAGGCAAGTACATCTTGCTCTACATGAGGACCATATTTTATGGTTCAATATTCTTCCTCTCATGATTCTAAGAGAGTTTAGTGCTTAGTATTTTTGATTTCATTGGTTCATTTCTTGTAGATCTAAGTTATTGTATTTTCGGTTGTCTATGGGTTTTGATCTAGCAAACTCCTTTGTTCTCAAGATTTGATGGTTCTATGTCGTAGAGCAGTTCATCCTACCCAATTTTGACCTTTGGAAAGTTGGATTCGGACTTATTTTGACCAAGTTATGGACTTTTGAAGCCTTGGGGTACAACCATGGAGTTCTTGCTGTTTGGAGAAGACAGTGAGCAGTGTATGCTAGCTTTTTAGCTGCGTCACTGAGCTGTGCGTGCTCTTTAGTGCAGCACAGTATGGAGTCCATACGCTGCCTTTTTAGGAAGCGTGTGTCTTACATACGCTACCTTTTGGAAGCGTATGTCGTATGGAGTTCATACGCTGCCTTTTGGGAGCGTATGACTTGCATATGCTGACTTGGATGGTCAGGAGTCGTATGGAGTTCATACGCTACCTTTTGGGAGCGTATAACTTGCATACGCTCACTTGGATGGTCAGGAGTCGTATGGAGTTCATACGCTACCTTTTGGGAGCGTATGACTTGCATACGCTGACTTGGATGGTCAGGAGTCGTATGGAGTTCATACGCTACCTTTTGGGAGCGTATGACTTGCATACGCTGACTTGGATGGTCAGGAGTCGTATGGAGTTCATACGCTACCTTTTGGGAGCGTATGACTTGCATACGCTGACTTGGATGGTCAGGAGTCGTATGGAGTTCATACGCTACCTTTTGGGAGCGTATGACTTGCAAACGCTGACTTGGATAGTAAGGAGTCGTATGGAGTTCATACGCTGCCTTTTGGAAGCGTATGACTTCCATACGCTAGCTTGGCTTGAGCGTAGCTTGACCTGGGCGTACGCTGGCTTGAGCGTAGCTTGACCTGAGCGTACGCTGGCAAGAGCGTAGGCTGACATGAGAGTAGCCTGCTTACCCTGGATCTTCTATAGCCCTGTATATTGATATCTTATTAGATGTTTAACGTCCATTTTATATCCTTACGCCTTTTGGCATGAACCCGATAAATCATGATATGTTAATATTGTTATATTGATTGTTATATGGAATGTGCCCTGTGTCTTGATTGATTCACGGGTACCCAGTAAGACTGGAACTTGACCTTGAGAGTTATAGACTCGACCCTATTTAATGCAAATTGACTTTCATGCCTTGTCACCATTAATGACGATGGTTATCTTGACTAAATTGATCATGCGTTCCTAATTGGAACTAAGAGACTGGCTAGTCGTCTTATTGACTTAAATGAATGAGACACGTTCATGTTATGAACTATTGTACTCGACTGGCTGATCCCGAATATTGACATACATACACATGCAGGTTTCAATCTATTTATTTATTTATTTATTTAGTTATTTTTTTTCTACAAAAGAAGCATGTGTACTTTAGGGTCAAGGCATGATTACCGTGGATAGATTTGATTGTTGCATTATGCTATGTAAGACCTGCAACCTAACCGCACTGGTATCGTTGTAGAGTTGTGCATATCGTACCCCGTACGAAAGTACTCATTTGAATGACCATGATCCACGGCATGGGATTTCACTCAACGTAGAGACTATTAAGTTAAATAAAATAATGATTGCATGGAGAGAATGGATTCCCGAATTCTTACATGGCAGCCCCCTTGGGACGAGTAATACCCGACGGGCCGGCTGGTTCCCACAGATACTGTAAATCTGCCACACGGGCAGGAAACAGTATCTGCTTTTATTATTATTGTATATTATATATTGACGGGCGTCCTGCTAGGACTCGTCTAATTCATGCATGGGCCAATTGATCGACTGGATAGACTGGCCTTGCTTGCACATAGTAAGAACTGAGGAATCTCTAATTGCATAATTCCAGGATAACTTGGGACTCATAATAGCAAGCCGTAGGAGTTGATTGGCCGTTCAAGATGATTTGTTTGTGCACTGTACTCTGTTACCTAACTGGGATGATCAGAATGTCAGGACATGACGGGCCAACTTCTGTCCTTGTTTGGTTGGGAGGTTGGTTCGAAGTGTCTTTATGTGATGTGAGTTCTAGTAGCAAGCAGAGATCTATTATTATATTCTCTTACTTACTGGTTTTAGTTCTCATGTCGTGCTCCCTTGTGGTACTTGCTATTAGAGGTCTAACCTCTGTGGTTTTGCATGGCCAGATTTAGAGCCAGTTCCCGAGGACTCAGCGTACTTCTACCTCCAGGATGGTCAATACTAGAGGAATGATCGCAGGAGGCCTCGAGTGGGTTCCTTAACTTCACCACTCGTTTTGTTATCTACTTTATACATTGCCGTTTGGCACCGACATGTTAGTCGGATTGTCTTGTACTTACTTTTGCATAATTGTAATTAAGTCAGACTGCAGCTGATAACAATTGTGTATACTTACTACATCATCTGGCTGTATTTTGTAAAGCCAGATCTCAAGAACATTTTGACTGAGCATTTGGGACGCCTTACTGCTTTACCTTACATGTTCTATATTTCTGTTTCTTGTTTGAATGATTGAGACAATAGATGTGTAATGACCATAGTAAGACTTTTATGTAGTATGCACCCCCTCGTCTGGTTAGACAGTATTGATCGTATTATACGGTATTCATCTACCCGTAATACGTAGCTGGCTGAGTCACTCCTCCGCTCTCCAGTATTCTGGTTCTGGGGCGTGACAAGGTTTTAGTGGTGGCCCATGCAGGTCTAACTTCAGACTTGTGGGGTATTTTGTTTAATAGGATGTCTCAATCACACATGTTTTCCCTTGATCTCATGATTCGTCGATTCTCAACTCTAGCTTGACATTCCAGTATCCTTTGACTTCATTGATCCTTCATGTCCGGTCGTTTGATTGTTCTCTTGTCCCTTTTCTTAGGGGCACCTCGTCCGCATCTGTCAGAGCTGGACAGCAACAACATGGACAGCAACATGGACAACCTGACCCTGTTGGTCAGCAACAAGGGCCAGTCTCACCTCAGGAGGCTACTCAGGAAGAAGTGATCGTGGAAGCAGCAGCTGGATCGCAGTATCCGGATGTTCCACCCCCACCAACAGTTCCACCTATCCCTACGGAGATGGACACACCAGCCCTTCTGGAGATCATGAGAGGAATGGTGGCTACTCAGCAACATCAGATGTTGGCCCAGCAGCGCATGCACACTCAGCTACAAGGGCAGAATGTGTTGCTCAACCAAGGATTGCAGACGGCTTTGGAAAGAGGAGTGAGGACTGATTCAGGAGCGTCAGCCAGGTTTTGCAAGTACAACCCCCGCCGTTTCGAGGGCACGGAGGATGCCATCTCAGCAGATGCATGGCTTAAGGATATTGAGGCTATCCTGACAGCAGCTAAGGTGCCAGCAGAAGAACGTGTGGATCTAGTGAAGTTGTTACTTCAGGATCTCGCACGTGATTGGTGGGAAGCAGAGGAAGTAGGCATCAGACATCCCGTTGCTTGGGACGATTTCACAGCAAGATTCAAGACGAAGTACTATGGAGTTGTGGCACAGTTTGAGCTACAACAGAAGTTTATCAGCCTCAGGCAGGCTGGCAAGACGGTAGATGCTTATACAGCGGAGTTCTACAGATTGAGTAGGTTTGCCCCAGAGATGGTAGCAACGGAACGCCAGAGGACGATGAGGTTCCAGCAAGGGTTTCATCTTGAGCTCTTGCAATTGATAGAGGGGCACAATTACCAGACTTTTGATGAGATATTGACGGTGACTCGAAGGCATGAGATCACCATTCAGAGGCTTGCAGTAGGGACTGGGGGTCAGAAGAGATCCCACAGTCAGATTGAAGGAGGAGGGGGAGCAGCGCCCCGAACAACAGCACCATCCCCTGGCATTCGTATCCACGATGTGGCGATACGAGGACCAGTACTACCACCCAGGCAGCAGCAACAGCAACAGAGGAAGAACCATCAACCCCCGGTGGGCTGCACTTATTGTGGGAAGATGGGACACACTAGAGATGTGTGTCGGACATTGAATGGACTATGTCTGATATGTGGGAATCCAGACCATCGGGTTACCACATATCCCATAAATTTGAGGTCAGGAGGACCAGGGCAGCAGTTTCCTACTCTGTCAGCACCAGGGGCAGGCAGTATCGAGGACCAACATTGGCAGTGAGGCCGTTGGCGCAGCGTCCGTTAGTATCACAGGCTCAGATGTTTCGGCAGCAGGGGCCGCCGATGCAGCAACACCAGCATAGACCACCCCAGTATCATCAAGGCAGGGGCCAGCAGCAGCACCAGGCTAGGCCACAGCATGGGAACCAGCAAGAAGGTCGAGGGCAGGCATTCACACTGTCCTTGGAAGAGGCATTGGCATCGGGAGATGTTGTGGCAGGTAACATTCTTGACGCCTCATATCCCGTAGTAGCATTGTTTGATTCGGGAGCATCCCATTCATTTATATCTGCACAATTTGCGATACGACTAGGAGTGGAGTTCGAGGCATTGCCAGGGAGGTTGAATATACTCACTGGTAATGGGCTCGTGGGAGTTAGTAGAGTTAGTTTAGCATGTAGTGTTGTAGTGTGCGGGCATCCTTTACCCGCCCGGTTGATAGAATTTCCTGTTGGAAATTTCGACGTTATCTTAGGCATGGACTGGCTGAAAGACAGTCATGCGACAATAGATTGTCGTAGTGGAAGTGTATCTTTTGATATTCCAGGCATAGAGAGGTTCACCTTGGTCAGATCAGAGGCAACTCAGCAAGAGCAGGGAGTAGTAACAGCAATGAAAGAAGTTCAGATTCCGAAGGTAGTTGAAGAATTTCTAGACGTATTTCCCGAAGAACATCCAGGTCTACCACCAGTTAGAGATATTGAGTTCAGCATAGAATTGGCACCTGGGACTAAACCAATATCAGATCGGGTTTACAGAATGGCGGATTCAGAGCAGGCCAAGGTGTATCAGCACATAGAGGAATTGAAGGAGAAGAAGTTTATCCAAGCTAGCATATCGCCATGGGCAGCACCAGTGGTACTTGTGGGGAAGAAGGATGGATCATCCAGATTGTGCATCGATTACAGGAAGCTTAATGCGGCAACAGTAAAGAACAAGTACCCATTACCCAGGATCGACGACTTATTTGATCAGTTGAGTAAGGCTAGAGTTTTCTCCAAGATAGATCTTCGTTCAGGGTATCATCAGGTGAGGGTTCGGAAGGAAGATATTTCCAAGACAGCATTCAGGTCGAAGTATGGGCATTATGAGTTTTTAGTAATGCCGTTTGGTTTGACCAATGCTCCAGCTATATTCATGGATTTGATGAATCGCATCTTTATGCCATACTTAGATCAGTTTGTCGTTGTCTTTCTTGACAACATACTCGTATATTCTGCTAGTAAAGAGGAGCATGAAGACCACCTCAGGAAAGTGTTGCAGGTTCTAAGAGAGAACCAGTTGTATGCCAAGCTCAGCAAGTGTGAGTTCTGGACGGATCACATTTTATTTTTGGGTCATATTGTATCAGGAGCTGGAGTAGCAGTGGATCCCAAGAAGGTAGAAGCAGTAGAGAGTTGGCCAGTACCCAAGACCGTAGCTGATGTACAGAGTTTCTTAGGATTGGCAGGATATTACAGAAGATTTGTGTCAGACTTTACAAGGCTTTCAGCACCCATGACCCGCTTGACCCGGAAGGATGTACCATTCGTTTGGTCGGCAGAATGTCAGGCATCATTCGAGACTTTGAAGCAGAAGTTGATATCAGCGCCTATTCTTACATTGCCAGTTGGACCCGGAGGTTTTACAGTATACTGTGATGCGTCAGGTAAAGGACTTGGACGTGTCCTTATGCAACATGGGAAGGTGATAGCATATGCATCTATGCAGCTTCGGGACCACGAGAAAAATTACCCAACTCATGATTTGGAGTTAGGGGCAGTAGTATTTGCTCTGAAGCTATGGAGACATTACTTATATGGTGACCGAGTGGAAATGTACACAGACCACAAAAGTCTGAAGTACATCTTTACTCAGAAGGAACTGAACATGAGGAAGAGAAGATGGTTGGAGTTGATCAAGGATTATGATGTGGAGCTTCAGTATCATCCAGACAAGGCTAATGTGGTAGCAGACGCTCTTAGCAGAAGAGGCGGCGCATTTATGTTGACAACGCAGAAGTACATCTTAGAAGACCTTCAGAAGATGGGTATTGAAGTTATACTTCCTAGTGATGTAGGAATTCTGGCGAGTATACAAGTTCAATCCGACTTGGTAGGCAGGATCAAGGCAGCTCAGGCACAGGACCCAAGGATTCAGAAGCTTAGGGCAGAATGTGAGTCAGGACTCAGAAAGGAGATGCAAATTCATGAAGATGGTATGCTTAGGTTTGGATCACGTCTATGTGTACCTAGTGGAGATATCAGACAGGAAGTTATGACAGAAGCTCACAGTTCTCAGTATTCTATACATCCTGGAGGGACCAAGATGTACCAAGATATCAAGCAGCACTTCTGGTAGAACGGGATGAAGAGGAAGATAGCTAGGTTTGTTTCCCGTTGCTTGATATGTCAGCAAGTAAAGGCAGAACAGCAGAGGCCAGCTGGGTTATTGCAACCGCTTCCTATCCCGGAATGGAAGTGGGAACACATTATGATGGACTTTGTGACCGGTTTACCGAGATCGCCAAGTGGTAAGGATGCCATTTGGGTGATAGTAGATCGGCTTACGAAGGTGGCGCATTTTCTTTCTTTCAGAGTAGGGCAATCTACAGAAAAGTTGGCAGAGTTGTATATGCAACAGATAGTCAGGCAGCATAGAGTCCCTGTCAGTATTGTGTCAGATCGAGATACCCGTTTTATATCACATTTCTGGAAGAGCTTGCATCATAGTCTGGGTACCAAGTTGAGATTTAGCACGGCTTACCATCCGCAGACGGACGGGCAATCAGAAAGGACAATCCAAACTTTAGAAGATATGTTGCGAGCTTGCACTCTGGATTTTGGAGGATCTTGGGAAAGCCACCTGCACTTAGTTGAGTTCTCATACAACAACAGTTATCAAGCCAGTATCCAGATGGCGCCATTTGAAGCACTATATGGTAAGAAGTGTAGATCGCCACTAGCATGGGATGATATCGGAGAAAGGAAGATGCTAGGCCCAGAAATGATTGTTCAGACGGTTGAAGTGATTAAGGGAATTAGAGAGCGACTTCGTGTTGTGCAGGATCGGCATCGTCATTGGGCGGACCAGCATCGTAGGCCGCTAGAGTTTTCTGTTGGGGACCACGTGTTCTTGCGGATCTCACCTACCCGTGGGGTCATTAGATTTGGCGTTCGCGGGAAGCTGAGTCCGCGATACGTAGGCCCATTTGTTATTCTTGATAGGGTAGGCGATGTTGCTTATCGTTTGTCCCTTCCACCTTCATTACGAGAGGTGCATGACGTGTTTCATGTATCTCAATTACGGAGGTATGTATCGGACCCAAGCCATATCCTCGATCATTCTGAGCTGGTTGTTGGTACCAACCTGTCTTACGAGGAGCAGCCTGTGTCCATCTTGGACCGAAGAGAGAAGGTACTCAAGAACCGAATAATTAACCTTGTCCGGGTTGCTTGGGATCATCACTCCTTGGGAGAGTCAACGTGGGAACGTGAGGATGATATCCGATCATGGTATCCACATCTGTTTGACTCACAAGGTATATCTTTTTATGTGTACCTTGATTGTCTTGATTTCTCATACTTAACCCCTTATGGGTAGAATTGCTAGATAACGTAGATTATTAAATATGGATATGTTACTTGCTATGGACATTGTAAAATGATTGCTTGATTGAATTGCTTGTACTTAGATTAGTTTAGCCCCGATGTTTCTATCCTGCTTGGATTTCAAATTCCGAGGACGGAATTTTTCTAAGGTGGGTAGAGATGTCACTCCCCGTTCCCAGAATGCGTAGTCTTATTCATGTACAACTCATGTGTATTTATTTTAGTATTTATCATGTATTACCCTGTATTTAAATTCTTTTAATTCATGTTAATTAAGTTTCTGTTAATTAATTATCTGCTCTTTAATTCTTATGTTAATTTATTTCCTGCAATTAATTTTCCGTAATTTATTTCTGCATTTTATTTCCTGCAATTTACTTCTCTGCTTTAGTTTTATTTTCGGTTGGATGAGCCCCTTAAACCCGACCCATTAAGAACCCGGCCCAACTCCCACCTACCACCCCTTTGCTACTTAAAGCTACCCTCTCCCTTCTCTCTCCTCATTAACTCCTTCTTCACCATTACTTCTTCTTCTTTCTTTCATTACTCTCTCCACCTACCAACTAGGCAAGTACATCTTGCTCTACATGAGGACCATATTTTATGGTTCAATATTCTTCCTCTCATGATTCTAAGAGAGTTTAGTGCTTAGTATTTTTGATTTCATTGGTTCATTTCTTGTAGAACTAAGTTATTGTATTTTCGGTTGTCTATGGGTTTTGATCTAGCAAACTCCTTTGTTCTCAAGATTTGATGGTTCCATGTCGTAGAGCAGTTCATCCTACCCAATTTTGACCTTTGGAAAGTTGGATTCGGACTTATTTTGACCAAGTTATGGACTTTTGAAGCCTTGGGGTACAACCATGGAGTTCTTGCTGTTTGGAGAAGACAGTGAGCAGTGTATGCTAGCTTTTTAGCTGCGTCACTGAGCTGTGCACGCTCTTTAGCGCAGTGCAGTATGGAGTCCATACGCTGCCTTTTTAGGAAGCGTGTGTCTTGCATACACTACCTTTTGGAAGCGTGTGTCGTATGGAGTTCACACGCTGCCTTTTGGGAGCGTATGACTTGCATACGCTGACTTAGATGGTCAGGAGTCGTATGGAGTTCATACGCTACCTTTTGGGAGCGTATGACTTGCATACGCTCACTTGGATGGTCAGGAGTCGTATGGAGTTCATACGCTACCTTTTGGGAGCGTATGACTTGCATATGCTGACTTGGATGGTCAGGAGTCGTATGGAGTTCATACGCTACCTTTTGGGAGCGTATGACTTACATACGCTGACTTGGATGGTCAAGAGTCGTATGGAGTTCATATGCTACCTTTTGGGAGCGTATGACTTGCATACGCTGACTTGGATGGTCAGGAGTCGTATGGAGTTCATACGCTACCTTTTAGGAGCGTATGACTTGCATACGCTGACTTGGATAGTAAGGAGTCGTATGGAGTTCATACGCTGCCTTTTGGAAGCGTATGACTTCCATACGCTAGCTTGGCTTGAGCGTAGCTTGACCTGGGCGTACGCTGGCTTGAGCGTAGCTTGACCTGAGCGTACGTTGGCATGAGCGTAGGCTGACATGAGAGTAGCCTGCTTACCCTGGATCTTCTATAGCCCTGTATATTGATATCTTATTAGATGTTTAACGTCCATTTTATATCCTTACGCCTTTTGGCATGAACCCGATAAATCATGATATGTTAATATTGTTATATTGATTGTTATATGGAATGTGTCCTGTGTCTTGATTGATTCACGGGTGCCCAGTAAGACTGGAACTTGACCTTGAGAGTTATAGACTCGACCCTATTTAATGCAAATTGACTTTCATGCCTTGTCACCATTAATGACGATGGTTATCTTGACTAAATTGATCATGCGTTCCTAATTGGAACTAAGAGACTGGCTAGTCGTCTTATTGACTTAAATGAATGAGACACGTTCATGTTATGAACTATTGTACTCGACTGGCTGATCCCGAATATTGACATACATGCACATGCAGGTTTCAATCTATTTATTTATTTATTTATTTAGTTATTTTTTTTCTACAAAAGAAGCATATGTACTTTAGGGTCAAGGCATGATTACCGTGGATAGATTTGATTGTTGCATTACGCTATGTAAGACCTGCAACCTAACCGCACTGGTATCGTTGTAGAGTTGTGCATATCGTACCCCGTACGAAAGTACTCATTTGAATGACCATGATCCACGGCATGGGATTTCACTCAACGTAGAGACTATTAAGTTAAATAAAATAATGATTGCATGGAGAGAATGGATTCCCGAATTCTTACATGGCAGCCCCCTTGGGACGAGTTGTACCCGACGGGCCGGCTGGTTCCCACAGATACTGTAAATCTGCCACACGGGCAGGGAACAGTATTTGCTTTTATTATTATTGTATATTGTATATTGACGGGCGTCCTGCTAGGACTCGTCTAATTCATGCATGGGCCAATTGATCGACTGGATAGACTGGCCTTGCTTGCACATAGTAAGAACTGAGGAATCCCTAATTGCATAATTCCAGGATAACTTGGGACTCATAATAGCAAGCCGTAGGAGTTGATTGGCCGTTCAAGATGATTTGTTTGTGCACTGTACTCTGTTACCTAACTGGGATGATCAGAATGTTAGGACATGACGGGCCAACTTCTGTCCTTGTTTGGTTGGAAGGTTGGTTCGAAGTGTCTTGATGTGATGTGAGTTCTAGTAGCAAGCAGAGATCTATTATTATATTCTCTTACTTACTGGTTTTAGTTCTCATGTCGTGCTCCCTTGTGTTACTTGCTATTAGAGGTCTAACCTCTCTGGTTTTGCATGGCCAGATTTAGAGCCAGTTCCCGAGGACTCAGCGTACTTCCACCTCCAGGATGGTCAATACTAGAGGAATGATCGCAGGAGGCCTCGAGTGGGTTCCTTAACTTCACCACTCGTTTTGTTATCTACTTTATACATTGCCGTTTGGCACCGACATGTTAGTCGGATTGTCTTGTACTTACTTTTGCATAATTGTAATTAAGTCAGACTGCAGCTGATAACAATTGTGTATACTTACTACATCATCTGGCTGTATTTTGTAAAGCCAGATCTCAAGAACATTTTGACTGAGCATTTGGGACGCCTTACTGCTTTACCTTACATGTTCTATATTTCTGTTTCTTGTTTGAATGATTGAGACAATAGATGTGTAATGACCATAGTAAGACTTTTATGTAGTATGCACCCCCTCGTCTGGTTAGACAGCATTGATCGTATTATACGGTATTCATCTACCCGTAATACGTAGCTGGCTGAGTCACTCCCCCCGCTCTCCAGTATTCTGGTTCTGGGGCGTGACATGTTCACTTGCGCAAACGGTTGCACCAACTGTTGTGGATGCGTGGTATCATTTGATTGAGATGCGTATGGTCGTAAGAAATATAGTAGGCACGTTCTACGAAGTTAGTGGCTTGAGCGCCACATCACTCTGTCCTGTGCATTGTTTGATCAGCTTGCGCGTGCATTATCAGGTTGCGCGTGGACGCAACATAACAACCTGCACGAGCGGTTTGCACAAACTACTGTAGACACGTGGCATTGTTTGATTGAGATACGCGTGGTCGTGGGCAGTGTAGTGGGCACGCTCTGTGAAGTTGATGGCTTGTGCGCCATGTCACCCTGTTTTAAAATAAAAGTTGATTAAGTAGCACCAATTTGTCAGGTTGCGCATAGGCGCAACTCAACGACTAGCGCCTTTGACTAGGTCTTCTGTGCTGTACTATTAATCCTCGTGCCATACAGTGACTTGCACAAACCAGCTATCAGCATTAATTATATGCTGACAAAATCTTCTCGAGTGCCGCGTTGTACGGGATTCGAATGGATTTTTTAATCTCCGTGCTGTCAGTTGTCAGATAATGATGATGCCATTACAGCTTCTCGAGGAAGTGCGCCACGTGGCTCTTGTACAACCTGACTTCTGTGCAACCTGACGCTGGCGCAGCCTGATGCTGTGTAACTTGTTTGTTTGGCACAATACAATATTTTGGCACCATCTAATGGTTAAACACTTTAACGGGTGGCACATCTTAAATTTTAGGCTCTACAAGACCCCTTCAAAGTTTTTGAAACTTGAAAATACTTCAAAGTTTTGAAATACTTTGAATTATGCTAGTTTTGCTTGGATTGCGCCAAGGAACTATCTGTGTTGCGCCAGTCAACTTGAGCCCGATTCTTCAGTATGGATCGCATAACTGTTTGGGCTATAAATAGCCTTACGCTCTGTGCCTTTAATTTCACTAATATAACTTTCTCGAAACCTTGCCTTCTCCTTTAACCATTCTGTCTCTTCTTCTTTCCGATTCAGAAGCTTCTTCGATAAACCCTAATGGCGCCTAGGAGATTCGATGTTAAGAAAGGAAAGGGCTTCACCGAGTCTATATCTCGTGCTTCATTATGCAGAGAGCAGCAACATGCATGTCAGTACGTTCCACCTTCATTACGACGAGAGACTGTAAACCCGGCCATGGAAGGTAAGCATTAGACTCGATCATCGACCACCATATTTAGGGTTTGGCTGGCTCCAGACATCGTGCACCCACTTCTTTTTAGAGTGGGGCGCAACTCATAACTAGCGCCTCCCTTTTTAGGGTTTGGTTATTACCGACCCATGTTACGCGACGCTTCAAAATCTGTGTTGTATTTTGGGCACAATTTTGGCGCGTTGTGCGGCAAGACGGGGCATAACATGATTGTTTGCACAACCTTATGTCTGTGCATGTTGAGTGCGGCACAAAGTGAATATCGCACAACCTAACTAAATAGAGTATTATATACTCGGTTCATTCCCAACGATGAACCTATTTATGGGTCCCTCTTTTTTAAAAAGTCTTTTTACTTTCTCCCTTGTTAAGTGATACGTACCCATTTATTGGGAAGATGAAGAGTCGGCGGAGGCCGATCTCCGTTGTATATATATGAACATGAAGTTCCACCTTTATCTTTATTCATTCTCATGGCATCTAACATGAACAAGGGACGAACAGCAGTGACAACGGCAAAGCTTCTGAGGAGAAGTTACACTCCACGGTTGCAGAGTTTTTGCTGGAAGCTGACTCGTCCCTGAGGGCGGAGAATTTTTTCGACTCTTTTGGCCTGACCCCAACAGTCTTCGCTCATTCTAGAGGTGGGCCATCTTCTTCTTCCGAAGAGCGTGGCGCCTTAGAACATAGAAAAGAATTCCTTCATTTGATGCATCATTCGGAAATCCATAACATGGAGGAACTGAGCACTGCCTTGCATCAGACTGAAGATGGGAAGAAGAAGTGATGTGATGCGAAAGAATCTTTTTACATAATGGCCTATAGCGCCTATATTCCTCTTTTCCATTATGAAATAAAAAATTGGACTTTATTAAACCCTTGCGAATTTGGCCTTTGTTGTGTAACTATCTTGACACGTCAACTTTTCTCGGTTAACACAAATTTATGAACGACATGTGGCACTTTTCATGCTTTCATGCTTCATCTCCCCGAAATATATGTCTATGGACATACATAATGTTCTAGCTTCAATTGTATATGAATAATTGCCAAAAGAAAGGAACATTTACTGTATTCTCTTCTTCTTTCTGATGCTTGCAGGAGACCAACTGACAAAAATTCCCAGAACTGGCTTCGGTGATCTTAGATGTTATGAAGTTGAACCACCTTTGACACATACATCAGAGAGCTCAGAACTCTTCATGCTTAAAAGGGCTTCCTCAAGATGGTAGAAAGGGCCTTTATACATGAGAGTTGGACGGTGGAGAGACAAAATTAGGAATCATATCACGAGGGTGATCTCATTCCTACTTCTCATGAAGGGTCTCTTCTCCACCAGTTGTATTAACAGCAGCTTGTCTTTGAACTGTTGTACTATGGGGTTCTCCTCTCGTCTTTCTGAGAGAGAATACCAGAGTTGATTTCATTGCCTTGCTCGCTGCTTCAGGTCGAAATGACAAGGAACTGGCATCAACATGAAGATCCAAAGATGTAATAGACCTTCATTTGCTATATTCAGAATAAAAATCTGAGATGTAATAGATTACCATTAAGATGTATCTATATTTTTAAAGAAGGAATAAAGAATGATTTTCTCTTCTTTATGATTTGATTTGATATGATGATAGAAAATGGAATCCAGAGGTAATGTGGACGTGAACTCTTCTTTCTTTCTTTTTTATTGATGATCTTCAAATCAGTTAGGACTTAAAGATAGGATATCATGTCTAAAAAGACGAGATATCTGTGATAATATGGGTTTATCATAAAAAAAATATATCTTTTAAAATAGCTGGGTTTCAAAAGATGGAATTGATGATTTGGATAGACTCCACGGGGATTTTGAGTTTTTATTATCCTGTAGCTTTATTTACGAAAAAGTAAATAAATGATAATAAATGTAGGCCCATTCCCGCAATGAAGTAGAAATGAAAAAGAATGATGAATAAGCATGCCTTTTCAAGGAAAGGTCGCTTCGATTCTCGAGACAAAGAGTAAATGAAGATTTCTTCACAAGATAAACGAACATGCTTTTTCGAGGAAAGGTTGTTTCGGTTCCTGAGGCAAAATGTTTGGCCTTTCTGTCTATAAATAGTGTGAACTTTTCTGAAAGCATCATTCACTCATTTTTTATTATTTGTAAATGTCTTCAGAAGATTTGCCTAAGGAGACGAAAGTCATCTCAAAGATCAAAGCTGCCTTCGACACTCCTTCCGATGAGCCTCTGCCGCCTACTCAGCCAGAAGTCGGAGAAAGCTCGGCTGTCCCTGGACAGAAGCAGGAGGACATTTTTGCCAAGCTGGTGGAGCCTGGGAGTACTGCCGAGGAAGAAGCTCTGAGGAAGGCCGCCTGCGAACTGCTGGTGTCATCGAAAAATAATGTCTTCGAGCTTCTTGCGAAATATGTTTTCAATCAAGAGGGCTCCGGTCCTCGTTAATTTTATGTATTTTCTTCTGTTTAAATTTATGCAAATAAAAAGGAATTTTATTTACATTCTGAGTCTCTGTGTTGATATTTCTTCTTTTTCTTCAAACATAATATTTCTTGAGAAATTTGCCATTAATGGGCATCATGGCAACTCGACCATCCATACCAATCAATTGATAAGCTCCGTTGGAGAAAACTTTGCTTACTATGTAGGGTTCTTTCCACTTTGCCTCGAATTTGCCTTTGCTCATATACATCATAGTCATAGGACGTCTGACGGTTAGAACTAGTTCTCCTTTTTGAAATGTTCGAACTTTAACTTTACGGTTGAAGGCTTTTGATGGACGAGCTTGGTATAACTCAATATCTTATTGAGCTAGGAGCCGTTTCTCGTCAAGCGCTTCAAGCTCCTGAAGTCTCAGGCGATCATTGTTTTCGATTGTGAGTTCGTTGGCAATGGAAATTCTTATGGATGGGATCTGAATTTTCAATGGTAAGACGGCCTCACATCCGTATACCAAAGAGAAAGGTGTGCAGCCTGTAGGAGTACGTATAGTAGTACGGTAAGCCCAAAGACATTCTCCAAGCTTCTCACTCCAGTTTCGTTTGTTGGTAGAAATAAACTTCTTGAGGAGTTTGATGATGGTTTTGTTAAATGCTTCTGCCAACCCGTTAGCTGTAGGATTGTAAGCTGTAGAAGAAATATTGTTGATCCTGTTGTCATCGCAGAATCGGGTGAACTTCTGACTGATGAATTGTGGCCCATTACCGTGAATGATTCGCCGAGGAACACCGAATCTATAAATCACATGATACTTGATAAAGTTGATGATGCTGCTTGTCTTGACCTCAGCTAGAGGTATAGCTTTAGCTCATTTTGAGAAGTAATCAGTTATGGCTAATATGAACCGATGTCCTCTAGACGAGGAAGGGTTGATAGGACCGATGACATCCATTCCCCAAGCTTCAAAGGGCCAAGATGCCGCCGTCGGGTGAAGTAATTCTGACGGTTGATGGATGAAGTCAGCGTGGATTTGACATGCTCGGCACTTTCTTGCATACTCGATTGCATTAGATACCATTGAGGGCCAATAATAGCCTGTACGATGAATACGATCCTATAATTTAGGACCTGGTTGATGTGCGCCACAAATACCGTCATGAGCTTCACAAAGTATTTATTTCGCTTCTTCTCCCGCAAGACAACGTAGGAGTAAGCCATCGAATGTTCGTCGGTAAAGTGTCTTTGTAGTATGATTATAGTAAAATCTGAGTGACCGTCGTCGAATTGTTGTAGCCTCCTTGGGATCTTCGGGTAGGATATCATGGACTACGAAGTCTATGAAAGGAGTCATCCAATCTTCATTGATGGCACAAATTTCAGCCGAATTATTAAATTCCATGTTTGGGTGTAACACCCACTTTTCTAAATTGAGGGTAATTTTGAACTTTTGTAAAAGTTTATTATTTAATAATAGGATTTATGATTTATAAGAATTTTTAATTAATTTAATACTATTTAAAATTGGTAAACTATAATTTTGATGTGTTAGCTAGTGAACTCTAGAACTGTTGAGCCTAGAGACTAACAATGACCATGGGAACCTAACCATGTGATTAGAATGACTATTTACAACTTTTTAGGCTAAGGATATTTTGGTCATTTTGTGACTTTTGAATTATTTAGGATTTTGATTAATTGATGAATTTTAGATTATTTTAATAATATTTAAATTGATGTATTATGATTTTGGTCATTTTTCATATTTTAATATTTTGGGAAAATTTTATATTTTTAATATTGTTTTTATTGGATTTGTTTAGTCGGGTTTGAGTTTCGTCTCGTTCCGACTTGTATTGTGACCCGGGTAGCTTAAACTCTAGATGGGACCCAATATTAAGTTAAGCATGGCTCACAAGAACCAACATTTAAGTTAGTTAATTAAATTAATTTTTATCATATTAGAATGGTTAAGTTAGAGACTCAAAACTAGATCATTTTGACCCCAAACTTGAACCTAGTCTAGACTTAACCATATGAGACTAGAGAGGGGCAATTAGGACATTTCCCATTAGCCCTAATGGACACTTTATGGAAGTCACCTTTAGGAGAGAATGATTCATTTCATTCATTACAATCTTGCCTCTTTTATTTTCCTTTTGTTCTTTCCCAATTTTAGAGAGCCTTCCCATTGATTTGATCTTCAAATCAAATCATTCCTTCACCAAACCTTCCCTCAATCATTCCCATTCTCCAAGGGAAGGGTGATACCAAGGATTGGAAGAGGAGTGCAAGGAGGAGTGTCCACTTTGAGGGATCTTCGTATCGAAGCCGTGTCCTAAAGGATTTTATTGGGATTCCACTCCTAATAGGTAAAACCCATCCTCTAAATCGATTTCTTTTGCATATAAATTAGTTTTGAATCCGTAGGATCCATCCTCATGCATGTGTCTCATTTAGATTCAAATTTGAGGCCATATGGAGCTCTATTGAGGATTTTAGATATGTGTCTTGTGTCCTACTTGATAGATCCCAAATTAGGACACCCCATGTGTATGTATTTATGATAATAGTTTAAATTGATATTTAAATTCAGTTTTAGAATGGTTAGAGAGTGGATTGATCTTAGTTAGGATGGTTAGAATGAGTTTCATTTGGATACCTATGTTTGTATCCAAGTATCTTGGCCTATATGTGTTCTTTTGTCAAATTCGTCATAATTTTTATCCACGTTTTTATTAACCAAAGCAACTTAGAAATGTCATAACTTTTAGCTTAGAACTCCGATTTATCTTCCGTTTTTTTTTAAAAGAACCGTATCGAAGTTAGCTTTCCAAATATATATTTTAATAAGCCAAATTCTTTCTGTAATGTTCTGTAGAATTATTTGAGTGTCAGATGTACGAAAGACGAACGTGTTTCGGTATTTTTGCGTTTTCGGGAGCTTCCGGACACGAAAATACGATCCGTTTAAAGTATCGGAAAGATAAAACAAAGGGCTACGACATACTTTAATCTTAGAATTTAGTGAATGCCCAATTGGTACAGTATTGGTTTTAAGTAGAAGAGTGACTATA
This sequence comes from Iris pallida, assembly GCA_029216955.1. Taxonomy (NCBI): domain Eukaryota; kingdom Viridiplantae; phylum Streptophyta; class Magnoliopsida; order Asparagales; family Iridaceae; genus Iris; species Iris pallida. The sequence continues at coordinate 8,352,387 of JANAVB010008400.1, forward strand.
CGATATATGCATTTTGTGTAACCTATGAGCCTATGTAGTATGGGTATTAAATGAATATAGAGTATGTAATGTATGATATGTTAGATGAATAAAATGATATATATATGATATATATTCTCTTTACATTAATATATATATATATGGTTGAATGCAAGCATGTAGAAATGCAATTAATATAATGTATGTAAGCAATGCATAAATGTATGAATGAAAGAATGATATACAATGTATGCATGAAAGTATATAATGAATGCTAGATATGAATGCAAGGTATATAAGGAATGATAGATATGAATGCATAATGTATAAATATTGTAATACAATATATAATGATAGCATGTATGGTAATGTAGAATATATGATGCAAGCATGTATATGTCCACTGTTTTTTCTTTTCCTTATATTTTCCTTCCCTTCCCTTTCCATTTCAGTTTTTCCCCCTTTTTTTTCCTCTTCTATTTTTACATGTTATATACAATGTATATAATGTATAGATGCATATAAGTATGTAATATGCATGAATGAATGTCATATATGAATGAATGAATCAATCAAAGGTATAAGTAAAATATAATGCATTGTAATGAATGTTAACATATATAATGTATAAAAGTATGTATGTAAATGTGCATGAATGTATATATCTATGTAACTATGTAAATATGCATGATGTAACATATGCCTATATAAATAAATATGTATGTAATGTGGATATGCATGTATGTGTGAAGGTATGTATTTATATATATTATCTATTTTATATTATGCATTATTGTGGTTCACATTGTCTTGTGATTGTGTGAGTGCTAGCCTAGGCTTGGTTACGCCTAGTGAGACTTATTAGACTTGTTGGGCTAGGACTTAACCTAGTTGACCTAATTTGACTAGTGTGGTTGACTAGAGTTGACCAAGTGTTAACTTTAGTCTAGTTTGACCTAGACAGCATGCAGATGCATTGTACATTTCATTTATCATCTCTCGTATACATCTTGACCTGTGTTGCTCTAAATAGGACTCTGTGGCTTCAGTTTGGACCTCTATACCTATCAACTATTCAGGTTATCAGGCGAGTACATTCTCTGATAGTTCTCTCATTTAATTGTCAATTACTGTACTTCAGTTATAGTTAGTTTTATGTGATTCTCTGTTACAACACGTATGGCTATTTCTAGATTCATGTATGCGACACACATACTATACTTATCTGGCCTCTATTACTGGAATTACTAGAATTATTCCGGAATCTATTTCTGGAATCATCATATTTTGGCTGGACTCATCTCGATTCTCGTGTCGAATTCTGGATTCATTTGTATTGCGGGACGGAGAAATATTGAGTAAGACATGTAGACATACCCCAAATCTGGAATCTTCCAACTGGAATCTACTGGAAGCATAGCCATCTCTCGCCAGATCAGTGAGAGATGTGCCTGATTACCTACAGCCATTTACATGTCGATCTCAGTATTTTAAAATACACTATTAGAGTATAGCTGGTCTCACCTGGATTCTTAATCACTACCTAGAATCATCTTGTACTGGATTCATCTTGTATTAGTTCATCTCGTACTGGACTTATAGTAGTTTCACACTTATTTTGCATTTGCTGTCTGGACTTATTATGTTACTTCTGTTCAGCTAGATTTATTTTGCAGTCTTCATTATCATCATTCTTCTCTTGTTTTAGTTACTTTACTTTCCTTGCATCTTACTGCTTCTCTATACAATCACTTAAATATAAACTGCCATATTCATCAATAAAACTGTCTATAACTGCTTTATAGTTCTATGTCATTTACTTGGGTTTTCTAGATGAGATTGTGCTCGTTCCTGTCCTGACTGGACCTGTTGATAAATTTTACAGATAGCTTGGAGGTTGCCTGCTAGCCTAGTATAGATAGTTATTTTAGTTGTCTTGAGTTGTATTTACTTTATGGATTACTGTATTTGAATTTTAAGATGTTTTCTGGGTTTGTGTATCTTAGACACTTAGACTTCTATCTGCGGTATCTCTTTGTGGATTTCATATTTTATCTATCTCTTATCATGCTCTACCTTAGATGTGATTGAGACTGTATTTGCTATGTCACCTCCATTCGGAATGTATATACTGTACAGGTACCTTTATATTGTTAGATATTTGACCTAGGACAGCGTTCTACCGCCGACACTGCGGCGTAGGCTGGACGTACCCACTTCTCGTGCCCTTACTCTAGGGTGCGGGTCGTGACATTGGGTTGTTAACTTCAATATTTAAGTTATTCTCGACACAAAATAACTCTCTATTAGTGATGACGATCATTTGTTGCCTTCTAACTGGAATTGCTAATACTGCTACAAGATTAGCAAGAGCATCAGCTTTCGTGTTACACGCTCGGCGTACATGCTTAATGAAGAAGCCTTTGAATGAAGTAGCCATCATGATCGCTGCATCATGATATGGAATTAGATCTTGATGTCGAACTTCGTATGTGCCTCTAACTTGATTGACAATTAATTTAGATTCTCCATAAACTTCAAGATACTCAATATCTAATTATTTAGCCAATTGGAAACCGATGAGCAGAGCATTGTATTCAACCACATTGTTGGAACACGACTCAACTAAAGAATAAGCTCTTTGGATAGCTAACCCTTCTGGTAAGACAAGGACGATTTTGACTCCAGCAACAATAGCACCTTTTGGTCCAATTTTGGATTCACCATCAAAGAATAAACGCCAAATAAGAATTTCCTTCAAAATTATATTGGACTCCAAGGTTTCATCTGGAATCTCATCGTAGAGTTTAGATATTTCGGGAACTGGATGAGCTGCCAGAAAGTCAGCAAGGGCTTGGCCTTTTATAGACTTTTGAGGAACATAAACCATATCATATTGTGCTAACAATATGGCCCATGTTGCAAGCCTAGAATTGAGTGTACTGGACTTCTTCATCAGGACCCGGAGAGGGTTAACTCTAGAAATAACATGAATAGTTTGGCCGGTGATATAATATCTCGTCTTTTGAACAGCAAACATCAAAGCTAGACATTCTTTTTCTACTGGAGTGTATCGATGCTCAGCTCCAATCATTGTACGGCTAAGGTAGTAGATAACCTACTCATGACCTTCTTTATTCTTCTAAGCTAATAAAGCTCCTAGGGAGTGGTCCATTGCTCGTACATACATCAGGAAAGGTATTCCTGATACTAGAGGCACTAGAACTAGAGGGTTCATCAAGTATCGCTTTATGTCTTCAAATGCTTGTTGACATTCTTCAGTCCAAATAAATGACACGCCTTTCTTCATAAGTTGAGTGAACGGTCTACAGCGTCAAGAGAGATTTGAGATGAATCTCCTGATGTACGCAAGTCATCCCTGGAATCCTCGTAGCTCTTTTAGGTTGCGCGGAGGATGCATCTCTTGAATGGCTTTAATTTTTTCAGGGTCAACGTGTATACCTTTAGAGGTAATAACGAATCCAAGAAATTGCCACTAGAGACTCCCAGGAATGACTTGGTAGGATTCATCTTGAGTTGATGCTGGCACATTAGATCGAAAATAGTTCTCAAATCTTGAATATGGTCTTCTTTTAGACGACTTTTGACAGCAATATCGTCAACATAACATTCAACAGTCTTTCGTAAATGATTACGAAAGATGGTACTTATGGCCCGCGGATAAGTTGCACCAGCGTTCTTAAGACCAAATGGCATGACAGTGTAGCAATAGACTCCAAGAGGAGTGCGGAAAGATGTATGTTTCTCATCTTCTGGATGTATCTTGATTTGATTATATCCTGAAAATCCATCCATAAAGGACATACGTTCAAATCTGCAAGCATTGTCAATCATGACATCAGTGATTGGGAGAGGGAATTCAACTTTGGAACAAGCTTCATTATGGTCTCTAAAGTCGATGCAGACCCGAACTTTCCCTATCTTCTTCAAAACTGGGACAACATTAGCCACCCAGTCTGGATGTTGTTCTTCTCTGATGAAACCATAAAATATGAGTTTCTTAACCTCAGCTTCTATGGCATCCATTATGTCAAGTCGAAACTGACGTTGTTGTTGTTTGACTGGCTTCGCATTTGAAAGAATGTTGAGCTTGTGGGTAGCGATCTGAGGATCCAACCCCGGCATGTCTTCATAGCTCCAAGCGAATACATCAATATATTCTCTAATAAGTTAGATTAGTTCTTGTTTATCCGCTTCAGGGAGGCTTTTGCTGACAAATATCGGTTTTGGAGAAATTTTATCTCCAATATTGACTTGAACCAGCTAATCTTCAGTAGGTGGCTCATGTTGCTCAAAGCGGAGCTCCCATTGAGTATTCATCCTTTATGCCCAAGGATTAGATTTAGAAGCTTCGACAAAGTCTTCGTCATCTTTCGAAAACTCAGCAGTCACCATATTGGAAGATAGAGTCACTCGATGGACGTGCCCTACACTGGTGTCTGAATCCTATGAGATAGAATCAGAAGAGTTAGATCGTTCTTCTTTCTCGGATTCGGAGGCTTCTAGAGTCGGAGTTGGTGAAGTATAACCTAATCCCCGCTTTATTTTGCCGTAGTATTGTTGTGATTTTCCTTTCGGAGCAGGAATGCGAATAGTATTTTGCCTTTTTTTGCCGCCATTGAGACCAGCTTTAAAATTATAGCCCATCTTTTGAATGATATCTTTTGATTGCTGACTATAACGACGTAGTTGAAGTCTTCCATTATCGTAATTTTCTTCTTCACTATCGTGTGTGATCTTCTGTTCTGTTCCTTTACTAAAAAGTATAGGAAGTTCATCTTTCTTCCTGGAAGGAACTAAGAAGAAGGAGTCCTGCATTGGCTCGAGCAATACTTCGTTTCGGGAAGCTTCAACTGATCCTATGGCAAGTGGTTCGAAGTTATCTAAAAATTTTAAATAACATCGAGTATAATAAAAGACATCAGTATACTGTAAAGGAGATACTACTTTATTGATTTGTACAACATCATTTACAACATGATTCTTAGCCTTCACAGAAGGCTTAGTAAGGATGATAACCAAAGGAGAAGAAGAAAAAGGAGAAGTTTTGTTACGACGAAGGTCGATAACAAGAGGCTCAGAAGAGGTAGGCTCCCTTTGTTCCTTTTCTGCAGCAGGAGGCTGTTTGTTATGGGAGGAAAGATGTATAGTCAATGTCTAAGAAGAAGAGGGACAAATAGCACGTCCTTTGACAGGGATCATGAAAACATCTTTTAAAGTATATTTCTGATCTTCCTCACTATCCATTGCCAATACAACTTTCATGAACTCCTCTTTGTACATCCGAGAGTCTGTAAAATATGCTTTAATACCCCTGAAAGGATTTAAATCGGCTACTTCCTTTTGGACTTCTCTATTGACGTCTATATACTTGAAACGTTGATGTAAAGTGGATGGTACAATGTTATGCAAATGCAGAAAGGGTCTTCCCAGCAAAGCATTGTAAGAGCCGTGATTATCGATCACGTAGAAAGTAATTTCGTACGAAGATTGCCTATTTGAAATTTCAGGCGAATCTTTCCTCAAGGTTCACTTCTCCCAGAATTGAATCCCAAAGATTGTCGTGATAGTCATTGAAAGATTGTGTACGAAAATCTTCAATGCATCTAGTAGAGTCTTTGACATGATGCTAAGTGCAGATCCAGGATCGATCAAGATACGATCAACCTTCATGGTATCAACATATCCCGTGAAATAGATGGGTCGATCATGATGATTATCTTCTAACAGCATATCATCTTGTGTAAAGGTGATGTTTGGCATCAGCTCCATCATAATATGACAATGAAGGCATGTTATAGGCTCTTCCTCTAGCTTCTTGAGGAATGTTAGAGAAGTATCAGCTTGCATCAAAGCTTCACTCAACGTTTCCTGAGTTTCCTTCGAAAGACGAAGTAGCTCAAAAATTAACAATCTTGTCGGAGTATTGGCCAGCTGAGCCAGTATATCAAAGTTATATGGCTTCTCAAGTTCCAAGGTTGAAGTCTTTTTCAATACTTTGTCGAAACGGACAGGCTGTTTTCCTTTGTCGGCTGTCGTCGATTTGGGAAGAATAGGCTCTATTTGGGGTGACGAAGCTGATGAGTTATTGACAGCAACAGAAGAAGATGCTTAAGGAGCGTCCAAAGCTGGAGCAGGGTTTTTTTAACCTTCTGAATAGTTACTTAGGTAAGGTTTCCCAGATCTGGTACCAGTTAACACTTCTTCTTCGGATACAGACTCAAAGGACACCATATTGCAACTCTTTGCCTGGGTTTTATTTCTAGAAGGTTTCTTTTGGCAAGATGGAGAGTTTGTCCAGTAACCCAAACCCATCCGAGATTGGTTATGAGAAAGGCATAGAGAAAGAGGTACAGGAGATCCCTTTCCATGATTCAAACCAAAGGCCTTTTATAGATTATATCCCATCTTCGTCATGAGTTCACGAGATTGGGGACTGTATAGATGGAAAGCTGGTTAGTATTTGGTGTCTGATTTTGACAATGTTGTCTTATCATTGGAAGAAGAGGAAGGATTATCTGCTGTCGGGATAAAGGTAGCAGTTAGAGGTGGAAGACAATACTCACCAAATGAAATCATATGACATGATTTATTTTTAGTAGCCTTCTTGGACTTGGTAGAAGAAGATGGTGTTTCAAAGTCTGCCACTAAATCTGGATGGATCCATATGATCTTCCCTTTATCATTAGACAGAGGAACAAGTAGAAGATTAACAATTTCCAGAGCAGTTCTCGGAATGGGGATGATGCCGTCCTGCACAAGTTGAACTGGAAAATCTCTAAACTGCAAAGAGATGATATTAGCCGTTACAGTTTTATCGTCTTGTTGGAGAGTGATTGTACCGGAATTGACCATCTCTTGAATTTTACCCTTGAGCACATAGCATGCTCGAGTTGGATGTCCAATAAACCTGTGGTAAATATAATATTTATGATGGTCAGTCTTACCAACTTCATCTGGCCGTTTAGGTTCTGACAGTTGCAGTTTATTGCTCTTGATGAGGCAATCAAAGATACTCATGATATCATCTTCATCGAAAGAGTATTCTTTTTTGGATGAGGTGCCCGTTGTGGTGGTGCTGTAGGGGTGGATGTTGGCTGATTTATATTGATGGCTGAGTTTCTTTGCCTTTGAGGTTAATGGCCAAAGTTTTCTTGCTCTTACGATTATTCTGACGGCCATTATTATTTAGTGTAGCACGTTCATCTTTGTCAAGGTTAGGCATTTGAATGCCTAATTGCTTAAACTTGTCAGCGCTCTCTTCTACTGCTTTGGCGTTCATTATGAAAGAAGGCCAATCCTGAAACTGTGTTGATCCTGTCCACATGCTGATTATAGGCAACAAGTTTGATTTGCAAGTGTCTATAGTTAATGTCAAGACCTGTACCCGCTTTTCGGATACAAGACGTGTCTAAGCCAGCCTACACCGCAGAGTCGGCGGTAGAACGCTGTCAAGCCCGCAAGAAATAGATGCTCAAAATAAAACAATTGCTGCTCATTCACACTTCTAAATTTATTACAACATTTATAATTAAAGAAAATACAAGATTTTATAATTAATGAAATTGATACAATTGCTTTCTATTTTTAGGTTGTCCTCAGCATACCCAAATCTTTCCAGTGCTAAGAATAATCGCGGCTAAACCTGAAAAATGTTGGTTTCTAGTCAGGAATGGAACAAGTACACTGTGAAACCCATAATTTTAGAAAATTATTTTTAAATATTTTTTATTGTTAATTTGGGAATTTGAATTTTTGAAACTAGGGTTTGATCAAAACATGTATTTTTTTCTAATTAATTAAAAATTATGTTATTTAGAATATAATTATTATTATGTTCAAGAAAATAAATTGATTAAGTTTTTGTGTAAGTCAGCCTAGATATGAACCCGATTTGATTTAATTGAACTTTAAAATATTTTTTTTAGATTTTTAAGAAAACAAATTATTTTCTCAAAAGCCTTAAAACCATTTTCTTGTTATTATTGTTCAGCCCATAAAATTTTATGTTAGCTTAAAAGCCCAACAACTTGAACCCAATAAGCCATAACCCCTTTAAGCTTTTGTAAAAAAACTTTCTTTAAGTCACTCTCTCTCTCTCTCTCTCGTTTAATCTCTGGAATAAAACCATTCCTTCCAAGCGTTGGTCACAACGACCCCTCGGTTTCCAAAACCGACCGCCGCCCGACTTTTGGCCGCCCTACCGGCCGCCTCCGCTCCGTTCACCTTCCAAAACCCCCATCCTCCACTCCTATAAAACCCCTCTCCTCCATCCCTCTCCTTCACTACCATTTCTTTCCCTAATCCTGTGCCCCAAAAATCCGACCCCCACTTGTCCGGCGAACCCCGGCCCCGGCGCCACCCTTCCCAGGCCGTGCCCTGTCCGGCGACCAACCCGCAGCACTGTTTGTCTCCCGAGCTCCGACGTCGAGCCCCGGAGACCCGCGCCCGACCCCGCTGCTGTTCCGGCGGCCCCGCTCGGTGTTTTCAGCCGCGCCGCTTCCCGTTTGGCTTTCTCAGCTCCTGTCGGCCATCCTCAGGTCGGCGTCCGACCCTTGGCCCGTGCCCCTTTCTGTGCCCCGCCTCTGGTGCTGTGCGCTGTTCCCTGCAATCTCGGTGACTTCTCTTAGTCGCTGTCCCTCCGAGTTTCTGAACTCAGGCGAGGCGTTTCGAGTCCGAGGCATCACTTCGGATTCCTTCGTTTTTGGTAACCTCTGGATAGTCCCATAGTTCTTTATTCTTGGTCTATGATGAAATCTGGTCCAGGAATTTTCTTCGAAAAATTCGGTTTTTCGGCTACGTTTCTGGTTTCGGACTTTGTCCTCTGACTGTTGAATTCTGTGATTTTACGCGGACTCTTTGGAAAGAGTTCTGTGGGTTTCGTTTGGAAATTTTTGGTTTTTCGAAAATAATTTGGATTGATTGGACAGGACTAAGTTCTGTGCCTATTCTCGGATTTTCCGAGAATACTGAGAAATTATTCTGTTGGTTAGAGATTTATTTGGCACTTGGCTTTTGAATTATTTTGTGGCTATTTTCGGGAATTCCGAGTCTGTTTCGGAAATTCTGATATTATTTCGGGTTTTCCGATGTGGCTTAGGAAGTTATTCTGTGGTTATTCTATATAAATATTTTTGGGTATCCCTGGGTTGGGATTGTTTTTGCAGGTTGTAGCACACTTTCCCAGTTTTTGGGTTAACAAAAAATAGAGGAAGTGCTGCCGAAATTTTTATAAAATTATAAAAATGATTTTAAAACGATTTTTCGGAAATGACGTATTATTTTAGGGCGACGACCTTATCGGTCAATGGGCCCCAGTGAAATGCAAACGCACCGGTTTGTCCGGACGTTGAGGCAGAGTAGCTGTAAATGAAGATTGGACCAGTTCTGAGACTCATTTTATTTTATTCTTAATTATTAGTTATTATTAATTTTGTAGGTAAATTTACAAGACTAACAGTTTATTTCTCTTATTTTAATTCATGGAAATGTAAGAGCATAAGCTCATTTGTTTATCTTTGTAAGTTGTAATAGGTAGGAAATTAGTTGTGGATTTTTTTCTGGAATTGTGAATACGTAGGATTAATTAATAATATTATTAATTAAATAGTTAGAAATTCATGATTTTCTCACTTAAAGAAAAGAAATATATATTTATATGTATAAATATAAAATACTAATCTTTTCTCAATAAATTAATAAAAACAAGTTTTTTCGAAATAAAATATAAATTTAGATTTCCTTAATTGTAACGCACTAGAAAAGCGTGTTCTGATTGTGTTGATTAAAATACAAGATTAAAATTGACGAGGAAACAAAATCTAGAGATTGTAACTAGATTCTAGAGTTGTAGTTTCTGAGACATAATTTCCGGAATGTAGGATTTCAAAGAAGAGAGGTGACTGTTCAAATCCTGAAGAACCAAACTCGTCCAACTTAAATTTAAGGCAAGTACATTTATGTGGATTTACGATTATTTTAACAATTATTTCATTGCAATTTTAAACCACTGTTAAACACGAACTCTTTCGAGAGTATTGACTGTACTGTTGGGGACTGGGGGAGTAGAGTAGTGGATATGACCAAATCCAAAAAATTAGGATAACTGACTGTATTAGCTTTCCCCTCTTCACACGGGGACAAGCCATACCGTATCGCTAGGATACTACTGTAACCCAATCCGGTCATATTCATTACCTATTCATATCACTTTACTGTATTTCAAAATTGTTTCATCTTTAAAAACTGTTTAAAAGTGCATGATATTAATTGTCATTTTAATTGTTAAAATTTGCATAAATTGTACTTTGCTCCCTCCTGACTGGAGACAACATTTTAGGTATTTCTGATGACCTGGAGATGCTAATCAATAGCTACTACGATCCTGACTTGTACCCGGCGGTACTTCCAGCTGATGAGGATGTTGTGGCGTCTCCATAGATGCTACTTTAGTTTGGAGTTTATTAGTTTCTTGTTATTTCAAGTTATAAAACTTTGTAACAGAACAAATTTTGAATTATCGTTTAAATATATGTTGTAGAAAATTTAGTTACAAATGTTGTTGATCACCTGCATATGGATTACAGCTTACTGCCGCCGTCTCATCAACGGTGCAGGCTGGGCATGATTCGATTCGACCCAAGTATTTGGGGACCGGGTCGTGACATGTTTTTAGTGGTGGCCCATGCAGGTCAGATCAATCAACAACTTAGGAAAACCTAGGAAACATTTAGAAACATTAGAACATTAATTTGCCACAACCTAGGACCGAAATATATTATAATTAAATATTTTTGTTTGACTATAGATAGGCTACCTTGCTTATGTTTTTATCCTAAACCTTCCAGAGAATGGCCACTGATAAAACCAACCCTGCTGGCGATGGAATGTCAACACCTGATCAAACCCCACCGCCTCAACCAAGTCCGGGTTTTACACCATTGAATGCACCTCGTGGGTTGTTTGCCGCTTCAACGGTGGATCCATCATCTTCCCAGACGGAGATGCAACCCCCTGTGGTTACGCCCACTCCAGCTGCCCCACCGGTACCTGTGGACCCCACTAACCTCATAGGTCTGCTAAGAGGAGTGTTAGAAGCCCAGAGAACTCAAGCTGAAGCTCATCGCGAGCAGACGGCCATTATGAGAGAAGGCATGGAGAACGCCCATAGCGTGGCAATGGCTGCACTGGAAAGAGGAGAAGCAGCTCAACAAGAACCAAGGCCTGCCAAGGTAAACATAAATTTAAGGATTAATTTATGTAATAATAAGGCCATTTAATTAATGGAAATCATATTGCCAAGGTGGGCGATATTGAGAGCTTTAAGAAGCAGAACCCTCGACCTTTCAAGGGTACCGAGGGAATTGTCTATGCTGACGAATGGCTCGATATATGGAGCGTCTCCTGAGCGTCGCTCGACTTCCAGAAGACCTCAAGGCCGAAGCAGTGGGACTCCAACTGCAGAATGTAGCAAGCACCTGGTATCGGAATGAACCCCGACTCCAGGATAGGCAAGTTGACTGGGACACCTTCAAGAGGTTGTTCCAGAGGAAGTTCTTCCCAACTTCAGAGTTGCGGGAGATGGAGCGACAATTCCAGAACCTGAAGCAGGGCAACATGACTGTGGGAGAGTATGCTGCTGAATTCGGCCAGCTCAGCCGATTTGCCAAGAACCTGGTAGCTGATCCTGACGATCGTGCTGAAAGGTTCAGATATAGACTAAGAGAAGAGATCCGCACCCATGTGATCTCAGGTGGTGCCAAGACTTATAAGAAGATCTTGGAGCGAGCTCAAGGCATAGAGAAGAGCCAACCTGCCCGCTCGAAGAGAGATTATCCTGGAACTAATAACTTTCAAGGAAATCAGAAGAAGCCCAACAACAACAGCAGCAACAACAATAACCGTCCTCCTTACCAGCAGACGAGGAACAATGACAAGACGCCTCAGAGGCAGATCCCCATCTGCGACTTTTGCAAGAGGCCGGGACATCTGGCAAACATCTGTAGGAAGAGGCTAGGGCACTGCCTAGTCTGTGGGTCTTCCATCCATCAAGTGAGGGACTGCCCTCTGTCGACTAACAGGACTGGAGCAACTCCACAGAAAGGACCTCTGCCCACTCAGCAACAATAATTTGGGCAGCATCAACAGAAGACGGGGCGAGCTTTTGCCCTGACAGCAGAGGAATCAGAACCAGCTCAGGAACCTGTAGCGGATGTCATATCAGGTTCTATCTATGTGCATTCCTACCTTGCCTTAGCTTTATTTAATTCGGGAGCATCTCATAGTTTCATAGCCACCAAATTCATATCTGCACACCATATAGTTACTGGCTTTAGCAAGAAGATCTGTAGAGTTATGACTGGAGGAGGACCCCTACCTATCACTGAAATCTGTGAATGCCCTATCACTATAGCTGGCCATAACTTTATAGCACCTTTGCTTGTCATGCCCTTACCTAACTACGATGTAGTCCTAGGGATGGACTGGTTAAGTAAGCAGCATGCGCTGATAGACTGTCATCGAGGATGTGTAGTCTTCAGTCCACCTGGAGAACCGGAGTTTGAAATCTCTCGAACTCCGGAGGAGATAGAATGTGTTACCTATACCTCTATCACTGAAGAGTCCAGACCTCCGCACCCTATCATAGCGAAATTTATGGATGTTTTTCCTGATAGTCTTCCCGGGTTACCCCCAGACCGAGACTTGGAGTTCACCATTGACCTAGTCCCCGGCTCTTCCCCTATTTCTAAGGGATGCTACAGAGTCAATCCGAAGGAGGCTAAGGAGATGAAGGATCAGATCAATGAACTGAAGGCTCTGGGATTCATTCGAGACGGAGCTTCACCCTGGGGAGCGCCTGTCTTGTTTGTTCCCAAGAAGGATAGAACTGTGAGGATGTGCATCGACTACCGGGCGCTGAACAATATCACAATCAAGAACAAGTACCCTTTGCCTCGGATTGATGACCTGTTTGACCAACTCAGTGGAGCTAAGGTGTTTTCCAAGATTGATCTCAGATCTGGCTACCATCAGATCAAGGTCAGGAAGGAAGATATTCCTAAGACGGCGTTCAACACCAATTATGGGCAGTTTGAATTCTTGGTCATGCCGTTTGGACTAACAAATGCTCCTGCGGTATTCATGAACCTTATGAACAAGGTTTTCCATGAATACTTAGATCAATTTGTTGTTGTCTTCATTGATGACATTTTGATCTATTCAAAGACTGAAGAGGAGCATGAGGAGCACCTCAGAAAGGTTCTGGGAACTTTGAGGAAAGAGAAGTTATATGGTAAGGTATCAAAATGTGAATTCTTTCTAGACAAGGTGGATTTTCTTGGCCATGTTGTCACAGGAGAAGGAATTTCGGTGGATCCTAAGAAGATAGCTGCTGTGGAGAAGTGGTCTACCCCAAGCTCAGTTGCTGAAATCATAAGTTTCTTGGGCTTGGCGGGCTACTACCGGAAGTTCGTGAAGGACTTTGCTAGAATTACCGAGCCAATGACAAAGCTGACTCGGAAGAATGAAGAGTTCGTCTGGACGGAAGATTGCCAGGCTGCATTTGACGAGCTGAAGAAGAGGCTTACCACTGCACCAATCCTTGCGCTACCCGCAGGATTCGGTGGTTTCACAATCTACAGTGATGCCTCTGGAAAAGGACTGGGATGTGTTCTTCAACAGAATGGGAAAGTGATTGCTTACGCATCTAGGCAATTACGGAACCATGAGAAGAATTATCCCATACATGACCTGGAGCTGGCAGCAGTTATCTTTGCGTTGAAGCTATGGAAGCACTATCTGTATGGAGAGAGAGTGAAGATATACACAGACCACAAAAGTCTGAAGTATGTTTTTACTCAGAAAGAGTTGAACATGAGGCAAAGAAGATGGCTGGAGCTAATGAAGGACTTTGACATCGACCTGCAATACCACCCGGGTAAGGCTAATGTGGTCGCTGATGCACTTAGTCGATACCCAGTGGCGATGCTCTTGACTAAGGAGCGGCATCTGCTAGAGGATATCGAGAAGCTTGGATTAGAGATCATATTGCCTGGAGATAGAAGGATGGAGCTGGATGCTGATTTAGTACTGATGAAGTTGCAAGTGAGCTCGTATCTGATGGACAAGATCAAGGAGACTCAGTTTCAAGATGAGGCACTTTGCAAACTGAGAGACCAAGTGTTGGCGGGAACACTTGAGGGTTTCTCAATCGCCAGTGATGGAGCTTTGAAGAATGGTGCGAGGCTTTGTGTACCATCTGGCGAACTGAAGAACGAGCTGATGAAGGAAGCGCACCAGTCGAAGTATTCTATACATCCTGGAGCTAATAAGATGTATCGGGATATGCGCACTATTGTTTGGTGGTATGGAATGAAGAAAGATGTGTCCAGATTCGTGGCGAGATGTTTGATCTGTCAGAAAGTGAAGGCCAGTAGACAGAGACCCGCAGGACTTCTACAACCGCTAGACATTCCGGAGTGGAAGTGGGAGCACATCACAATGGATTTCGTGTCAGGTTTGCCTCGTTCCCAAGGAGGAAAGGATGCCATCTGGGTTATAGTGGACCGACTAACCAAGTCAGCTCACTTTATCCCCTTCAAGGTTGGTTTATCCACCGAAAAGTTGGCGGCACTATACATGCGACACATCTACCGGATTCATGGAGTACCGGTAAGCATTGTATCTGACCGAAACACTCGTTTTACCTCTCACTTTTGGAAAAGTTTGCATGACAGCCTGGGGACACAATTGAAGTTCAGCACTGCCTATCACCCCCAGACAGATAGTCAATCAGAGAGGACGATTCAGACACTAGAGGATATGCTGAGATCGTGTGTCTTGGAGTTCGGAGGATCGTGGGAAGACCATTTGCACTTGGTAGAGTTTTCTTATAATAACAGCTACCAAGCCAGCATTAGTATGACCCCATTTGAGGCTCTGTATGGACGTCGTTGCCGTACACCATTGGCATGGGATGACGTAGGAGAAAGGGTACTGCTGGGCCCAGAGATGGTGACTGACGCAGCAGAGAAGGTGAAGATAATCAGAGACAAGCTCAGAGTTGCTCAAGACAGACAGAAGCATTGGGCAGACAGCAGTCGTCGACCACTACAGTTTGAAGAAGGAGATAAAGTCTTTGTGAAGATTTCTCCTACCAGAGGTACAATCAGATTTGGCAGAGCTGGGAAGCTGAGTCCCAGGTACATTGGACCATTTGAAGTTCTGAGCCGGATTGGAGAAGTGGCGTATAGGTTAGCTCTACCAGCTAATCTAGAGGGCGTGCACAACGTCTTCCATGTCTCACAGCTTAGAGGCTACGTTCCTGATGAGAATCACATTTTAGACCACTCAGAGCTGGAGATTGGACCGAGCCTCACAATGCCTGAGAAGCCAGTGGCGATTCTAGACCGAGGTGAGAAGAGGACCAGGACCTCGGTGACTCCGATAGTTCGGGTAATGTGGAGGCATGATTCCCCAGGCGAGTCTACCTGGGAGCGAGAAGATGAGATGCGGGAGAAGTACCCGTATTTATTTGAGACCTGAGGTAATTTCTAACCCAACTCTTTAAAATTTCGAGGACAAAATTTCTTAAGGAGGAAAGGTTGTGAAACCCATAATTTTAGAAAATTATTTTTAAATATTTTCTATTGTTAATTTGGGAATTTGAATTTTTGAAACTAGGGTTTGATCAAAACATGTATTTTTTCTAATTAATTAAAAATTATGTTATTTAGAATATAATTATTATTATGTTCAAGAAAATAAATTGATTAAGTTTTTGTATAAGTCAGCCTAGATATGAACCCGATTTGATTTAATTGAACTTTAAAATATTTTTTTTAGATTTTTAAGAAAACAAATTATTTTCTCAAAAGCCTTAAAACCATTTTCTTGTTATTATTGTTCAGCCCATAAAATTTTATGTTAGCTTAAAAGCCCAACAACTTGAACCCAATAAGCCATAACCCCTTTAAGCTTTTGTAAAAAAAAAACTTTCTTTAAGTCACTCTCTCTCTCTCTCGTTTAATCTCTGGAATAAAACCATTCCTTCCAAGCGTTGGTCACAACGACCCCTCGGTTTCCAAAACCGACCGCCGCCCGACTTTTGGCCGCCCTACCGGCCGCCTCCGCTCCGTTCACCTTCCAAAACCCCCATCCTCCACTCCTATAAAACCCCTCTCCTCCATCCCTCTCCTTCACTACCATTTCTTTCCCTAATCCTGTGCCCTAAAAATCCGACCCCCACTTGTCCGGCGAACCCCGGCCCCGGCACCACCCTTCCCAGGCCGTGCCCTGTTCGACGACCAACCCGCAGCACTGTTTGTCTCCCGAGCTCCGACGTCGAGCCCCGGAGACCCGCGCCCGACCCCGCTGCTGTTTCGGCGGCCCCGCTCGGTGTTTTCAGCCGTGCCGCTTCCCGGTTGGCTTTCTCAGCTCCTGTCGGCCATCCTCAGGTCGGCGTCCGACCCTTGGCCCACGCCCCTTTCTGTGCCCCGCCTCTGGTGCTGTGCGCTGTTCCCTGCAATCTCGGTGACTTCTCTTAGTCGCTGTCCCTCCGAGTTTCTGAACTCAGGCGAGGCGTTTCGAGTCCGAGGCATCACTGCGGATTCCTTCGTTTTTGGTAACCTCTGGATAGTCCCATAGTTCTTTATTCTTGGTCTATGATGAAATCTGGTCCAGGAATTTTCTTCGGAAAATTCGGTTTTTCGGCTACGTTTCTGGTTTCGAACTTTGTCCTCTGACTGTTGAATTCTGTGATTTTACGCGGACTCTTTGGAAAGAGTTCTGTGGGTTTCGTTTGGAAATTTTTGGTTTTCCGAAAATAATTTGGATTGATTGGACAGGACTAAGTTCTGTGCCTATTCTCGGATTTTCCGAGAATACTGAGAAATTATTCTGTTGGTTAGAGATTTATTTGGCACTTGGCTTCTGAATTATTTTGTGGCTATTTTCGGGAATTCCGAGTCTGTTTCGGGAATTCTGATATTATTTCGGGTTTCCCGATGTGGCTTAGGAAGTTATTCTGTGGTTATTCTATATAAATATTTTTGGGTATCCCTGGGTTGGGATTGTTTTTGCAGGTTGTAGCACACTTTCCCAGTTTTTGGGTTAACAAAAAATAGAGGAAGTGCTGCCGAAATTTTTATAAAATTATAAAAATGATTTTAAAATGATTTTTCGGAAATGACGTATTATTTTAGGGCGACGACCTTATCGGTCAATGGGCCCCAGTGAAATGCAAACGCACCGGTTTGTCCGGACGTTGAGGCAGAGTAGCTGTAAATGAAGATTGGACCAGTTCTGAGACTCATTTTATTTTATTCTTAATTATTAGTTATTATTAATTTTGTAGGTAAATTTACAAGACTAACAGTTTATTTCTCTTATTTTAATTCATGAAAATGTAAGAGCATAAGCTCATTTGTTTATCTTTGTAAGTTGTAATAGGTAGGAAATTAGTTGTGGATTTTTTTTCTGGAATTGTGAATACGTAGGATTAATTAATATTATTATTAATTAAATAGTTAGAAATTCATGATTTTCTCACTTAAAGAAAAGAAATATATATTTATATGTATAAATATAAAATACTAATCTTTTCTCAATAAATTGATAAAAACAAGTTTTTTCGAAATAAAATATAAATTTAGATTTCCTTAATTGTAACGCACTAGAAAAGCGTGTTGTGATTGTGTTGATTAAAATACAAGATTAAAATTGACTAGGAAACAAAATCTAGAGATTGTAACTAGATTCTAGAGTTGTGGTTTCTGAGACATAATTTTCGGAATGTAGGATTTCAAAGAAGAGAGGTGACTGTTCAAATCCTGAAGAACCAAACTCGTCCAACTTAAATTTAAGGCAAGTACATTTATGTGGATTTACGATTATTTTAACAATCATTTCATTGCAATTTTAAACCACTGTTAAACACGAACTCTTTCGAGAGTATTGACTGTACTGTTGGGGACTGGGGGAGTAGAGTAGTGGATATGACCAAATCCAAAAAATTAGGATAACTGACTGTATTAGCTTTCCCCTCTTCACACGGGGACAAACCATACCGTATCGCTAGGATACTACTGTAACCCAATCCGGTCATATTCATTACCTATTCATATCACTTTACTGTATTTCAAAATTGTTTCATCTTTAAAAACTGTTTAAAAGTGCATGATATTAATTGTCATTTTAATTGTTAAAATTTGCATAAATTGTACTTTGCTCCCTCCTGACTGGAGACAACATTTTAGGTATTTCTGATGACCTGGAGATGCTAATCAATAGCTACTACGATCCTGACTTGTACCCGGCGGTACTTCCAGCTGATGAGGATGTTGTGGCGTCTCCATAGATGCTACTTTAGTTTGGAGTTTATTAGTTTCTTGTTATTTCAAGTTATGAAACTTTGTAACAGAACAAATTTTGAATTATCGTTTAAATATATGTTGTGGAAAATTTAGTTACAAATGTTGTTGATCACCTACATATGGATTACAGCTTACTGCCGCCGTCTCATCAACGGTGCAGGCTGGGCATGATCCGATTCGACCCAAGTATTTGGGGACCGGGTCGTGACATACACAAACCGACGACAATGCGAAAACACAATAGAATTAACAAGTCATGAAAATAACATATGAGATATCAAAACTGGAAGATAACTGATGACATAGCACGATAGAGCAGTAAACAAGGAAAACTAATAAAAGACATCTATCTAGGTGGTGTGAAATATCTGTTTCGACATGTGAACGGCTAGGGGGTAAATCCGGCAGACTGCACGTGTCGTGTGCAGCGGCTATTATTCAAGAATAGACTCATGGGATAGTTCTGTATAGTTCACATGTCTACTCATGGGATAGTCCTTAAGTCCAATTCAGGACACAGGGGCAAAACGGTAATTTTGGGCAAAAACGATATCCGTCGTTGGACCCGCTTTGCACCGAAAAGCGTGCCAGAGTCAACGGTCTCTAAAGTCGTCAAACTACATGTCTATGAATCCGATTTTCCGATACGAACCCAAACGTATGTCCAAAGTTAGATTCCGGCAGGCCGTGCACAAAATCGCCCGTTGAGTGGGACCGTGGGGCCCGCAAAACGGTGATTTTATCAACTGTCTCAGAATTGGACCAAACTTGGCATGCAGGACCAAAAAAATGATACGGTCCTGTTGGCATAAGTTTTGTCTCGATCTGACAAGCGTGCACAAAGTAATTGGAGAATTTACAAAGTACACGATATGGTGAATTTCGACGGATATGTATCAAATTCGTGGCGCACATGCGACCGATTTGAATTCCGCCAAAGCCCACACGACCACGAAGCCGTTACACACCTTTCGATGCCTTCGATTCACGACCACGTCGCCCGGATTGGCGGGACGCACGTCGTGTGGATGAATTTTATTGAATTTTCTATATTTTTGAAAACAAGTTTTTTTCTAACTTTAGAATCAAATAACATTTAACCTACTCAATGAAATCAGGTTCCATAAAAAGGGTTTTACTGCCGTATATGTTGTCTAAACACCTGTTTAGGTGGATTTCAAAATTGATCAAAGATTCGACCGAAATAGGCCTTCAAAGTCGGGTTTCCGGGACAGTCTAAAACGTTTAGAAATCGAGTTTTTTTCCTCGATTTTGTGTCGAATTCTCGACCAATCGACGGCTGTTACCTACTAACTAAATAATCAAGATTAACAAGGGTTATATAAGGGTCATATCTGCACGATTGGTTTGGGGATTGGTCAAGCGTTGAGGACGTGATCGTACGGTGAAGTATGTGGTTGCAACTGCTATTACTGCTGCTTCCGTTCAGTTCCAGGCCGCGCGCGTACGGTTTTCGGCGAGCCTGGCCGGTGTCCGGCGGCTGCGCCGCAGCGGGGAGGCACGACTGGGTGGCAGGGAGGTCGAGGTCTCCCGAGCATGGAATTAGGGTTTACTCTTCTCTTCGTTCGCGCTATATAGAGTTCGGTTTCTGCTACAGGAGAGATATGGGCTCGGGATGCTATTTTCTTTGGGTTCAGCTTGGGGGGTAGGCTTGGGGGGTGGGCATGTGGGCCTAAGGTGGGCCGGCCTGGCTTGGTTGTTGCCGGGCTGGGCTCGGTTATTACTTAATGCTGCTTATTCCTTTCTTCTTTTACTAATTCTTATTCCATATATCTTTCTATATATATAAGTAGCTATGGACCTTTATACATATATATACACACATATACGTAAATATATAATATATATTTATATATATATATACATGAATACACTCAAATACCTATATAGTATATATTTATATACACCTACGCGTATATATATATATATATATATATATATATATATATATATATATATATATATATATATATATATATATATATATATATATATATATATATATATATATATATATTTTACACCTACGCGTATATATATATATATATATATATATATATATATATATATATATATATATATATATATATATATATATATATATAATTATTTACACGAATCTATATATGCCCCAATATTCCTCTTCATATTTATATTTACACAAACATTTATATAAATACCTATATATTTATTATACACTTGTACATTTATATAAATACCTATATATTCAATGTACGTATGTTTATATTTACACAAACATACACATATATATTTAATATATATTCATATTGTATATATACATGCACATATATATATCCAAAACTGTATCAATCTAATAATAAAAAGATATTCTATCCAATAGAATATCTATTCAGTAATAATAAAATTTATTAATCACCACAAAATAATAAAATAATAAACTAATTAATTATTTATAAAATCTAATAATCACCATTTAAATCAATTAAATAATAAATGAAATATTTCAACAACAAAAAATTCGAGAAGGGAAGCTACAAATCTACCCACCTTAAAGTAATTTCGTCCTCGAAATTCAAATTCATAATTTTTCCTTAAATTCAAAGTCTACCATTACCTTGATCTCCTCAATTTAATTTCTCAAAATATTTTATAACCTTTCCTAACCATTTCTTAACTACGAATCATCGAGGACTTCTATCCACCTTTGGTCACACTACCTACTTCAAACACCTGACGTCATATTATTGTAACCCTCCAGCTAAAAGTAACTACCGACGGATATCTATAACATAAGGTATCTACAACCCTCTCTTATCTATCAGCAACCCAGAATTTACCAAGCAATAAATTTACATAAGTGGCTAAGGATTATTGATAAACTCTAGTAAGCATGACTATTCATCACTCTGAAGTATGGAGGACAGGAAGATAAGGCAGAATAATCGGGAGCAGCTGTAAAGTTTCAAGAGCAGTGGAGAGTATCCAATGCTACAGATAGAAAGGGATTTTATGAACCACTGTCTTATTGGGGTACTCTAGTCCAGTCACTTGCTAACTCGAAGAGCCCTTCGTTTCTAAAAAGGGCTTGCACTCCGTGCAATACAGAATTCTCGTTCTCGAAATTCTAATTCAAACAAGGTTCCATACTAGAACAGAATTTGAGAAATCAAGATTTGTGGTCTATGTGGGTTCCTACTTGGACATCAACCGTTGGTTGGATGAACCTTGGCTTTCAATCTATATTGATTGAACAAGATCCCAAGGCAAAGTTATGTCTACTAGGTTAGGATAACTTAGAATAGGGTTCCTTCCAAGTGGTTGAGCTAGTCCTTTTAACTTGAAAGTCGTACCGCAAAAATAGAGTACAAGGGGACGAGTTTGAGTGGGACATGATGTACCTAGATGAAGGTGGACTCGTCTAGATCTTATATATGAAATTTGTTGGGAGATAACAGTCGGTCTCGTGCTCCGAATATTAATGACACGGCCGGGGCACAAAATAATCTAAATGGAAAGTGGGAGTCTATAGGGCACTAGTTATCATCCTAATGGAAATCGTTCTAATCAATCGGTAGTCTTCGTATATTCCAAGAAGGCTTACAGTCTACCCACCTCAGAAGCTAGGATATGGTTTTAGGAATAATGAGGTTAGAAGGATTTCAAAGTCCGGATATTGTACCTCGACTCTGGTCAATAAGGAACAAGGCACAGTGTAACGTGATACGGTAGAGGTAAGTCATGTCAGGGGTCGTTCCTCAATAAATGGAAAACGAGTGCGTATGCAATGACACATGATCGATAAAATAGAATGACCAACTCATCCACAGTATACATGAGTTGTCGACGGGGTAATCAACTCTAAAGCACATCATATGAAATAATTTCTAACAACTGAGTCATGAATTTCTATTGGGGTCAAACCTATCGGACTATTGTCACAAGGGTTCTAGTTAAAGCAAACTTCAAACAATTAATTAGAGGCTCACAACATTTGGTCTCTTGAGAATAGGTAGTCTCCTAGGTTGGCATTTGATCAAGGGAAAGATCCTAATCATCCTCGGACTCCAATGACCAGAAGATCAAAATAGTAGGTTTAAGGTCGAAGGGAGGACGAGTAACTCAAGGCAAGATTTCAGTCACAGGGCTGGCCGATAGTAGCTACACTTGTGTATACAACTATAATAGTCATGGGGAATACTCTATATCTATCTATCAATTATGAGCTTTCGTCTTTCCAATCAGTGAAAACGAAAACAATAAAGTGTTCAAGAGGGATATCACTGAACACGATTACATGATTCAAGGGCGGATATTTAATTCAAGAGAAATTGTCAAAGCAGTCGCGGATGAGATTCTAGAGACGTCTATATCTCAATCCACGTAGGGTAATTAGAAGAAAAGTGAACCAAATGCATCATGGTTGATCAGACCGTAATACAATAATTCTGATTAGACAATATGTTAGCGGGCGTCCCCAATAAACATATGTCTCGAATCAAGCCCGATAAAAGAGTAAGCTTGCAAAACTAGGCTGTAATAGCAGCATTGGTCAAGATAGTCAAAATATAAATAGGCGAGATTTTTGGAAAGGAGGCACAATAGTTCAAGTTTTAAGAAAGTCAAATCCTTACCTAGTGTTATTGTTTATACAGTCAACCTATTATCTTCTATCCATTTGGCCTTAGTCGACTAATGGGTTATGGAACCCTAAATTTTGTATTCTAAGTAAACCTGTTAGTGTCAGCCAATTACCTCGTCAATGGATCACAAGGACCACGGAAGACCAGGTTGGGAGACACGCTATTCAACTGGCAGAACTTTCACTAGTTTTGGCTTTGGGTCTTAGGGTCATACAGGGCAGTCTCTATCCTCTATAGTATCCTAAACTTGTAATCACGTCTGAAATCATTTTACCGAGGATTATGCTTCGCCCGTATACTCAGGCTGCGGTAAACTCTTGGTTCCGTAATTCAAGTGTGATATACTATCGGGTACTCTACCCTATATTGACACAAGGGTATCTAAGATCTAAAGAGGTCAACTAGGACATAGTTTTAGCAATGATCCATAACCTATAATTCTTTGAAAGAATTTCAATTCTATGGGTTGTGCCTCGCCAGTGCGCTGCTGGCTGCAGTGAACACACATTCTCCACTCTCAAATAATTGACGACAGTGCGCTGTTGTCTAAACTTTATGGGTAAGCTAATATTTCTCTAACTATAACCGTAAAAATTTATGAGCTTCTAGAGATTCAAACAAGTTGACTAAAATAGAGCGTAGGTATTTGTCCTATCAATCACAACATTTAAAATAAAAGATTTAATCATGGAGTAAATAATTAAAGACGAAAGAAATACAAACACTCTAGTATCTATTTCATATGCATTTCAAATTGCTGAGGGAAAACTTTAAATCAAATCTAACTCGGGGTTCATACAGGAATAACATAATCAGGAATTATAAACCAACTCCTTACAGCAAAATAGAATTTAAAACAGACAATTCTAACTTATGATATAAGATTTATATCTAATAAAGCAAAAGAAAATTAAACAGTTTATCAAAATTAATACCTTAATTCTAGGCAAGCCTATCATACCAAGTGAATAGCATATCCACATTGAATCACATTGTCATATCAAAAGTAATAGTGTATCTATAGAGACCTGGCAACCATCTAAATTTAACAATTCTGCATCTAAATTGCATGGCCTATCCGAAAACCCTAACTACCCAATTAGTCAAATTAATAAGGGACCCTTATCCTAGTTATTCTCCTAAATCATTTTAATCCTACTTGTGAATGAGCATTTTCTGGGCGCAGGCTCACAATAGTACGACTAATGTACCATCACGAGTTCGCAATAATTTGCGAAGACTGACCTGCATGGGCCACCACAAAAACTTGTCATGACCCGCACCCGCTTTTCGGATACGAGACGTGTCCAAGCCAGCCTACACCGCAGAGTCGGCGGTAGAACGCTGTCAAGCTCACAAGAAATAGATGCTCAAAATAAAATAATTGCTGCTCATTCACACTTCTAAATTTATTACAATATTTATAATTAAAGAAAATACAAGATTTTACAATTAATGAAATTGATACAATTGCTTTCTATTTCTAGGTTGTCCTCAGCATACCCAAATCTTTCCAGTGCTAAGAATGATCGCGGTTAAACCTAAAAAATGTTGGTTTCCAGTCAGGAATGGAACAAGTACACAAACCGACGACAATGCAAAAAAATAATAGAATTAACAAGTCATGTTATTAAAAATAACATATGAGATATCAAAACTGGAAGATAACTGATGACATAGCACGATAGAGCAGTAAACAAGGAAAAACTAATAAAAGATATCTATCTAGGTGGTGTGAAATATCTGTTTCGACATGTGAACGACTAGGGATAAATCTGGCACACTGCATATGTCGTGTGCAGTGGCTATTATTCAAGAATAGACTCATGGGATAGTTCTGGGTAGTTCACATGTCTACTAAGATATTTCCCCTCCCGACTACTCCGTGTGACGAGCGAGTCAACAAGCAGCAAGATATATGTATAGACATGAAATAAAAACACTACTATGAATCGGAAAGTAATCAGAAAGTGCACTTGCCTGAGGTCCTTAGCTGGAAAAACCAATAGTAATATACCACTCAAAGAGCCACAATCAGTCAACACATGCAGAAGTCTCCAGATGCTGAAACAAACAGTACCAACATTCTCAGAATAGTCAAATTAGCTAGGATTGCCTGTCCTTAAGTCCAATTCTGGACACAGGGGTAAAACAGTAATTTCGGACAAAAACGATATCCGTCGTTGGACCCGCTTTGCACCGAAAAGCGTGCCAGAGTCAACAGTCTCTAAAGTCGTCAAACTACATGTCTACGGATCCAGTTTTTCGATACGAACCCAAACGTATGTCCAAAGTTGGATTCCGGCAGGCCGTGCACAAAATCGCCCGTTGAGTGGGACCGTGGGGCCCGCAAAACGGTGATTTTATAAACTGTCTCAGAATTGGACCAAACTTGGCACCAAACTTGGCATGCAGGACCAGAAAAATGATACGGTCCTGTTGGCGCAAGTTTTGTCTCGATCTGACGAGCGTGCACAAAGTAATTGGAGAATTTGCAAAGTGCACGATACGGTGAATTTCGACGGATACGTATCAAATTCGTCGCGCACACGCGACCGATTTGAATTCTGCCAAAGCCCACACGACTACGAAGCCGTTATGCACCTTTCGATGCCTTCGGTTCGCGACCACGTCGCCCGGATTGGCGTGACGCACGTGTGTGGATGGGTTTTATTGAATTTTCTATATTTTTAAAAACAGGTTTTTTTCTAACTTTAGAATCAAATAACATTTAACCTACTTAATGAAATCAGGTTCCATAAAAAGGGTTTTACTGCCGTATATGTTGTCTAAACACCTGTTCAGGTGGATTTTGAAATTGATCGAAGATTCGACCGAAATAGGCCTTCAAAGTCGGGTTTCCGGGACAGTCTAAAACGTTTAGAAATCGAGTTTTTTTCCTCGATTTCGTATCGAATTCTCGACCAATCGATGGCTGTTACCTACTAACTAAATGATCAAGATTAACAAGGGTTATATGAGGGCCATACCTGCGCGATTGGTTTGGGGATTGGTCAAGCGTTGAGGACGTGATCGTACGGTGAAGTATGTGGTTGCAACTGCTATTACTGCTGCTTCCGTTCAGTTCCAGGTCGCGCGTGCACGGTTTCCGGCGAGCCTGGCCGGAGTCCGGCGGCTGCGCTGCAGCGGAGAGGCACGACTGGGTGGCAGGGAGGTCGAGGTCTCCCGAGCGTGGAATTAGGGTTTACTCTTCTTTTCGTTCGCGCTATATAGAGTTCGGTTTCTGCTACAGGGGAGATATGGGCTCGGGATGCTGTTTTCTTTGGGTTCAGCTTGGGGGGTGGGCCTGTGGGCCTAAGGTGGGTCGGCCTGGCTTGGTTGTTGTCGGGCTGGGCTCGGTTATTACTTAATGCTGCTTATTCCTTTCTTCTTTTACTAATTCTTATTCCATATATATATATATATATATATATATATATATATATATATATATATATATATATATATATATATATATATATATATATATATATATATATAAGTAGCTATGGACCTTTATACATATATATACACACATATACGTAAATATATAATATATATATTTATATATATATATATATATATACATGAATACACACAAATACCTATAGTATATATTTATATACACCTACACGTATATATATATATATATATATATATATATATATATATATATATAGTATATATTTATATACACCTACACGTATATATATATATATATATATATATATATATATATATATATATATATATATATATATATATATATATATAATTATTTACACGAATCTATATATGCCCCAATATTTCTCTTTATATTTATATTTACACAAACATTTATATAAATACCTATATATTTATTATACACTTGTACATTTATATAAATACCTATATATTCAATATACGTATGTTTATATTTACACAAACATACACATATATATTTAATATATATTCACATTGTATATATACATGCACATATATATATATATATCCAAAACTGTATCAATCTAATAATAAAAAGATATTCTATCCAATATAATATCGATTCAGTAATAATAAAATTTCTTAATCACCACAAAATAATAAAATAATAAACTAATTAATTATTTATAAAATCTAATAATCACCATTTAAATCAATTAAATATTAAATAAAATATTTCAACAAAAAACATTCAAGAAGGGGAGCTACAGTTAAAGAATCTGGAGTTCCGAGAGGCATTTTGAGTGCTTCACGATGGAACCGTTCAATAAAACGTTCAGTCGTTTCATTATGTCGTTGTTTGATTTTGATGAGAGCAAACATAGTCATGTCGTTGGTTCCCTCATAAAATCATTCCAAGAACATTTGTTTGAAGCCAACGAAAGAGGTTATACACCCATCTGGTAAACTACGATACCAGTCATATGTTGTACCGGCTAAACAGCCGACAAATACTCTAGTAAGAAGAGCATCATTTGGTTGAAGTTGATCAGTCATTACTTAAAAGTGATTGAGGTATTGACTTGGAGACTTGCTGCCATCAAACAACATAATAGTAGGGAGTTTGTATTTAGGAGAAAATTGGACCTCTTTCCATTCTATGGGATAGGGCTGTTTGATCCCAAGCTTCTGCAGGCCATCTTTCTGTTTGAAAGCTTCAAATTGAGTACGTAAGAGTTTTACGGCCTCATTGGTATCTCATGTTGATTGAGGAGTAGTGGATTGATTCAATATGTTAGGAGGGGGTACCACATGATAAGTACCACCCTCGGCACCAGATTGACTTGGAATAGCCTGCACAGGAATGGAAGCGGTATGAGGAGATTGTAATCCTAGATCAATATTGGTGGGAACTGATGTTGTCACAGGTTCTTGAGTCAGAATTAGATTCGCGACCTGTGGAACTGTATGTTGTGCCTTAATTACAGCATGCATGCCTACTATCATCTCAGCCATGTTCTTCAAACTAGCCTCCAAAGCAGCAATTCTTTGCTCTTGACTGGAAGAAGTGGAGGTACCTGGATCTTCTGTGACAGCATAAGCAGTCACTTCTCTAGCCTTCGAAGATGAGCTAGTGGAAAGGATAGTCCTTTTAGAACTTTTACTGTCAGCATCAAAGTCACATAAAGAACTACCCCCAGAATAAGTGATAGGGATATCTTTTTGACTAAAGGAATCTTGGTTTTAATTAACAAGATTCCTTTGACCGATTATTTCTCGGTTTCTTGATCTAGTATACTGATAAACTCTTTCACCGGATTTATGAATCTGATCTAAGTATTGTTGACTGGGATTATGGAATGCATTACGTCTTGGACATTTTCCACCCCTAGTGCTTCGAGATGTCATGTTGACAAGAGCAAAGAGTAATTCATCTTCATCCACTAGGATTGGTTCAGGAGTTTGAACATAACTCAAACTGTCAAAGACGGACCGCTTGGCTGACTGACAGCAGCATTTGATGATAACTTCATGATGGTGGTTACAATGATGTTCTTACTGTTGGACCACCGTTTGACGGGATGGATTTGCAACCTTCCGCTTCTGTATTAAGAGTTCACGGAGGTCACTAAGAGGACGAGAAGAAGTTGCAGAAACGTAGTCCTTGATGATATTCAGGACATGGTTCTTATTCCTGAGGTATCATGTACCTTGAGTGTACAAGGACGTGCTAAGCTGGTTAGCATAAGTCACATGATCTTTCACCTCAGCATTCTTCCTCTGGTACAAGTTAGCAACTGGTGCAGGTTGTATTTTGTGTCTTTCCAAAGTTGACCATGACT
Source organism: Iris pallida (assembly GCA_029216955.1). Lineage (NCBI taxonomy): Eukaryota > Viridiplantae > Streptophyta > Magnoliopsida > Asparagales > Iridaceae > Iris > Iris pallida. Next base: position 8,381,166 of record JANAVB010008400.1, read on the forward strand.
GGCACCTGTTGATATTGGTGCGCAAGTCTGACGGAGGAGCTACTTGTGCATCTACTTAAGATATTAGTAGTTTGCCTTGTCGAGATCTGGAGATATATAGGGTTGGTAGATCATGTCCTGACCTCTTTGGAGTAGGCATAATACCTTTTTGCGTGGAAGGTTTATTCGAAATAGAACCCATCTTCCGGACAGAGATTTGGTTGTCTCTGTTAAGGAGAATAGAATTCCTATTTGAATTAGCAATACTTTCCATCCAGTCAATGACTCGAGCAGAATGAGGAAAGGCTAATGAGCATTTTCCTTGATTTAGTGGCTTCTCACTAAATTTTTGGTTTGGTGACAAAGAGGGAGTCACAAAACAGTACTTCTCTTTATATTGCGCTAGTACAGAAGCATGTACAGGTTGCGCCAGAGCATGAACAGGCATAGGTTGCGCCAGAGCATGAACACACACAAGTTGCGCTGGAGCAGGAACATGTGCAGTTTGTGCCAGGAAAGAAAAGGCCAAAGGGCGCTTTCCTTTGTTCTGAAGAGCGGTGTGTCGAGACAAAGTCTCCGAAGAAGTGGAGGGATTAGCCAAAAGACTGTCTCCCTTAGGTTGCGCCAAAGCAGTGACAGGCACAAGTTACGCAGAGGCAAGAACAGGTACAGGTTGCGCCAGGGAAGAGAAGGCCAAAGGGCACTTTTTTTTATTTTGGACAACAGTGCATCGAGACAGAGTCTCCTCCGATTTCAGAATCGGAGAAATGGAGGGATTAGCCAAAAGGTTGTTTCCCTTAGGTTGCGCCAAAGCAGTGACGGGCTCAAGTTGCACAAAGGTAGGAGATTGCACCGCCGAGGACTTAGGAGTCCAAACAGAGTGCGTCTTGCTCTTAACAGCAGCAGCAGTACGCTTGGCACCCCAGCATTGATCATGGTCTCATAGGATGTCTGGTCGACTTGAACGATCAGGGTCTTTTGTGCCTTGCCGATTGACGCGGTATCACATTGAGTTGTCACTTTCTCGTCGGAGGAGAAAGTCGTCCCCAGCAGAGTCGCCATTTTGTTTGCAAAGGACAAAAGTTTTATTACAAACTAAGAAAAGAGTACCGGAGTACAATTGATTTCTAGGGAAGTACATCTATAGGAATTTGATCAGAAGATGATCACTTTATCCCTTGGACGATGTGATATCGAAGACACGAGCCTCTAGAGGATGCAACAGCACTTTAGCAGGAGATTATGATCACCTTTCATGCTTTGAGATTGATTTGAAACTCTATTTATAGAGTTCTTGAAATAACTGTTTAGCAATTATTCTGGGTTGCGCGTGCTTCAGGTTGCGTGTCTTCTGTTCACTTGCGCAAACGGTTGCACTAACTGTTGTGGACGTGTGGCATCATTTGATTGAGATGCGCGTGGTCGTGAGCAATGTAGTGGGCAAGTTCTGTTAAGTTAGTAGCTTGCACGCCACGTCACTCTGTCCTGAGCATTGTTTGATCACCTTGCGCATGCTTCATCAGGTTGTACGTAGGCGCAACGTAACAACCTGTACGAGCGATTTGCACCAACTGTTGTAGACGTGTGGCATCATTTGATTGAAAAATGTGTGGTCGTTGGCAGTATAGTAGGCACGCTCCGCGAATTTGATGGCTTGCGTGCCAAGTTACCCTATTTTAAAATAAGAGTTGATCAAGTAGCACCAATTTGTCAGGCTGTGCATAGCTGCAACTCAACGACTGGCGCCTTTGACTAGGTCTTCTGTGCTGTGCTGATTAATCCTCGTGCCATACAGTGACTTGCGCGAACCAGTTGTCAGCATTAATTACATGCTGACAAAATCTTCTTGAATGTCGCGTTGTGCGGGATTCGTATAAATTTTCCTTAATCTTCGTGCTGTCAGTTGTCAGATAATGATGATGCCGTTACAGCTTCTCGAGAAAGTACGCCACATGGCTCTCGCACAACCTGACTTCTACGCATCCTGACGCTGGCGCAGCCTGATGTTGCACAACTTATTTGTTTAGCATAATACAATATTTTGGCATCATCTGATGGTCAAATACTTTAATGGGTGGTGCATCTTAAATTTTAGGCTCTACAGGGCCTTACCAATGTTACCAATACCTATAATGTACCCTTTCAAGTTGTTTCCTAAGGAGACGTATCATTCTTTCTTCTTCGATAATGTTGTAAACAAATATTAATTATCGGTCATGTGCCGTGAGCAACCATTGTTAAGGATCCACTTGCTTTTAGAATGGGTTGGATTTTCACCTACAAAACAATTTGCAGATAAAACTTTTGGTACCCTTTTCTTATATGGTCCTGACACGTTAGTTTTTTGTACCCCAGTACAAATATTCAAATATACTACTTCTAACTCTATATGTTGAAGAGATATGACTAGGTGTGCCACAATAGTAACATCTAGTATGTGTATGAGTGTTAGGTGACGTGTTGGTCTTGTGTACTTGTTTGGTAGTCCAAGGGGCTTTTAGAGAATGCTTATAATGAAAAGCATGTTTTGAAGGTCCATGTCTAGGAGTGACATACCTTTTGGGTTTGATAGTCTTTGGTTAGAAAATGTTCCTTTTGGATAAGTGACACGTGTTAGGAGAGGAAGAAGCCAATATCGGTTGCTTTCCTAGCCTAATTTATAACTTTTTGGAAGTATCATATAATCTATTATAATCAGCTGTTAGGACATCATTCCTAATCAGCTCATTGATACTCTTCTTCTTCTCGATTTGATAATCTTCTTGTAGCTGAGCTATGGTCTTGTCTTTTTCCTCATGAATGCGTGATGCTTTGTGTAATTGTAACTTGATAGAAGCTAACTCACTATTCTCTGTAGAGGGTTGACTCTCTCAAACATTTTCTAGTAGTATGGTCAGTCTTTCTATCTCAAGTTTGTGTTCCTTGAGTACCTTCTTAGAAGTCTTGCATTTGCCTAGAAATTTTTTATGGTTTTCTAAGAGGTCAGTAAAGGCATCACCTAGCTCATCAAAAGTAAAATCATCATATAGAGGATTAGTGGTTACCTGATCGAATGCCAATAGGCACACATTTGTAGCGTCTTGAGAACTGTCGTGTTCTGAGTCGCTGGCTTCACTTTCGTTCCATGTGCTCGTGTTTGCATACTTTCTGGACGATTTCATCATGTAACTCTTTTTATATTTGTTACCCTTCTTGATCGATGATGCTGAAGGACAATCTTTTTTGATGTGTCCTTTCTTTTTGCATCCATAGCATATTTGCTTTTCATCGTCATTGTTGTTGTTGTTGAGGTTCTTGCTTCGACGATTGAACTTAGGAACTTTTTAAAGTTTCTTACTAAGAGAGCTTGCTCTTCACTATCTGAGTCACGGTCTTCAGATTTCTCTTCTACTATTTTTTTGTGTTGTGCCTTAAAAGCGATTGATTTTTCCTTAGGGGATGATTCTTCAAAATCTTATAAATCCAGCACGTGAATCATTAGCTTCCCTATGAGTGTTTCAAGCGACATTGTTGTGAGGTCGTTTCCTTCAACAATTATCGTAGTCTTGGGGTTCCAGTTCTTTGTGAGACCCCGCAGTACCTTACAAATCTTCTCGTGATTGTTGTACTCCTTGCGGAGGGAAGACAACGGATTTACGATGTCAAGGAAATAGGTGAACATCTGAGTAATCATCTCATTTGGCTTCATCTTGAATGCCTCGTATTCCTGAGTCAATCTACTGATCTTTGATTCTTTGACTTAAGTCGTGACTTCATGAGTCACCTCTAGAAGCTTCCATACTTCATGAAATATTGTACAAGTGGACACCCTATTAAATTTAGTCCTGTATGCTACACAAAATAGCGCGTTAATAGCACAAGCGTCAAGGCTAGCTTGTTTTTTTTATTATCAGTATACTTGTCATGTGGTTTATCAATAAGTGCACCATCAACAAATATACGTGCCGGCTTTTTGTAGTCATCAATAACAATTGACCAAAGGTTAAAATCTAATTACTTCAAGTAGAAGCTCATTCATGTTTTCTAGTATGTGTAGTTGGTTCCATCAAACAGTGGAGTCTGTTGGTGGATTGTCCTTCACGTGTATTAGCCATGTGATAGTGTCTCTAGAGAGTATATGCAAGTAAATAATAGAAACAGTTAACTAGTAGATATATACATGCCAATTAACCAGCTCTAATACCAATTGTAGGACAGATATATTAAGCAATATATACTCTAGAGGGGGGTGAATAGAGTGTGCAGCAGAATTTTAGCAATTAAAATAAAATCACTACGATATCACTATCGTGTCATAATGGCTATGTCACAATTATATAAAAGCAGCAAATAAGAGATATAGAGGGAAAATGCAAATACAGAGATATATCCTAGTCTTCCTCTAATGAAGACTAATCCAAGCCGGAGGACTCTCGCTCCGAGTTAAAATCCACTATTGGAAACATAAGCTTTTATCTAAAGTGTTTGTCGACTTCTTACAACACCGAACTTTAATCCGAAGTGCTCATCCGAGTTCAATTGTTAAGTGTGAACTTCTTGATCAAGGCTCTGATTACAACTGTCTGAAACTTCTAGACCGTACCGTACTAGAAGGTAGACTAGAGGTTGTAAAACTAGTTTGGGATATAAAAATGAAAGCTTTGAATAGCTGATGAAGCTTATAGAAAAGAAGATAAAAAAAAGTGAATGAGTGAATTGAAATGAAAAAACACTTCTCTATTTATAGGGTTTTTGAAAAGTGAGTTCTGGCCGAATTTGGATGACAAACGTTCAAAAATTTGACCGTTGCAGCCGAGTCTGCAGGAAGAACAAGTTTATAAGGTTTACCAAATTAGGTACCCGAGTTCGGGCCGAACTCTGTCCGAACTCGGGTGTTCTGTTCTTGGGTCAGAAACCTAGTTTAAAATTGGTTTTTGGGCTTTCTGGTCTGTTTTTCAAACATAGGTTTTGGGCTGTTTTAAAAACAAGTTCATTTGTAAATAAAACTGGGTACTTTAAAAAATATTTTGGGTTAAGCCTATTTGCCAGTACGACGTGATTTACATTTCTTCTAGACTCAATAAAATTGTGTAAAATACATTTGAGAATAGAAAATAAATATAAACGCGACGACTGAGCAAATCTTGAACGGTAGCAATACTGGTTGTCGTAGTCGTTGCAGTAGCTCATAGATCGAGTCTAATTTTATACGATTATCAAAATTGGTTCGACCATGACTAATTGGCCAACATGCATTTCATTCAAATTTTCATTTCCTACTTCTATATTATCAACCATTCAAATTTTTATTTTTCCTCTTCTATTTGTTTCCCTTCTATTTTTTTTTTTTTTTTTTGAAAAAGAGAGTCTATTCATTAATTCAAAAGTTTACAACAGGACATATCCAAAAGAACAAAGTCACGAATACAATCAGGTATAGAATCATGAACAATAAGAGAGTCTATTTGTTTCCCTCTTCAAATTTTAATTTCCCACTTTTCATTTCCCTCTTATCTTTTCATTCAACTTGCATTCCCTCCTAAAAACGAACCGTATCAAGTTACTATATATATACTAGAGTCAGTACTCTGATCCAATGTTTTAAAAATTCGACCGATGATCGAACCAAAATTTTTTAGTATAGGTCGGACCGGGGTTCAACCGGGGTTCAATTGGAGTTCAATAGACTTGGTTTAGTTTGGTTCAAATAGGTAAAATATCCATATTTACTTTTTGGTTTGGTCATAAGTATGTTAGTGCGGTTTAATTTTACAACTATAAGGTCGATTAAAACCAAATAAAGAATCAAATGGTCCAAATTTCACATAATAATTTATTTTGAATTATTTTACAATAAAAAAATAACTAAAATTGGTTGGTTCAATTGTGAACCGGTTCGGCCGGTACACCAGTTGAACCCGATTTTGACAAAAAATCGACGGTTCTTTAAAAGACCCGATTTTAGTCGAACCGGACCGATTTTTTGGTTTAGACCATTTGGATCCGGTCCAACCGCCGGTCCGGTCCGATTTTTACAACGTTGCTCTGATCCCAAAAGGGGGCTTTCCAAATCGTATAGTTCTTCAGTGGAAAAGTCCTTCCGGCTTTAGCTTTGGGGGTTTCGTGCTCTGGAGGGCACCCTCTTCCTCGTAGGCTACTTCGATCGAGGAGGTGTCTTTGGCGAGGGGGCACATGCGGGCTCCGGTGCTGGAGTCGTCGGGAAGGGGCCTTGTCGACGAGGGTTTTCCAGCAGGCGTCGTCGAGATACTTCAACGGCGAGGGAGCATGAGACTCGGGGCAGTGTCGATGAGACCACGGAGGGGCTTCAGTGGCGAAGGGAACTCAGGAGCATAGTTCTTGTAATCGGTAGAGGAGCTCGGATGTTTGACTCGTGCGGTCGCGGCGGCGAGCACGGGTTCAAAGCGCTACAGAGGCGGGTCTGCAGTAAAAGAAGGGCTTTGACCATAGCGGTCTGATCAGAAGATGGTTAGTGCCTTCGACTCAGTAAGAAGATGGCTTGAATCTTGAGTTGGTAGATCTTTTACGTGTAAGTTCATCATCGAGGGGGACATTGTTTTGCTTACGCAAATTATCGAATAAGGTGTAGTGGTGGTGAGATTTTATATGATGTACTGTAATTTTTGAATTAATTAATACACGAATATATATATATATATATATATAGGAAGCGGATCAAAAGCCTCCCTTAGAAAGTCCCCCAAAAACCTCCCTCACTCTAATCCGTAATTTAATGTTAATATTAATGTTAATATTAATGTTAATGTTAATATTAACATTAAATACTAAAATTAATATTAAACTTAACATTAAAATTAATATTAACATTAACATTAATATTAACATTAACATTAACATTAATATAAAAAAATTAAAAAAAATTAATATTAACATTAACATTAATATTAACATTAATATTAATATTAAGATTAATATTAACATTAATATTACGAATTAGAGTGTGGGGGTTTTTTGGGGGGCTTTCTAAGGGGGGCTTTTGATCCTCTCCCATATATATATACATATATATATATATATATATATATATATATATATATATATATATATATATATATAAGAAGCTGATCAAAAGCCCCCTTAGAAAGCCCCCCCAAAAATTCCCCTCACTCTAATCCGTAATTTGATGTTAATATTAATGTTAATATTAATGTTAATGTTAATATTAATATTAATATTAACATTAAATACTAAACTTAATATTAAACTTAACATTAAAATTAATATTAATATTAATATTAACATTAACATTAATATTAACATTAACATTAATATATATAAAAATTAAAAAAAATTAATATTAACATTAACATTAATATTAACATTAACATTAATATTAACATTAATATTACGAATTAGAGTGAGGGGGTTTTTGGGGGACTTTCTAAGGGGGACTTTTGATCCGCTCCCATATTATATATATATATATATATATATATATATATATATATATATATATATATATATATATATATACCAATGACGACTACCTCAAATGGTCAGAGTGAGACATTTAGCCTCCAGAGGTTGCAGGTTCGAACAACGGAAAAAGTACATTTAATTTTATGTGGAGGAATTAATGTGAGGACAATCAGAGTGCATGTCAGTTGCGAGTGAGGTGTGATGCGACGCAGGTGCGAGCACGCCTTCGGGCATATGCGGGCCTTCGGACCGAGTATATAGGCCTTTGGACCAGGAGTCTGCCACACAATTACCTCTTTCATTAATATATAAGTTAGGTTCTAACGGGGGAAGCAGTTTAATCTTTATGGAAAGTAAATGGAATGTAATGTGGGCCAGTGTGGGCTAGGAGCACGGCGCAGTGGAGTAGGCCTTTGAGCTGAAGTAGGGGTTCAGAGGTATGGGTTAGTGTGGGTCATATGCAACAGAGAAGCGGGCCAATGTGGACCGAATGCAATGGTGGAGTGGGCTTTTGGGCCGCTAGCTGGCCTACGGATGGGTTGTGGGCTACGGAATAAGCCCTTTGATCAGAGTTGAGGGCACTTCGGTGGCCATAATTGTATCACTAATTTACTTTCGGTGGCCATAATTGTATCACTAATTTACTTCTTTCATATATATATATATTTTTATTTGGAATAAGGGTGAATTTATTCCTCGCAAATAGCGGAAAAGGTATTAAAGTACAACATCACAACTTTCCATACCCCAAAATACTATTAAGGGGCCATTACAGATACATCGAATTCTATATTATGTAGAATTCTAATAGGGGGGTAGTCAAGCCCTCAAAGATACGTCTGTTCCGCTCCTTCCAGATGTGCCAAACAGACGCGGCAAGACGGACTCTGGCTCTTCTAGCCCACCCCGGATCCCGTCCTCTGTGATCCCGGATCCAACTGAGAATGCTCCGAATGTCCCGGTCCATCCCCACTCCTCCTCTCAGCTGTGCACATTGCTCAGTCCAAATGTGTCAGGTCACCGGGCAACCAAAGAAGAGATGCCCCATGGATTCATCTGCATCATTACATAGCACACATTTGGCATCCGGGATCTGTATCCCAAACCGGAGGAGTCTGTCTCTCGTCATCAATCTACCCCGGAGAAGGCGATAAGCACATAGTTGCATTTTCCGTGCAACTCCCTTGCCCCAAATGAAGTCCACCTCCTCAGCCTGGTCGTGGTGGGTCCGAACCAAATCATAGCAGCTACGAAAGCAGAATAGACCTGACCCGCCCCTCGTACCTGCGCCGGCCCAGCTCCATGAATCCTCCGTCTAGCTAGCGTCTATGGGAATAAGGTGAATCTCTGCTGCAAGCTGGCCAGTAAATGGGTATCCCTCTGGCTTCCAAACTCCGTCTCTAATGATCCGGCTGCATGTGAGCCCCCTTCTCGCTTCCCTGTCCAGCTGCCCTCCCAATATCTCGAGCATGGATCTACAACCCAACCAAGGGTCTAGCCAAAGGTCGGTAGTCGTCCCATCCTTCATGCGCCTGCAGATAGCGGTCTGGAGCACCGGTCTACATCTCAGGATGGCCTTGAATGTGATCGAGAAATTGTTGTCTGTCCTGCAGGCCCAGAAGTTGGTCCTCCGTAAGTATCTGCTAGCCATCTAGTCCGCCCATAGCGACCCCCTTGATGAATTTACAGGCCATCTTCACACAAGCTGCCTTCCGAACCGCATGGAGAGGCCTCAACCCAACTCCTCCTTCCTCCCGAGGCCGACATAACTGATCCCAGGATATCGCATGTATCCCTCCCCTCCAGATGAAGTTAGCGCAAATAGCCTCCACCTTCCGAATAGTAGCTGTGGGGATCTGGATAGACTGGAGCCAGAACATAGTGATGCCAGCAATGACCGACCGCACCAACTCAATCCGTCCCCCAAATAAAAGCCCCGCCGCTTGCCAGCCCTCCACTCTCCTCTGAGCAAAGTCCACCAAGCTGTGGCAATCCTGCTCTCGGGCATAGTTGACCGTCAGCGGGACCCCCAGGTATTTTACTGGAAGCTCGCCTCTGTCCACACCTAAAGCGAAGGCTCTCTCCTCCTGAAGTGTACACCGGGAGCTGAAGTAGACTCTGCTCTTCTCCCGGTTTAACTGGAGCCTAGATAGCCGCCCGAACTCCTCCATAATGTCCGAGAGCGCTCTCATTCCCCTCATGGAAGGCTGAAGTAGCACCAATAAATCATCAGCATAAATCAAATGAGATACAGCAGGACTCACCAACCGAAAAAGGGGAACAATCCTCCCGCTATGCACTGCTATATCCATCATACTCGTGAAGTACTCCATCACCAAGGTAAAGAGATACGGGGAGAGGGGGTCGCCCTGCCTCAACCCCCTGTTGCTACTAAAGTAGCCATGTGGCATGCCCTGGATGAGGACAGAGAAGGTAGGGGAGCAGATGCACTCCCTCACCCTCGCGACCCACCTCTCGTCAAACCCCATGGCAAGCATCAAGTGGCACAGGAAGTCCCGATTGACCGTGTCATACGCTTTCCGAAGGTCAAGCTTCACACAAGCCTTCATCCCCCCGGTTTGCTGAACTCCCGCACCATCTCGTGAGCTAGCAGACTGTGCTCCGCTATCGACCGGCCCTTGATGAACGCTGCTTGGTTCTGGGACACTAAACCCTGCATAATCCCCTCCATACGCCTGCACATAAGATGAGTGATAATCTTGTAAAGGAAATTACAGCAAGCTATGGGTCTAAAGTCTGCAAGAGAGGTCGCTCCTTCCTTCTTAGGAACCAGAGTCAAGAATGTATGGTTCATCTCCTTCAGCAACCGGCCCTCGACAAAGAACTCCTGTACCGCTGCCAAAACAGGTACCTTAAGCACACCCCAGTGTCGCTTAAAGAACCCAGAAGAGAAACCATCAGGCCCAGGAGCTTTGTTGGGATTAGCCTTCATCACAATATCTTTCACCTCCTCCATCCTCACCGGTGCCAAAAGAAGACTGTTCCCATGTCGGGACACCAGTCTCTTCGTAACCAGGACCGAAAACATGCTGGGGTAGTCCGTCTGCTGATATAAGTCAGTGTAGAATCTGACGGCCTCCTCATGGATCTCCACTGGGTCTCCTACAAGACGACCCTCCGTATTCAGAAGTCTGGGTATGCTGTTCCGATGCTGTCGGGTGCGGATCACATCTTAAAAGAATTTGGTGCAGCGGTCTCCATCTTTGAGCCAGGTGCATTTAGCCCTCTGTGCCGCACTGATCTCCTCCTGTAGTCTCATGATGCTAACCTCCTCAATCAGGGTCTTCTCCTTAGCCGCCAGATCCCCATTTATAATGTCAGATTGGAGGGCCACCTGAGTGTCCCGCAGCTCTTCTTCCTTCTCAGCCAGGGAAGTCCGCGGTCTCGTCTTCACCCACCCCCTGATAGCCCTCTTGAGTTGCTTGAGCTTGTGAACCATACGAAATTGGGCCGTGCCATCCCAAAAGTGCTGCATCTCTCTCATAACAACCTCCTCATAACCTGGTGATAGGTACCAGCTGTTGTTGTACCGGAACGGCCTCGCCCGCAGAGCGGATCTCTCACATAGGCCCACCCGGATAGGAGAATGATCACTAGTACTCGCTGCCAGACCTTCCGCCACCGAGTTCGGGAAACACCTGAACCACTCGCTATTGCCCAAGGCCCGATCCAGCTGACAAGCAATACGATTCTGAGTAGCCTTGTTGTGCCAGGTCCAAATATGTCCAGCTCGCTCCAGCCCCCGCATACCTGACATAAGAAGACACCTCTGGAAGTCGTATAAAATCGAGTCCGGAACAGGCCGGCCCCCAACCTTCTCTTGACGAAGCAGCATAGCATTGAAGTCCCCCATGATAAGTAGGGGAAGATGCATATTGTTCGCCATACGACCCATAAGCACAATATCCCCCCACAGAGCCTCCCGGAGTCTTCGGTCGTTGTGCCCATATACAACACCCAGGATAAATCTGAATCCACCTTTATTCTCAAAAGTAACACCGATGAGTTGCTCAGACTTGTGAATCTGAACCCCCACCCAACTACCTGTGTTCCACCTAACCCAGATCCTTGCCATACCGCAAAGATCTAAGTTATGAATGTGATCCCAGGTTGCCGGAGTCCGATGTGAGAGCATAGCGCCCTTCGAATCTTCGTCTCCAGCAGAATAGCAATATCACATGCCTCTCTCCTCAGCACCCCTCTGATCTCCCTCCATCGACCAATGGAACACCCCCCCTAATGTTCCATGCTAGGACCGACATCTAAATAAAAGATGTTGGGTCCCCCTGTAACTCCTCTGGATCGACACTCGAGGGAAGTGTCTCATCCGTCTGCTCAAGAACTGCATCTACCATAGAGGAAGGGGCAAGGTGAGCCTGAATCCGGCTAAGAGTAAGTGTCCAGTCAGGATTGGGTTCGGTCTGGTCCTCCATCTCCCTCATCTGAGGAATATCCTCCAGAGTGGCCGGGGCGTGTCTCTTCCTGCTGCTGTAAACCATAAGTGCCGTGGAGGTCTCCGCCCCCCTCTGACTACTATCCGCCGCACTCATCCCCCTGGTCATCATAGTCCTCCGAGGCCTGAACGAAACCAGCGCACCCTGCATGCTCTCCTGTCTCGGTGGCAATCCTGTCTCCATTCTCCTATCAATCTCCATAACTGTGTCTTCCTCCATGTGTCTCTCTGGCGCCGTCTCCTCAGGCGAGTGACTGGGGGCCGCCTCCCTCTCTGGTGCCTCCGTCTGAACCGTCTCCGGCCGAGATGTCTCTGTCTGGCCCGTCTGTGGCCTGGCGGACTCTTTCCCCTTATAGTTGTACGTACTGGTAATGTGCCCAAAGCACTCGTAAGTTGAACACATGGGTGGGACCCAATCATACTCCACAGCCTGCGTCAGAACCTCTTCAGATGGTACCTGATACTCAAGCATGCTCGGAAGCTCCGAGCCTGCCTTGATCTCCACAAAGACTCTGGCGTACATTATTCTGGTTCGAAAAGTAGTGGCCTCATCTGCCTTGATCGGCTTCCCCACGAGGCTGGCGAGTCTCATGAGAAGTGGGATGCTCCAATATTGAACAGGGAATTCTGGGAACCGGATCCAGACGGGGATGGCATTCAACACTTCCTTCTCACACCTCAGCGCCGGTGTCCATTCTTTCAAAATAATGAGTCTCCCATCAAACGACCATGACCCTCTATGCACAATCCTGGTCACATCCTCCGCCAGCCCAAACTTGACATAATAAAATCCATTCTCCCGGGAGAATAATTTCATGCTGCCCTTGGGCCTCCAGACTCTCTCCGCATAACCCCTGATTTGGCCAAAGAACGGTTTATTCCCTAACACATATAGCACTAAGGTGTTCTTCCAGAAATCGGCGACCTTTGCTATTTCCTCTGTGGGGAAGTAAGCCCGGTGTCCTCCACCAACCGCCATCGGGGTAACATATTCCATAGACATAGGGCTTTGCGACTCCACTGGGGTGCAGACCTCCTTCCATGACCTAGGCCTTTGCGCCACAGAGGGGGTCCTGGTTGGAGGAGTCGCAGCAACCGGGACTTGTCTACCAGCATCGACTACAACACCCTTCCCCTTCTCCGCCGCCATCGCCTTTGGCCGCCACCCAGACACTGTGCGAACCATATTTCCCCCTCGGCGATGCGGATCAGCAGTGCCTCTTGGGGGTCGGCTCCCAGAATTCCCTTGGTTCTGAACCCCTCGTCGCCCTCCGGTCCGTCGTCTCACCACCGTCTGCCAGCCTGCCTCTCCAGTCCCGTCCGCCCCCAAAGTAGATCCCGACTCGAATTCGAAAGTCGGTGCCGGACCTCTACTCACTCCTGGACCCCCAATCAAGGTGGTCCCGATAAATCCAGCCGACCCCCTCCCGTCATGGTGCGCCCCGCCGCCGCCGCCCGACCCCTCTCTCCGCCTGGGGGGGTCTCCCTATTGCCACCGCCACTAGGGCGGGCCGCCCCCTCCCTGCCAGTGTCGCCCGACCCCCCCCCCCCCCTCCGCCTGGGGGGGTCTCCCTTCTGCCGTCGCCCCCTGGGTGGGCTGCCCCCTCCCAGCTGATGTCACCCGACCCGCCTGGGGGGGTGAATCCCCTCCTCCCAGGGTCGCCCGACCCCCCTCCACCGCCTGGGGGGGTCGCCACCTCTCCGCCGCCCTTCGCAAGGAGCCGCCCGCCCCCCCCCCCTCCTTCCCGCCTTTCCGCCGGACTCCTCCTTCGAGGGGGTCGGGGGGGCGGAGGGGGGGGGGGGGGTGCCGTCGCCGTCATCTCGATCAAGTACTTCGATGCCCTAGCAGAGCTAGGGTTGGGAGCCGCCATCTTTTTTCAATATATATATATATATATATATATATATATATATATATATATATATATATATATTGTGCCAATAACGTTATTGGCACAATATATATATATATATATATATATATATATATATATATATATATATATATATATATATATATATATATATTGTGCCAATAACGTTCGCCAAAATTACCTTCTTTCAAAAAAAAAAAAAAAAAAAAAAAATATATATATATATATATATATATATATATATATATATATATATATATATATTTGTGCGTTTTGCATTGTTGTCCATATGCAACAGAGCTTGGGAGGGATGCACAAGAGGAAAATGTATAGTCTCGGACAAAATAGTTGCCAATGACATATCAGTTCAATCGGTATCTCACAAATAATGAGCTATACCGCAGCACTTAAAACAGCAGAGTTTATACTCTGTATCTCCTTTACAATTTCTTTCAATGCAACATCATCCTTCAATATAGTGGTATGTGATATCCCTGGCAACTTGACAACCTTAGCTCCCATACAGGATTCCATCCATAACAGGCTAACCATATTCACAGTCCCGTCCCCATCCCCATACTCCATCACGGGCTGCTCGTCAAAACCACCTCTTCCATACACCAACCTTTCCGGAGTGTCGACGCCACACCCGACCATGCACGTAACATTCACCTCGGGGTCTGGTAACGTAGTTACTAGCGGCACGAGCCGTGTCGTATAGGGGTAGACCCCCACTTCAAACCCGATAGCCGTAAGGAACTGTGGCATGTCCTTGGCCGAGTAGCTTTTGCTAGGCGTCACAACGAGCGGTTTCGACCCAAAGAGCTCGGGCGATGGCAGAAGCCATAGATTGCTTTCCGAGCTACGTTGCTCATCTCTGACCGACAGCGGGTCGACGAGTGGTATGCCGAGAGTATAACCTGATGCAAAGGTGAGCATTTCTTGGACGGTGCCGCCCCACGGAGCGGAGAGAGTGATGAGGTGCGCAATGTGCTTGGCTCGCCATGCGGGGGTGGCTCGTGCGAGGAGTTGGAGGGCGAAGAGGCCGCCAAGGCTGTGGCTGAGGAGGATAACGGGCTTGCCTCCATTGGATAGGGATGCCATTTCAATGAGCTGTTGGAGATCTTTGAGGTATTTGGATCCCACTTCAGACGGGTGGCCAGGTGCCGCGAGGCCGTAGCGGAAGTCGTAGGGCGCGCCGAAGAGGTTGTGCCCGTTTTCATAGCCAATTTGCTCGAGGAAGTTTACTAGTTTCGCCATGTACTCGGTGATGTGCCTGCAGAACAAAAAAAAGTTTGTCCATTAGGCTTACTGTGTGACCAAAAGTTTCCCAAATTGTAGTTTTGTCTCCAAATGATAGGTATTTCATGGATTTTAGTTGTATCCAAATTACAATTGATGAGTTCAGCTCCGCTGGGGATTAGGGGCTGCTCCAAAAATAATATTAATTGTAAAACATCTATAGATCGACATGTTGAAACACAGGAGTAAAATCTAAATAGTTTACCAATTGGACCATTAGATGACGAGTTATATAGTGGCGAACTAAATTTATTGTATATGGAGGACAATACTATTTGCAGAAAATTGCATACGGATGGGAGTAGCTAGTTATATATAATCGTGAATAACATACAACTTTTGTTAAAATTTTACATACAAAAGGTGAACATGCAAACTGATTTAACATTTTGGAAGCAAATTATGGGACGCCAACTCATTTGGCACCACACTATTTGCTTTCAAACACCCATTCTACCACAGGTTTAAACGGCGACCGACCACGCGGTCCGTCGTGCGGCATCGTATGAGCGTCAAGAAGACGTCGTAAGGACGTCGTGCGCATAGAAATGGTGGCTGTATGACATTGGCTGTCGTATGCGTCGTGAATACGTCGGGGCCGCCTTCGGCGTCGTCGATGAAGCGAGACGTTGAGTTGCGGGCGTTGAAAGACGTCACGGCCGTCTCATGGAGCTCTGGAGCGCGCGGAGTGTAAACGTGGGACGATGATGATAAAGCCAGCGTGGACAAGATCCGCACGAAGAGTCCGAAATGATATGACGACCGGCTAAAAATTGTGTGCGAAAAGATATTCGATTTAACTGAACCCGCATGTGCTGGTTTAAAAAAATAAATAAACCCAATTGAATTGACGTTGTATTTGTATTAAAAAAGCTATTGGTTGGCCGAGTTCGAAATGGGTTATTTGGAGAGAAATCTGATAGGCTAGGTATGGGAGATTTGGATTGAAGGTGGGTAGTTTTCGAATATATATGGGGTTATAAATAGAAGGGTAATAGGAGGAAAGAAGGAACACGAGGGAGGAGCAACAGCAGCCAGAAAAAGTAGCAAGAAGAAGAAAATTTAAGTAGCAAAAAGGACCAACATGTTAGATATTTAGTTATATTATTAATTTAGTTATTTTATTAATTAATTTGTTTTATTAGAATATTATTATTTGTTTAATTTTCATAATCCTAACTCTAATCCTAATCCTACACATAACTCTACAACATCTAAAATATTTGGTAGATATTTGGCAATCCTAACAATGACGTTTTTATAGATGGCTTGCCAAAACGACATACGTGTTGGAGTACAATCTGGATTTGGTAACAACATATTTGTGAAATCCAAATCTAATTAAATATTTTATTTGATTAGATTTGGATGTCTATAATAGATGTTGTGCTATTTTAGATATAATATGATTCTTATTTTAGGAAATTTTACTATGATATAAAATAGGATGTTGATGGAGTATTTTAGACATAATAGGATTTCTATTTTATTCCTATTTAGTAAATCCTATTATGACTAGAATATTGGTTTTCTTATCCTATATATATGGGGTGAGGGTGGTGGCACAAAGCACATCACAAAGTGAAGATTTAGGGTGCTCGTCCATAAAAAAAATCTAAGAGAAAGTTCGTACTTTCTCTTAGGAGTTCGCCATCCAAGACAGAAGGAAGAAAATGATCTAATCGAGCAGTCGTCTACTTCGGTTAGGAAGAATGCTACGGGTTGGTGAGTGATCTCAATTATAATCTTCTATTTTTCTTCTTGAGAGTGGTGAGGAGGTTGAACCTATTAGGGTAAAGGGTTCAATGTGAGTTTGTCAATCTTGTAATTTCATCTGAGTTATTAAAGATTGGAATTTGTCCAGGTGACATACGTCACCGCCATCTACTTATCTTCATCTTTTGCATGGTGTCCATTAGACGGGGGTTGGTTTTGATCAGCTGGGTTGGCAAACGATTCCGCACGCGCCCAAAAATTGGTATCAGAGCTTTGGGGGTTCTGGCAACCATGTCTACGGAGCGGATGAATACTCATATGATCACCCTCACAAGGGAGAACTGTCACACTCACTTTTTCTAATTAAGGATATTTTAGTCTTTGTGCATTTTTTTGAATTTATTTAAATTGTTAATTAAATTAATTTTTGTGTTTTGGATTGGTGCATTGATAGGACCTAGATGGTATAACCTTAGTCAAGTTTTTTTAGAAGCCTAATAATGTGATTAGGTTTATTATAGACTTATTAGAATTAATTTAGAATTTTTATCTATTTTCTAGAATTATTTAGTGATTTTTAAGCCATTTTTATAAGCCTTTTAAAGCTTTTTGTCATTGGGCTTTTGTAGCAACCTAGGAATGCTTGGCCCATGACTTAACCTAACCCTAATACCCCCCACTATCGTGGCTGGCCAAGCATAGCAGCAGCCACTCTCTTTTGTGAAGAATTTCATAGCCTCCACTAGATCAAAAGAACAAACCTAGTTTTCCTTTCCCTTCAAAATCCTAACTTTCTTATCCCGCATCTGATTCGTGCCAAACGAATTACGTTGCGACCGTGGGGAGGAGGAGAACTTGCTGGAGCACTGCTAGTAAGGAGTTGGAGGCGTTTGCTTGGGAGAAATCGGTCGTCGGAGTGCTCGAGGAGTCACTTTCATTGAGATTCCGACTCTCAATAGGTAAACCACGTTCTAGCAATATTTCTTCTGATTTTTTTCATGTTAGCATGCATCCAGGTACCCTCGACCTGTAGGTTTAGTTTCCTTCGATTTTGTGTCCGTTCGATGTACGTATCGGACACGTATAGGAGTTGCAACATAGGTGTTCGACGTAATTATCCAACGAATTAAAACTTGTTAATTTCTGAAACTATTTGTATGTTTTGATAGCCCTAGACATAAGGATCATGAAACCCTATTTTCATCTCGATTCGGGCTCGTGTCCGTGTCCAAACAGGACACGAACATGCTGCGCGCGGGACCGCACGTGTGTCCTGTTGTGGCACACCGTTTTCGTGCAGCACAGGCCACGTGGCCGCGTGCCACTTGGCGTGGAGGTGGGGGCAACGACTGACTTGTCAGCCCCCAAGCCTTGCACGACTTCGTGTCGTATCGAGAGAGAAAATGCGATCGCACGGGTCGAAACACGCACGCACGCGTGCGCACAGCCGCTGCTGACACGACCTTCGTGCCGATACGTGTGGATACGTGGACACGATTCAGGGTGTTCTACGTGTAGCCCTATACCTAGTCTATCCTAGGACACGACCATGACACGCGAGGTGGGATGCACGAGTCCCTAGACTCGCCGTCCCGCGTGCACGACGCTGTGCACTGTTCTGTGCCACGCGCACGGCCGCACGTGGACACGGGCTGCGTGTGCGTCGGATACGACACGTGGCCGCATGCTAACTCGGCCAGTAGGTCGGGGACATGTTTGCCTAGGTGTAAGGGAGGTTTCAGGGAAAACGGTTCCGAATAGAGCGAGAAATCGAACTCGCATCGATTCGCTTGACACGCGTATCCGACTTTCCGATACATGCATTGTGGACACAATACGGACACGGTTTCGACCCCGAGAGTACCCAAGCACGTCACACATATCGAGACCATCGTATTTGCCAAGTTTCGCGGGTTCTAGTTGTGTATTGTGCATTTTGGGTCGTTATGTGGATTTTGGGTTATTTTGACATTTAATTTTGAAACAAATTTGTGATATTTTGATTTCTTGAGTTTTAATCCATAATTTCTGAGTTTATATCATAATTGAGAGATTCTAGACTTACGGGAAGTGGTCATTGGAGTTATATCCCAATATTTCTACCAATTATGTATATATATATAGCTTTTTCCTATTTATGTATAGTCTATATATATATATGTATGTATATATATTTCAATATATATAGCTATATATATATATATATATATATATATATATATATATATATATAGACTATAATAAAATATATATAAAATATAATATATATATATATATATATATATATATATATATATATATTATATTTTATATATATTTTATTATAGTCTATATATATATATATATATATATATATATATATATATATATATATATATATATATATATATATATATATATATATTTGAATGAGTTTTGAATGAGAAAAAATATATATATATTTGAATGAGTTTTGTCGAGATGTTGTTCTCAGTTTGAGTCTTCATTTTTTCCCTTAGAAACCAACTTCCCTTACCTATATATATATATATATATATATATATATATATATATATATATATATATATATATATATATATATATATATATATGTGTGTGTGTGTGTGTGTGTGTGTGTGTGACCTTGTAGACAAAATTCGCAAACTGACCGCAGTTTGGCACAACGCAACTTTATCACCGGGGGGCAAGATGATCCTCATCAAACACGTTCTCTCTTCCGTCCCGTTGTATTCCCTGGCCGTCTGCTCCCCTCCCAAGAAGGTCCTCCACTCTCTCGAATCCCTCTTCGCCAAGTTCTTCTGGGGTCAACGTGACGACAAGGACAAACACCACTAGACCGGTTGGGATACAATGGCCAAACCCACCGAAGAAGGAGGTCTGGGATTCAACAGACTTGCCCACATCGTGGACGCCTGCTCCATGAAGCTGTGGTGGAAGCTGCGCACGAAAAACTCGTTATGGACGAGATTCATGAGAGCTAGATATTCCAGATTCTCCCATCTGTCGGAGGCGGTCACCAACAACAGATCTTCGGCGTCGTGGCGTCACATAATTCGGGGATGCAACATCGCAGAACCTTTAATCCGTCTTCAGTTGGACGACGGTCGCTCATTGGCATGCATGGAACGGTGGTTAGGAGAAGACACCATACAGCCCAACGTGAGAACTCTGCAGGGATGCATAATTAGGAACCTATTTGAGGGCAGTCCGGATGGAATTTGGAGAGGGTTAGAGATTGGTTTGGTCAGCAGGCGGCCGACGGCCTTCTTGCCGCTAATTTACGGGTCACTGACATGACCGACACGTGGAGATGGTCCCCTAACCCGGGTGAGAATTTTACGTTGGCTTCCGCCATAATTGTGGCCAGAGGCAGAGGAGTGCCGAATACCACGTCTGCCAAGTTTTGGCAGTCTTGCATTCCCATCAAATGGTCCATCCTCATCTGGCGAGCACTTCGACGGAATCTGCCAATGGACGACCACATCAGATCTATCGGATTTAGCCTCGCGTCCAGATGCCACTGCTGCGTGGAGCACACATCGGAATTGGCAGAGCACGTCCTTATTTCTGGAGAGTTGGCGACTCAGATTTGGTGCAATCTTCACAATAGACTAAGTCTTGTCCCCTCGACTGGGGGCATCCACGATCTCCTGGCCAGCTGGAGCTGCTCCCACGGACATCAGATCATCATAGCCGCCGGTATTTGGGTTTTATAGAAGAACAAGAACAAATTCAGATATGAAGGCCGCCAAATCCTCACTTCACAATTGTATAAAGAGGTTATCAGACAAATTCTCAAATCTAGGAGGCGTTGCTCTCACGTCTTCAACACTTTTTGGGAGGCCCTTGCTTAGGCCATTCTCCGGGTTTCTTGCGCCTCCCCTGTCGGCAGACGTAGAGATCCGATTTCATTTTGTGCGCGTCTCATGCTGCTCGTTTTCTGTTCTTCTTGTCGCGTTGAGCGCGCTTACTTGTATAGGTTTCGGCATTTTGTGCCTATTACTTCAATAAAGTTTGGTTTTTTAAAAAAAATAATAAAAAAAGAAAAAAGAGTAGATATATTACCTAGAATTAATGTATATATATATATATATATATATATATATATATATATATATATATATATATATATATATATATAAAATTAATTAATTGCTTGTGAATGTGACCTAGGGAGTATTGAGTCAAATTAGGATTGACCCAAGGAGCCTAGAATGGCCGAATCGACCGACAAGTTGACCAAGTTGATAAAAGTTAACTTTGGGTCAAACTTGATCCAAATCGACTCAAACGAACTTAGAATGACTTGAAAATTTGTGTTTGACCTAAAAATTAGTAAACGGACTAGTTGACCAGGTTTGACCAGAGTTGACCAAGGGTTGACTTTGACCTAGAAGGACCTAGAATAATGTAGAATTATATTGTAGGCATTCTTTATGATATTTTAGACCTTGTTGTGACTTGTGGTTGTTTTAAATAGGATTACATCACTCCAGTTCAGTTGCAATTCCTCATCTGCATCTTGGATTATCAGGCGAGTACATTCTCTGATCGTTTCATTCTTGCTTGGACATATTTATTTGTTATAGACTTGTTTACTTGTTGTTGTCACGATGTTATCACAGATTAGTACTATATGGATCTCTTCATCCGATGTTATCCCCTAGGATACATCGGGTATATTGTGCTCATGTACTTTATCATGTGCATCGTCTACTCATTGTATTCGTATTTATTCATGTATACTCATGTGACATTCATGTACACTCATGATCATGTGAGCCTTCATGTATAACCTAGTGTTCATGTGGACTAGCTATCCATATGACACACTACTTTCATGTGCAATAACATAACCTGGACAGATCCTTGTGTACTGATTGGGGCAAGGTGTCACCCCCAGTTTTTGAAGTTGTGGCCCACGCAGGTCCTGAAGTCGCAATTAGTACGATGTCGTAGTGGCGCTCGACTTAGAGTGCTATTACGAGCCTGCGGTACGTATCTAGGATAGGCTATAGGCTAAGAGTACTCAATCACAGTAGGATCTTTCCTTGCTTATCTTGCTTACCGTCTTTGATATTGATTCATGCATTCTAGCTGTCCTCCTTTGATATAATCTTTCTTGTACCATATTGTTATATAACTTAGGATACAATTTAGTAGACCTTGATTGTTGGGTGCTTGACCTAGAGAAGAGTGCGACCGTTTGAATTTCGAGGACGAAATTTTTTTAAGGAGGGTGGATTTGTCACCCCCAGTTTTTGAATTAGGGGTATTTTCATTATTATTCAAGTTTTATAATTTTTAGGAATTTTATTTGATTTTATGTAATTTTTTTTGGGATTTATTTGGTTTGGTTTGGATTTTATCCAATTCAGACTCAAATTGGAGACCCGGGTAGCCTGGACACTAGTGGGACCCACATACTAGCTAGACTTGGCCCACATACCATCATAATTAGGCTAGAAACCAAAAACCCTATTTCCATGGCTTAATTAGTCATTTTAGAGATTGATTAGTATTTAGAATTTAAACCGAAACAAACCGAACCAAACCCGAACCAACCCAACCTAAGTTTAATGGGTTGGAGGGTTATTGGATCACACCCTCAACCCAATAACCCCCCCTTTGGCCGGCCATAAGAGGAGCACCCCTCTCCTTTACTTCATCTCAAAGTAACTCTCTCTCTCTCTCTCTAATTTCTTTCTTCTTCCCAAGCTTCATCTTCCTCCAAGCAACCCAAACCTAGGTAAGTTTTTAATTCTCCATTTATTCCTTTTTAGCTTTATTTCCTTCACCAATATTGTAGAGGAGATGATTCTCCACACCTTGCCCCTAGAATTTGTAGGATTCCCTAGAAATATAGGTTAAGGATTTATTATGGTTTAATCCTTTTTGAGAGTGGTATATATATATTGTATATGTATGTATCAATACTTATAGTTGTGCATTAGAGCCTTAGAGTTGTGCATGAGAGCCTTGTAGTTGTGCAGGAATACCTTAGAAGTGTGCAGAATGCTATTCAGGAAAAACTATACAGTAGAGCCTTAAAGGTGAGCAGATGAGCCTTAAAGGTGAGCAGAAGTGCCTTAAAGGTGAGCATGAGAGCCTTAAAGGTGTGCAGGTTGTCCCAGTGTACTAAAATCCGAGAAATTGAGTATTTTGTGTGTTTGTGCTTTATGTGCGTGTGTAAGGGAAATTGGAGAGTGTGTGTGTGTATATATATAGATAGATAGAATAGAAGGAAGAATTAGAAGAAGTTTAGGAAGAATTAGAAGAAGAAAGGGTAGGAGGAAATAAGGGAAATGAGAAGATTTGAAGAGAATTAGAAGGAGGAACTAGAAGAAAAGTTAGGAGAATGAGAAGAAGATTAGAAAAGAATAGGAAAGGAGAATAGGAAGTAGTAAGGAGGAGAAGAATTAGAATGGGAGGAAGAAGTTAGAAGAGGAGATTAGAAGAGGAATTAGAGTGAGAGATAGAAGGAGTTTTTAGGAGAAATCGAGTTAGAGAACGAATTTGAGCCCGGAGTATCGGAACGCGATGAAACTTGGCGTGGAGTTAGAATACGTGATTTAGATTTTGCGGTTAGGCTCCCGAGTTGAAATCGGGGTCGTAGGGCGCCGGTATCGCGCCGTACCATTGCGTATCTTGAAATATTCAAGATATCGGCAACGGGCCATATCATGGACTGGATGTCCACTTTACCTAGGTATTTTGGTAGGTAATATATCTATAGGCTAGTACCTTACTACCCTAGGGAGCTCGGGTCCAAATATCAAGCGTAGGTAGGCTAACTAGATAATCGCCGAAGGTAGAATTTTGCCCCTTTTAAGGGTAAAATAGGTAATTGGCCTATGACCAAGATATGAGTATCGAAGTCCAAGATGGACTTGGATATGGGTTGTAGAGGTTGGTAATGAGTAGAAATAGCCGTCTAGACCTAGTCTTGACCCCGGTTGACCACGGTTGACTTTTTAGACCAAAAGTCAACTATGGGTCAACACTTTACCCAATTTAGTCCCAAATTCCATTTAACTTGGACAGTTGACCAAAAGTCAACTATTAGTCACCAGTGACCTAGAGTTGACCTAGAGTTGACCAGAGTGACCCATTGACCAAAAGTCAACGGTAAGCCAATTTTCGACCTAGTTTGATTCGGATGGATTTCCAATGTCCTCCCATGACCAAGTATGACCCAACTAGACTTGTCTTGACCTAGTATGACTTTATTAGGTCTAATATGACTTAGATTGACCCTGTACAATCTTGTTTGACCTTGTTTGACCTAGATTGACTTAGTTTGACGTGTCTTGACCTATTTTGACTCAGTATGACTTAATTTTACTTCCAAACCATTATATTGATACAGTATTCCATCTATAGGTCCTCGAGGCAATGATCTTGGACTCAGTCGACTTATCCATCACAGTACAGGCGAGTACATTCTCTGATAATATTTTTGTTTTATGATACCGTCTTTGTTTCTAGTATTTAGTGCAGATTATCCTTGTTCTCTTGACACATTGTTCACACGGATTGATATTTGTCTGGATCCCGTCATAAGATGTTATTTCTCTTATATATGGTATACACTGGGCAAGTCTGTATTGTTTATTGTTCATTGTATAGATACGATTCCTGCGAAGGCTAGCTACCCTCTCAGAGAATAGGTATCATAACGTGTCATAACTGGATCCACTATATTAGTCAGGGATGGGGGTGTTAGCGTAGATATGTGATCAATACCCCACAGATATTATTGTATCATCATTGTATAGTGTTAATCATACACTCACGTATGATTAGCCAGGCCAAACATTGTATCAAGTTCTAAGCCGATCACATGTTGAAACTAATACTAAACTCACATAGATATAGTTCCAGATTCTTGTACATGATTTATACTGTTTTTCCCTGTTCTTACATTCAGATTACAGTCTTGATATGTCTTACCATGATTCATGTACACATTATTTATCTCGTAGATTCTCTCTATTTACTGCTACATTTTCAATATCGTCTAACTAGAACTGTTATGGAGATTTGTGCTCGTTCCATCCTGACTGGATATGTTGACAAAATTTTACAGATTGTGGCAAAGAGGATTGTCCTACCTACTACGGTCCGGTTGACGTAGTGGGCGTAGACTTGGAGACCTTGGTTCAGCAGGGCTTAGCTCCGCCCGACGAGCCTTTAGCTTAGTTTAGTTAGGTTATACATTTTGGACTGGACCTTGTCTCCAGCTTGCTACTTGTTATTTTATTATATTCTGGGATCGTATTAGAGACTGGGACTTAGACTTGTATATTATTTGTGATGGACTTGACAGGTTATTATTTTATTATCGTCTTGTTGTCTTTACCTTTCAGTCTTTACTTTGTTATCTTAGAGTTGTGATGGAGTACTCATATATATTCATTGCTTGTCCTCCGTTAGGAGTTGACCATATTCTCGACAGGTTTTGATATATATATATATATAAACTGTTTAGAGTAGAAAACCTACAGCGTTCCACACCGTTTTTACGGTGAGGGCTGGGCGTTGTCACGTGCACGTGCCCTTATAGCGGGTGCGGGTCGTGACACAGGGGGAGTATTTATTTAGTTATGTGATCTACACCCTTTTTATGTACAACTCCAAACTAGATTTAAGTCATGTATAACCTAAGCCAGTTTACATAACCAGATTGTGCTCTACACCACGTAGTTAGTTCAGTTCTCTTATTATATCATGTATATCTATTTCCATATATCATGTTCTCTTTTGCAGTCTCATTTCTTTATCAGCAGTTCATGTATATTATTCTATAGCTTGTTTTATATTTCTTTTCATTTTATGATCCGTGTGAGAGATATGTATTCATTCCTGTCCTGACTAGACCTGTTGAAATATTACAGATATTACTGTGACACATACTATGGAGCAGGCTTAGTTGACACAGGGACCTGGACCCTCAGCAGGATCCAGTAGTCGCTAAGGACTTGCCATTAGTTTAGTTTAGACATATATCTTTATCTAGTCATTGAGACATTATGATTGTATTGAGATGTTATTTATGGTGTGGTTTACACCGAGACTTATTATTTATATTGTGACTCTCTGTTGAGATTATCTTATCTTCTTCTCCATCTTAGTCGTGATTGAGATTACTTATTATATTGTTCTCCATTAGGAGCATATTCTAGATTGTGTTAGATGTTGTGACGTAGGACAGCATTCTACCGCCGACACTGCGGCATAGCTGGACGTACCCACTTCTTGTGCCCTTAGACCGGGTGCGGGTCGTGATACATTTTTAGTGGTGGCCCATACAGGTCCTCTTAGTCGCAACTAGTACGATTTTGTAGTGGTACTCGAACTAGAGTATCACTACAGCCTGTCGTAGGATATAGGATATAAATTAAGGTACTCAATCACATTAGAAAAATTCTTATCTAATTCTTGCTGCTAATTGTCTTCTCTTGAAAACAAACTGTCATCCTTTGATTATATCGCTTCTTTCTCAGTAATTAATTCTTTGTTTGATCTATCTTCAGGATGATGGAGACACGATCACAGAGGGATACCACTGAGAGGTCTGCTACTTCTCGTCCGACTCAGCAGGACCCTGGGACCACAGTACCTCTTGTTCCAGCTCTGGTGGGCCCGTCTGCAACTTTTGGGGGTGCTCCTCCACCGGTTCTGAGGACTACCCCAGGAGTTCAGGGGAAGCTACCACCACCACCTCAGGGGACAGTTGATATGGTACAGTTCTTTACTTTCATGCAACAGATGATGGAGACTCAGCGGCGCCAGGCGGAAGATATGAGACAGGGCATTGACAATGCCTATCAGCTAGCCATGGTGGCTGTAGAGAAGGTGCCTGCCCAACAACAAGAAGGCAGATACAGCCGTACCAGCCGAAGACTCCAGGCATTCAGGACTTCCAGAAGATGCGATCGCGAGACTTCAAGGGTACCGAGGGTATCCTATATACCGACGACTAGATCGAGCATATAGAGGAAATCTTTCGTCTCGCGGAGATACCAGCTAGGCTTTAGATAGAAGTAGCGAACAGTCAGATGTAGGACCTTGCCCGCACATGGTACCAGACCGACCCCAGGGTTAGTACAGAGGGGCAGACTTGGGAGGCTTTCAAGAAGCTTTTCAAGGAGAAGTTCTTCCCCGACATAGCACTTGGCGCTTTGGAGACGCAGTTCGAGAACCTGGTTTAGGAGAACCAGACAGTAGAGGAGTACGCCGGAGAGTTCTTCTGCCTAGGCAGATTTATGGAGGGCCTTAGCGAGACAGCAGTCTAGGTGGTTCAGGAAGGGCTTGGTTAAAGAAGTCAAGTCCTTGACCAAAAGCAACAGAAATGCTACTTTTGAGGAGATTTTGATGGGAGCTATGGCAGCGGAGGATGACCTTGAACTAAAATCGAAAAGAGGTCGTAATTCACATAGAGACAGCGGGAGTGGAGGCCCGGCCAAGAGGCCTCATTATCAGTAGCAGTAGCATCAGCAGAAGCCTTTTCAGCAGAAGCAGTTTCAGCAGGCACCTAGACAGTAGCAGGCTATCAGTTTCACTTTCTGCAAGAAGCCAGGGCATGTATAGAATGAGTGTAGGAAAAGGCTAGACAAATGCCTACTTTGTGGTGCAGCAGAGCATCAGTTGAGGGATTGTCCCATGGCTGCGGGACGTACAGCTTAGGGAGTTGGAGCCAAGGTTCTGGCGGGACAGCAGAAGGGACCATTGCCGACCCAGCAGCAGAAGTTTATCCAGTACCAACAGCAGACCAGAGGAGGCCTGCAGGGGCGAGCTTTCTCCATAGCAGCTGAGGAGTCCGAGCCAGTAGGAGATCTTATAGCAGGTTCTGTTCTTATCGACTCTTTTTCTGCATTCGCATTATTTGATTCAGGTGCTTCCCATAGCTTTGTGTCTGTATCATTTGTTGCTAGATATAGACACACACAAAAACAAGAAGAAACGTTGTCTTTTCTTTATTAGCGTAAGGTACCACAAATCGAGTACGCCTGAGAGATCCTACGCTGAGGATCCCCAAGTACAAAAAAGAATTATGGGGAATGGGACGATGGAGATCGAGCGGCAGTTGCTCCTTTACTCCGTTGACACTCCGATTACAAAAGTGGGAGAAAATTTAAGAAAATTGCTAACTCTCGTCTCACTGGCAAGAAGTACAGTAATCTGGCTCTTGAAAATGCTCTCCGTTCTGTCTTTTGAAGAGGGATGAAACCTCCATTTTATAGTCGTTCTTGACCTGGAATGATGCTACGCGCCCACATGAAGGAAACACACTGGTTTTCATGTGGGCACATAACCCTGCCTTGGACGCATAGGGTGTAGGCGCATACAAGCTGTGAGATCGTGGGTTGGTCGTGGTGTTAATGTGGTCGCATGCTTCGGTGCACGACTATTCGTAGAGACTGACGTGACCGTACGCTTTGGTACACGTTTTGATCATGGCTTTGATTGAGTCAGGCTTGGGCGTATAGCCCTTTTTCAGGCTATGCGCCCTCCTTCACAGGATGATGGGCACATATATCTTCACAGGATGTTGGGCGCATATAGCTTCACAGGGTAATGAGTGCATATAGCTTCACAGGGTGATGGGCGCATACATCCTCCTCTGGCTTTGGGCGCATAAGACTTAATTTTCTAAAAATTTAATGCTTCTACAAGACCCCTTCAAAATTTTTGATACTTGAACAAGTTCAAAATACTTTGAAAGAAGCATGGACTGTCTTCTTGTGATGTAATAGGCGCATAGCACGGCTTCTCTCCTTGGATGCATAGTATTTGGCCAGCCTGTCAGGGAGATACGACTGTTGAGATCTTTCTTAAAATCTGACAGATTCATCGGGGTAGAATTTAAAAAGGTCTATCCTTCGTACGTTGTCCATGTCAGTAAGTGGCAGTCACATAGTGTGCAAGGAGCTGGTTCTTCACGTGGTCCCATAGGCCACTATGGGCGTATACTGCACAATGGACGCATAGGCGCATAGAGCTTAGTGGGCGTATAGGAAGCGGCTTGTGCCTATAAATAGGCCTTGAAGGAGAAAGAGAGCTCATTATTCCCTTCACTTTAGAATTTTTCAGAAAACTCATCATCTTCTTCCTTTGAGAACTATGTCTCCCAAGGTCGCAAAGAGATCCACGAAGGGCAAAGGAGCTCCATCGAGTGGCTCTCCTCCGACGACAGCGTCTTCGGCAGTCCAGGACCCGATTCTGGGTGAGGGCATGCTTCAAAGAACAAAGACTCGAGCGTTAATTTGCGACGATCAGACTTTTCCTCTGCCTGGGCGCTTGCGCCTAAGGTAACATACTTCTGTGAGCATCATTATGCACTCACAGAAGTCATGCGCCAACACTGTGGTGAGCTATGCGCCCACATGTTGCAATGTTATGCGCCTACGTGCTATGGCATGTTATGCGCCCATGTACTGTTCATATGTTTATGCGCCCGTTTGCTTTGGACACATATCTCTTTGGGCGCATAGCCCCTTGGGCGCATAGCCCTTTGGGCGCATAGCCTTTTGGGCGCATAAAAGCCTTTCGGAACTTAGTTTTTCCTGCGGGTTTCTGAGTCTAACTTTCTTTCTGTCCTTGCAGTAAACATGTTTGTCCCGGAGCTTGAGGGGATCCCTTTCGGCTCTGCCTATCAATCCCTCTACACCAGTCTCATAATGAGTATGATCAGCAAGGTTCGATCCACGATAAGTCAGAACCAACCTACGGAGCGTACTCTCGCCATACTTGAACATGATAAGACCTTTTTGAGACTGATGATAAATGACGAGAAGCTCGGAGGGTCGCGCTGTTGGAAGAAGCCATTCTTCCTCTTCGGTGATAGCGTAGGTTTTGAGGATGATGCAGCGATATGTCTGGAAGAGTCTTTGGTAGTTACGTTAAACGACCAAAGAATATGGCTGTCATCTATGAAGCGCCAGTACCCTCTGTCGACGTTTGCTGATCTGGCTGTACAGAGGCAAATGAAATGGGACCTGACTCCTGAACTGCCTGGGGTTGTTTCTGGCAGGATCCAGTTCAACTCTGGTGACCGAAAGAAGGATACATTCAAGTGTGTCAAGGGTTCCACTTCCTATTCCATGAGGGGGCTACAACTGGGTGTTATACTAAATGATGTCCAGACTGATATGCATCCCTATATTGCTGAGACTATTTCTAACCTAATGTTGACGAAGAAGGAGTCATATCCGGGAGGGAAGATGCGGCTGGAAGGTTGGAGACATCCCGTTCCGTTCTGGAGTGACCTTACTGGATGGGTGCTCTCGACTTATGGGGCCACCCTAAAAGCTGCCGGTCTCCTTTATGCTGTCAGGGCCACCCAGTATGGCATTAAGGTTAACTGGCCGATGTTCGTCTCTTTGGCAGAGCTGTATAACCATCATACGTGCACCTTCTTCACTCCAGGCGAAGAGATGGGTTTAGCTCTGCACGAGATGCATGCGGTGTCCAAACTTCCCTGGGGGGCGGAGCCGTATGCAGAATACGTCCCCAGTGATGCAGAAATTTTAGATTTGGAGAAGGAGAGCTCTGATATGATGAATGTGTACAAAGAGTTACTTTGTCACTTCTTTATTTGTCACCAGACTATGAAGAAGGGTAAGACCGAGGGGTCCATCCCGCATACGAAGTCTTGGACCCACTATGTTTTTACCAGAGAAGGGGAAATGGCTCAGTCTCCTTCTCGCCACCTAAGCCCTTGATGATCTCTGAGATAGATCGGCTTATGACAGATCACGGAGCTACGAATACCGAAGATAGGGATGGTCCTGAGCGGAATTCCCTGATTTATTACTTCTTCAGACAAGCCGAGTTCAAAATGTCAGGAAAGGCGGTGCTTGCCACTTTTCTGATGATATGGCTTCGTGACTGTGTAGTCCCTGGTGGTTCAGGGACTATTGAGAGAATCAACCGAAAGATGATACGTCCGGCTTTGAAGCTGGCATTCGGACACCGTCTTGCATTGCTTCCCGCGATGGTCTGTGCCATTCAATAGGGTTTGCGTCATTTTGTTGTGCACACGATAACATCCGAAGGCAGGAATGACTTTGCTAGGACTGAGTTACCCTTCCACTACTTGATGGGGTGGCTTATACTGTATTTTCCCAAGTTGATGAACGTCGGGCTGATGGCATATTCTTTGCCGGAAGATTCCTTCATTCGGAGGTTCAGAGACACATATTGGACCGTTCAGGGGTGCCTATTTGTAGAAGGGCTCTGAGTTTTCTGTAAAATTATGAATTCTTCAGTGTATTGCCTCCATTTGGCAGTGGTCACGCAGGAGACACCGTAGTAGATGAGGGAGCACTCACTACTAGTCTTCCTATTGGAGCATTCCGTTGGTTCCAATCCATTAGGCCTTTCCACCTAGTATACAAGAACTGGAACCACACTTTCCTGGAACCTTACTTGCCAAGCCGCTTTGTACGGCAATTTGGCTACAGCCAGCTTCTTTTGGGCAATCCCAGCCCTCATCTCCAGTCGATAGGGAGTTTAATCGACGGCACGCGTGCATGGGGCTACTATAATGCTGGATGTACATGAGCAGTTTTTACTTTGCCCGAAGATAAACCCGACACCCATATGCTCTTTGCTATTGCTAAGTTCTATATCCAGGTCAATACCTTTCTTTCTGGGTATGACCATGAGCATAGTTTTGTATCGGGGACCAAGCTTGCCCCTACCATTGCTGACATAGGACGAGCACGTGCAATGGGGAGTAGCAGAAAGGAAGTCGTCATGCCCACAATTGAACTAGCTGTAGCGCCGCAACAGAGAATTATTGAGGAGCCTATCATTACAGCACCTCGGAGAGCGGACACTGAAGAACCTCTTTCTACTGTTCTTCATAAGAGGAAGGCTCCCACTAGGCTGGTGTCACGGCCAAAAAGGACGAAGGTGGTTGTTTCCCGGAGGAGGAAGGTTGTGGACGTGGATGCCAGCTCGCCTCCTCCCAGAAGGTCTTCTCGGCAGACGGCATTACAGGCCGTCGCCATTCGGGAGGTAGACCCTCTCATAGACTCCGTAGCCATTCTGGTCAAGCCTTTGGAAGCATTTTCACCTTTGTGTTTGTCCTTTGCACATAACCTTGAAGTCACAGCCGAGATAGGTGCTTCCTCATCTGAGAAGGTAGATGTGACGACAGAGCCCCCTGCTCATCCTCGACTGATGGATAAGGGTGGGTCTTCTTCGGCTGTGAGACTTGAGCAACGGGGTGATCAGGGCGAAGGCCCAGACCTTGACGGCGATCAGAAGATCAGTTTCTCCTACGACATATCTGTAGGGGATATGTCTGCAATAGGAACTGTGATGAAAGAGCTGGATGAGAACCAAGTCCAATCGGCTCATCCTCTTACGGGTACGTTGCCTCTGTGCCTCTCTTCGGATGAGATTTTTAGACTTCGATTTTGCGTGCTCCTCATGAGGCTGACCACGACTGTATGTTCCCTCACAGATAAGGGGAGAGAACCCCTCGTAAAGCTAGTCCCCGCCATTGGAGAAGGGACATTAGTCGTTCCTGGCTCCTCCAAATCGCTGCTGTGGAGGGAGCTGCTAGTGAGCCGGTGCCGGCTACATAAAGGGAGGTCGAGCAGCCTGCTGAGGGGGCTGTTGCTGAGTCTGCTCCTGTTCCGGCTGAGCTTGTGGAAGAAACAAGGCCCGATGCTGCTCGGGGCCTTGACATTATTCTTCTTGAACAGTCTGGGCCTGTTCTTGGTTTCCCTGAAACCAAGGTTGATGGCGCAGTCCAGGCTGGAGTTGAGCAAATCGAAGGTACAAAATTACAACTCTTTTTGCCTTTCCTTCCACTTCTTTGGTTACTGATTTATATTATATTCTCTGTCAGGTTCGGCTTCTTGTCATGCGTTCCTTCCAGAAGTGGAAGAAACTTTCCAAGCCTCTTCTTCGATGACCTCCACCGAGGATGAAGAGCTGGCCCAGGAAGTTATCAAAACTTTTTACTCCGTACTGAAAGTGAAGCTTCCTGGGGTCCTGAATCGAAATGCCGCCTTCGGCCTTGTAAAGGCTGTTGCAGAGTGCCAAGTGGCGGCACTCGAGAGCATAGCTGGCTATGAAGAGCGGGCCAACTCCCTAAGGAAGGTCCTGAATGACCTAGAGGGTCAGGTGGCCAGGTTTTGAGACATCAAACAGCGGAGTCCGACGTCAATATTCTGTACAGAGGACGACGCTTTGATGACAGCTCCTATGGAGGAGAAGGCTGCCTTCCAGGCAAGGAAGGACGCCCTCGTCCAGGAGATTGGTGAGCTGGCTGACCAGTATGGCCAGTTCAATGCTGCGAGTGAAGCCCGTGCTGCCTCGAAGAATAGCCTGGCTGCATAAATCACTGAGAAGCACAATCACATTACGTAGATCAGAAACGAGATTGCCCAGCTGGAAGCTAACTTGAGAGCGGCGACATCTGAACAAGAAGATTATCTGTCCTAGGCTGCGATGACCGCCACCACTTCTGCCCGTTTAGAAGAACAGCTGGCAAAGTTGGAGGGGGAACATCGGAGTCTGATCCTCTTTGAAGATGAAGCCGCTCGTCAAGAAGAGGCACGACGCCGAGCTACTGCGAGGTCTGAGGCCCAGATTGCAGTTCTGAGGGACAGCATCAATCGCCTGTGTACCCCATAGAATTTTTTTGTAACTTCTTTTATTTATTTTTTTGGCCGTCACGGCTCCTGTACCTTTTTTTTCCGTCTTTTGATGGACGTTTAAGTACAAAATAAAGAATCTTTTCGGAAATGAATGTAGTTTTGTGAAATATCGATGCTAGAGGTAATGTGGACGTAGCAAGGATATTTCTGGTAGGTATTTCGTTGGAGAATTTTTGATGTGGACCTATTATCCGTTTTATATTCAAATGATTCGAATATAGATAAAAAGTTGAACGAAGTTGCTAGTAGAGGTAATATGGACGTAATAGCAGAGGATGTTCTATATCTGACCAGAGGTAATATGGACGTGGAAAGATATATAGCATTAGGGAGGAGTAGATAATTCAGAGGTAATAGGGACGTGATTATCCTTGATGAATGCTTTGCTCAGAGGTTATATGGACGCGGCAAAACTTTAATCATTCCACTGGAAAAATAATTATCAAAAAATAATTCAGAGGTAATGGGGACGTGACTTGTTTTCGTCAAACCGAGTTTGAACAGAGTAAAAAATATGTATGATTCCACTGGAGAAATATTTAGAGGACCTATTATCCTGGGCGTATTCAAGACTCTTAAAATACGGATAATAGTTAGATAGTTTTTTTTTCAAATCATATAAATATCGTACTGTACATTTACATGACTGAACATATGTGAACATTATGTAAATGATGTTACACATAGTATTTCTTCAGGAACTTGCCATTGATAGGCATCATGAGCAAGTCACCATCAGGCTTGGTCAGCCGGTACGCACCGTTAGAATACACCGATTCTATGACGAAAGGACCTTCCCATTTAGGCTGAAACTTTTTTTTTGTTTTGTGCGTCATGACCATTGGTCTTCTCATTGCTAAGACTAGATCACCGAGTTGGAAGATTCTTTCCTTCACCCTTTGTTGAAGGCTCTGGAAAGACGTGCTTGGTATAGCTCAATGTGCTGCTGCGCTAACGAGCATTTTTCATCTAGCGCTTCGAGCTCCTGGAGTCGCAGACGGTAGCTTTCTTCGATAGTCAATTCGCTGGCTAAGGCTACTCGAAGAGAAGGAATTTGGATTTCTAAGGGAAGAACTGCTTCACTCCCATACACTAGAGAGAATGGCGTAGTGCCTGTTGGTGTCCGGACCGTTGTACGATAGGCCCATAGACATTCACCAAGCTTCTCATTCCAATCGTGCTTGTTTGAAGACACAAACTTCTTGAGAAGTTTTATGATGGTTTTGTTGAAGGCTTCTGCTAGCCCGTTAGTCGCTGGATTGTAGGCAGTAGAGGCTACATTCTGGATTCGATTCCTATCGCAGAACCGATAGAATGCATGGCTTGTGAACTGTAGACCATTATCATAGATGATCCTGCGAGGTAGGCCGAAGCGGTAGATGACGTGATGTTTGATGAAACTAATCACGTTCGATGCCTTCACTTCGGTAAGCGGTATAGCTTCCGCCCATTTGAAGAAGTAATCGGTTATGGCTAGGATGAACCGATGTCCTTTGGAGGATGGCGGGCTGACTGGTCCTATGACGTCTATGCCCTAGGCTTCAAATGGCCAAGATGTTGCCGTCGGATGTAGAAACTCTGAAGGTTGGTAGATGAAATCGGTATGGAACTGACAAGCTTTTATACTTCTTTGCTTATTCAACAGCATCTACTATCATTGTGGGCCAGTAATAATCCATTCTTTTGAGGCGATCTTGTAATTTGGGGCCTGTTTGATGTGCACCACAAACTCCATCGTGCACCTCCCAAAGTGCATGTTTGGCTTCTTTGTCTGATAAGCATCGTAACAGTAGCCCGTCGTAAGAGCGTCGGTACAGCATTTTGGTAGCTGTATCGTAGTAAAATTTGAGGGATCGCCTTTGGATGGATACTGCTTCTTTCGAGTCCTCGGAGAGGATTCCATAGACAGCGTAGTCTATGAAAGGAAATCTCCAGTCTTTAATATCGACGTTTGTTTCTGCTACGTAATTGTGATGAATATGCAAGGCATCTTTCACACAGAATAGTTCTCGACCGGACACTTTGATCGACTGCTGGGTATTGGTAGGAACGGTCAAGGGAGCAACAAGACTGGCTAGAGCATCTTCTTCCATATTCTGTAGTCGAGGTACGTGCTCGATGAAGAATCTAGCGAAAGTATACGCCAACTCAATTGTTGCTCTATGGTAGGGGATGAGATCTTCGTAGCGAACTTCATAATCCCCTCGGACCTGACTAACTATTAGCTTGGAATCTCCATAAGCTTCTAGATAGTCAACTCCTAGTTGCTTTGCCAGTTGTAGGACGATCAATAGAGCATTATATTCAGCCACGTTGTTGGTGCATGGTTCCACGAGAGAATATGCACCGTGTATAACAAGATGATCAGGTGACACGAGCACGACACCTACTCTAGCCACGATATTTCCTTTGGGTCCTGTTCTTGATATGCCCTCAAAGAACATTCGCCAAATAGGGATTTCTTCAGTTGCAGTGTTAGACTCCACCACTTCGTCGAGGATTTCGTCGTAGAGTTTGGACGATTCTGGCACCGGATGAGCTGCTAGGAAATCAGCTAATGCTTGGCCTTTTACTGCCTTCTGAGGAACGAAGATCATATCGTATGGAGTCAACAGCATTGCCCATGTAGCTAAACGAGAATTAAGAGAACCCAGTTTAGTCATGGGTATTTTGAGATGGTAGACTTTAGATATGATATGGATAGTCTGCCCAGACACATAGTGGCGTGTCTTCTGGATGGCAAATACTAGTGCAAGTCATTCCTTCTCTACCGGTGTATATCTGTGTTCGGCACCCACCATTGTACGGCTGAGGTAGTAGATTGCCTGTTCATGGCCGCCTTTATTCTTCTGAGCTAGGAGGGCGCCAAGAAAATGGTCCATAGCACGGACATATAGTAAGAAGGGCTTCCCCATTATTGAAGCTACCAATACTGGAGGACTTGTAAGATACGTCTTGATGTCTTCGAATGCGCGTTGACATTGTTCAGTCCAGACGAAAGATACGCCTTTCTTCATGAGCTGGGTGAATGGTTGACACCTTCCAGAGAGGTTTGAAATGAATCGTCTGATGTAGGCTAGCCTTCCTTGTAGTTCGCGTAGCTCTTTGAGGTTTTTTGGAGGTTGCATATCGAGAATAGCCTTCACTTTCTCCGGGTCCAGATGTATACCCTTTGAAGTTGATGACGAAACCAAGGAACTTGTCGCTGGAGACTCCCAGAAAAGACTTGGTTGGATTCATCTTGAGTTGGTGTGCACGCATTAGTTCGAACACCGTTCTCAAGTCTTGGAGGTGGTTGCCCTTGAGACGACTTTTAGCTGCGATATCGTCTACGTAGCATTCCACTGTTTTACGCAAATAATTACAAAAAATTGTGTTCATGGCTCGCTGGTATGTCGCCCCTGCATTCTTCATTCCGAAGGGCATCACCGTATAGCAGTATACCCCCAATGGTGTTCGAAAAGATGTGTGTTTCTCGTTGTCGGGGAACATCTTGATCTGGTTGTAGCCTGAGAACCCGTCCATGAAGGATATCCGCTCGATGCCGCAAGTATTGTCGATCATTACGTCGGTTATCGGTAGAGGGAACTCGTCCTTCGGATATGCAGAGTTTAAATCACGGTAGTCGATACAGTCTCGAACTTTGTCGTTCTTTTTCATGACTGGGACGATATTGGCAACCCAGTCTGGGTGTTATTCTTTGCGAATGAATCCACTGGCAATGAGCTTCTTGACTTCATTCTCGATGGCCTCCAAGATATCTGGATGGAATCGTCATTGTTGATGCTTCATCGGCTTGGCTTTAGACGAAATATTCAGGCGGTACATGGCGAATTTTGGGTCCAAGCCTGGCATGTCTTCATAGCTCCATACGAAGACGTCGATGTATTCTCTTATAAGCTGTATAAGAGATTGACGCTCTTCGACAGATAGACTTTTGCTGATGAAGATTGGTTTGAAAGATGCTTCATCTCCTAAATTGACTTGGATGACTTCGTCTTCGGTAGGTAGTTCACGTTATTCGAAGCGCAGCTTCCACCTAGTATCCATCTTTTGAGCCCATTGTTTAAGCTCGATTGATTGGACATCGTCTGTAATTTGGTCCATGAAAACCATGTTTGACGGACAGAGTTGTCTTGAATATGTCGCCAATGCTGGAGTTTGAGTCCCAGAGGGAGGAGTCAGAAAAATGAGAACAATGATCTGCTTCATCATCTGATCTTTCGGAAGTTGTTGGAGGAGTGACATAGCCCAAACCAACACCATTTCGTTGATAGTAGTTCTCAGGTTTGCCGGGAGGAGCAAAGTGTCGTATCGGCAATCGTCGTCCCCGGCCGTAATTTGGCCCCTGGTCACTTTTGATGTCATATCCCATATTCTGGATGATATTTTTGGCCTGCCAACTATATCAAAAAAGTTGCATTTTTTTAGAATCATAGTCAGCCTCTGTGTTGTGCTTGGGAGAAGTAGAGTCTGGAATGAACTTTCTCTCGCCAATTATACGACCGAAGATGACTATTTTTTCATCCTTCTTTCTGGCTGGAACAATAAAGTAGTGGATATCTTCTGGGTAAACTTTTTCCTGCAAGTGAGGCATCGTGACCGGCATGCAGAGGTGTGGTCCTATGCCATTCTCTAGAGCGTATATTGTATCTATGTAGTGGTTTACAGATTGATAGACATCAAAGTAATTCAAAGATAAACCTTTACTAAGGAAATACGCAAGTTCTTCTTCAGGGATAACATCATCCGCTAAAGGTACATTATTATGAGTATTGATATGCTCATTGAGAGGGTCGTCATCTAGAATAGGAGCCACAGTCTTGGTCGAATTCACCACGTAGGGTAATTCTTCAGGGTTGGGAGGACGAGCATTAGTAGGTTGCTCCCGGGGTGTTTTGCTGAGAGTGATGGTTAATGGTTTGACCTTGTCAGGGTTCTTCTTTTTCACCCAGATTGTGAGAAGCTTCAGAGTACTTTTTGGAGTAGTACGTCTTTTGAATCGAATAATCAGGGGACCATCATTGGAGGATGGATTTGCTTTAGCTTCATTGTTAGCTTCGTTGCCGTCATCTTTGGGGGACTGAGATTGGTAAAGTACCGAATCCCCATATAAGCTTCGATGCCCTTGAAAGGATCGACATCAGCAAACTCTGTCTTCATGACACCGTCGCTATTGACGTACTTGAAGTACTGATGAAGGATGGAAGGAACGATCATGTTCTCGTGTATCCATGGACGTCCCAATAAGACGTTGTAGGATACGTTAGCATCGATCACATAGCAGGAAACCTCCGTTCGGAGATCACCGATCTGGCATTTGAGACGGATCTTGCCCAGCGGATGGCTTCGACCTGCATTGAAAGCCATGATAGTTGTGTTGGTTGCAGATAGCTTGTGCAGAGGGTTTCCCAAAATTTGAAGCAAACTTCTAGAAATGATACTGAGGGAGGATCCTGGATCGATGTGAATGCGATCCACTTTGATCGCCCCGATATACCCTGTATAGTACAGGGGTCTATCATGACGATTATTTTTGAGTAGCATGTCCTCCTATGAGAAGGTGATGTTGGACACCACTTCCATAGTACTGTGGCAGTGAGGACAAGAGACAGGGTCTTCAACGGGGGCTTTGACTTCAGCGAGGTAAGAGTCGGCATGTAGTAAAGCTTCGCTTAAGGCCTTCCGCATTTCTTTGGAGAGTTGTAGCAGATCGAACAGAGACAACCTGGCAGGAGTATTGGCTAGCTGTGCCATTATGTCAAAGTTGTAGGGCCGATCCATGCCTTCGGGAGTTGGCACCTTTAGACACTTGTCAAACCGCGTCTCTTTCTGCTTGGCTTTGTCCGAAGTTGAAGGTTTAGACGGGCCGGCCTCTGAACTTGTGGGGGCAGCAGAAGGTTGAGAGGGTACTGCTTCTTCTTGTACCGGGTCGTAAGTCCGAAGATAAGTCTTCTCCGATCGCGTCTCGCCAAATAGAACCTCGTAGATGTGAGAGGATACCATATGGCATGACTTGTATTTCTTGCCCCTTTTTGCTTTAGGAGGTACCACCCCCTATGTCATTCTTGCACAAGGTCCGGATGGACCCACATGATCTCACCACGTTCAGTCGTGAGTGGCACCAAGGTTAAGTTGCGAGCTGGCGGTAGGTTGACGACTTCTATTATTGCTTTAGGAATCGGGACCACGCCGTCCGGGACTTCTGTAGGAGGAAAGTCACCAAACTGAAGAGAGATTATGTTAGAAGATATGACCTTGTCTTCAGCTTCGAGATTGTTCACTTGGCTGTCGATAAGCTGTTGTATTTTTTTCTTCAGGACGATGCAGTCCTTGGTGGAGTGATGCACATACTGATAGTAGAGACAGTAATTGGGATCGTTGAGCTGGCTCGTCTCTGCAGGACGTCGTGGTGTAGGCAATGTCAGCTTATTACCCTTCAGTAATGTGTGAAAGATAGTAATGACATTGTCTTCATCAAAGGAGAAGGTCTTCTTAGGCTTGTCGGTGGCGCCCTGGGAATTGGAAGCTCCTTTGGATGTGTCGACCTTCAGGACTTCTTTTTCTTTACCCCCGCGGACAGGGATAGTTTGAGGATGCTTGCCCTTATCTTCGGATTTGGGTGTTTCCAACCCTAGTAGCTCCAAGTTAGAAACATCGTTTTTAGCAGCATC
Organism: Iris pallida; assembly: GCA_029216955.1. Lineage (NCBI taxonomy): Eukaryota > Viridiplantae > Streptophyta > Magnoliopsida > Asparagales > Iridaceae > Iris > Iris pallida. Next base: position 8,421,304 of record JANAVB010008400.1, read on the forward strand.
AGCGGCCCCAATGAAAGCGGGCCATGTATCATGCTTATGTATGTCCAGACAAAACTTTACCGTAGGAAGAAAGTTATGTTGACAGGTATCCAAAAGTTCTGAATCTGGTATACCGAAGGACATCTTCAGTGCTAGCCGCCTGAAGCGTTCGATGAAGGCGATGACAGACTCAGTCCTCCTTTGCTTGGTCCCGATGAGAGTGGACATACTAACATGCATGCCACTCTCGTAAAACCTGTTGAGGAACAACCTCTCCAAGTCTTTGAATGAATTGATACATCCGTCAGGCAGACTGCAGAACCATTCGAAGGCTACCCCCTGCAAGGTGCTAATAAATAGCTTCGACAAGAACGGATCGTCTCTGGGCAAGTGTAGAGTCTGCTTGTTGAAGTACGTCATGTATTGACGAGGAGAAGTCAACCCGTCAAATGAATTCAGCATCAGCGGCTTGCAGTTAGGAGGGCAAGTAGTATTCTCCCACTCAGGGGGATAAGGTTGAGATATCCCCATCTTCAGTAGCTCGTCTTTGTGTGAGATGGTGTCGAGGCGAGCGACCAGGGAATCAATTGCATCCTGTTGATTGAGCAGGTGTTAGAAAACAGCTGCTGATCGGTTGTCAAGCATTATTGGTGAAGGACCACCCCCAGCATTTACGAGATTTGGAGGAGGCACAACGAAATGATACTCCTTTTGTAAGGAAGGAGGGTTGTTGCTATGTGCCAGACTAGCGTGAGCCGAGACATTTTGTTGAGGTGGAGGAACAGCCCCAGCAGCTTGAACCGCCATGATATTGGTAAGCATATCGGTGATCTTGGCGAATGCTGTTTCAAGACCCTCTAGCCGTTTGTTGGTCTGGTTGCTAGCTTCTTCAGGTCTTTCTTCGTCTGTCATCTATGTAGATAACATGTGGGGATGAACAGAGAAAATAGTACAACTGGTGCTGATACTGTCTGTCTCTGAGTGGGCAAGTCCTTCGTCTTCAGATAGAGGAGGTAGATAGTCGTCATCGGACTCGGAGAGATCGTCGTCCTCTGGAAGGCTACCCCCAGTGTAGGGGTCATCTGCTTCAGACCCTGAGGGAATATTACCCCCAGCTTGGGATTCTTAGTCGTCCATACGGGACCTCGTATTTGATCGGGTGCCCATATAGACTCCTTCAGATGTGACAGCATGTTGGCCCTCTGTTGGTAGACTTTTCATTCTCCTTCTCGTGGAACTGAAAGAGAAAGTTGGGTTTGGGGTCCACCGTCTTTGATTGGGGCTCCCGTAAGGAGGACCCCATGAAGCCATGTTGGATGAAACACACAGTGGCTTCTCATCGTCAGAGAAATGGAGCCGTCGAAACACGGACTTTCTCTGAGGTACTCTTGTTACTTTGGAGCAACAATAGTTGATAACAATATTGGTGCATGGGAGTGCACTATGGATTGTTACGTCCTCCCTTGCTTTACGCTTATGGTTTATTATGTCACGTAAGTCAGCGAAAGGGAGTTTTGCCTTACAACCCATGTTGTATGCATCGCCGAGCTTTGCATGCGGGTTCGTAAGGAGAGTAGGCGCATCCAGACTTACTTCATGTGCAGGGGCAACCCCCACACCTAAGTTCTGTGATATTCTTGAAGACAGCCCCGTGCTATACGCGTTGGGGCTTATCTTTTTGCTGTGGGCGCATAGGCCTTGGAGATTGGGCCTGGCGCATGCTACTTGATAGCATGTTTGAGTCGCCTTGATGTGGGCGCATAGTATAGATCCAGAGAGCCTGGATGCATAGACTTAGGCGCATGACTCTGAATGCCCAGCCTGCTGAAGACAGAAGTGTTCTGGTTGGGGCTATGCGCCCAAACACTCCCTTGGGCGCATGGCTTTTGGCGCATGCTTGGTGGAGCAGTGCTATTTTCTTCCAGTTTTGCCTCCTTCGTTTGTGAGCCTCGCTGGGTTTGGCCAGAGTGCCGTATACCCTGATTCTTGGCATCGTAGTACTTTTCTCTGCCAAGTCTCGAGTGTTGAACACTCTGTTGTTGGTTGTGGAGGGAAGAAGTCACTGGGCTAGTAGAGCCCGGAATGGTGTGAGCCTTCTCCATTTGGGGGAGTTCTGTGGCAGAGTCATGCACCCATGTGACAGAGTCCTCCAGCTAAATATCTGCTATGACACTAGCAGGATATGCGCAGCGAGCCTTCGGAAGCCAAGTCTTACGAAACTTGTTTGGCTTCGCTGATTTTGAGGGAGTAGAGCTGTCCCTCAAGAGCATCTCTTCGAACGTCTGCTGATCGAATTTTACGTTCAACATCTTCTGAGTGCTCCCCACTTTGTCGGTATCGGATTGCGTCACCACCTTCTCGTCAGAGGAAAAGGTAGTCCCCAGCAGAGTCGCCATTTTTATGGACACCCAAAAAGAAGAAGAAACGTTGTCTTTTTCTTATTGGCACAAGCACCACAAATCGAGTACGCCTGAAAGATCCTGCGCTGAGGATCCCCGAGTACAAAAAGAATTTTAGAGAATGGGACGATGGAGATCGAGCGACAGTTGCTCCTTTACTCCGTTGACACTTCGATTACAAAAGTGGAAGAAAACCTAAGAAAATTGCTAACTCTCGGCTCACTGGCAAGAAGTGCAGCAATCTGGCTCTTAAAAATGCTCTCCGTTCTGTCTTTTGAAGAGGGATGAAACCCCCCTTTTATAGTCGTTCTTGACCTGGAATGATGCTATGCGCCCACATGAAGGAAATACACTGGTTTTCATGTTGGCGTATAACCCTGTCTTGGGCGCATAGGGTGTAGGCGCATACAAGCTGTGAGATCGTGGGTTGGTCGTGGTGTTGACGTGGTCGCATGCTTCGGTGCACGACTGCTCGTGGAGACTGATGTGGCCGTACGCTTCGGTGCATGTTTTGATCATGGCTTTGACTGAGTCAGGCTTGGGCGCATAGCCCTGTTTCAGGCTATGCGCCCTCCTTCACAGGATGATGGGCGCATATAGCTTCACAGGATGCTGGGCGCATATAGCTTCAAAGGATAATGGGCGCATATAGCTTCACAGGGTGATAGGCGCATACATCCTCCTCTGGCTTTGGGCGCATAAGGCTTGATTTGCTAAAAATTTCATGCTTCTACATTAGACACCAGCTTTCTTCTTAACCATTGCCTAGGACTTGCAAGATCATGACTGGGGGTGGTATTATCCTCGTCCGTGATGTTTGCAAGGATCGAAGAGTAGTTTTGGAAGGCCGAGAACTGGATATGAGTCTGCTCGTAATGCCATTATCGAACTACGATATTTTACTCGGTATGGATTGGTTGAGCAGGCACCATGCCAGTATAGATTGTCGAGGTGGTAGAGTTCTTTTCAGAGTGCTAGAAGAGCGAGAGTTCGAGTTCACCAGATGGGAGGCGGAGCAGAGCAGCGAAGTTTTCTGCAGAGTTTCAGCAGAGGAGCAGAGCATGCCACATCCATTGATAGCTGAGTTTATGGATGTATTTCCGGAGGAGTTGTCAGGGTTACCTCCGGACATAGATGTGGAGTTCTCTATAGACTTGGTGTCCGACGCAGAGCCGATATCTCAGCATGTCTATAGAGTGAACAACAGCGAGCTTGTGGAGTTGAAGAAGCAGGTGGATGAGTTGTAGGACAAAGGCTTCATCAGATCGAATTCTTCACCATGGGGTGCTCCTGCACTCTTTGTACCGAAGAAGGATGGGTCGGTATGGATGTGTATTGACTACAGAGCACTCAACAACCTCACGATCAAGAACAAGTACCCGCTGCCGAGGATCGATGATCTGTGCGATCAGTTGAGCGGAGCGAAGGTATTCTCCAAAATTGATCTGAGGTCAGGTTACCATCAAGTGAAGGTAAAGAAGGAGGATATTCCGAAGACAACATTCAGGATAGGGTATGGCCAATTTGAGTTCAAGGTGATGCCGTTTGGGTTAACTAACGCCACGACGGTGTTCATGAACTTGATGGACAAGATGTTCCACCAGTACTTGGACAAGTTCGTGGTGGTGTTCATTGACGACATCTTGGTGTATTCGAAGAACCCAGAGGAGCATGAGGAGCATTTGAGAGTGGTTCTGAAGACTCTCAGGAAGGAGCAGCTTTACGAAAAGCTCTTAAAATGTGAGTTCTTCTTGGATCGAGTTGATTTTCTAAGTCATATTGTGACCGGAGATAGGATCTCAGTCGACCCGAAGAAGATCAGAGCAGTTGAGGCATGGATAGCACTGAGTTCAGTTGCGGAGATCATGAGCTTTCTGGGATTGGCAGGCTACTACAGGAGGTTCGTTCAGGATTTCTACTGGATTACAGAGCCATTGACTAGGCTGACCCGAAAGGATGCATAGTTTATCTGGTCAGAGGAGTGTCAGGTTGCTTTTGATGAGTTGAAGAAGCGACTGACGATAGCCCCAATTTTGACATTGCTATCAGGATCAGGCGGGTTCACTATCTATAGTGATACCTCAGGAAAGGGTTTGGGTTGTGTCTTGCAGCAGCATAGGAAGGTGCCTATGCATCCAGGAAATTATGTCCGCATGAGAAGAACTACCCTACCCATGATTTGGCGTTGGCGGCAGTTATCTTTGCTCTTAAGTTGTGGAAGCACTATCTATACGGAGAGCGTATAGAGATCTTCACAGACCACAAGAGCTTGAAGTATGTGTTTATACAGAAAGAGCTCAACATGAGACAGGACAGATGGTTAGAGTTGATAAAGGACTTCAACATTTTATTGCAGTATCATCCAGGGAAGGCCAACATGGTTGTCGACGCCTTGAGTAGGTATCCGGTAGCTATGTGTTTGGCGATGGATCATCACTTGTTAGCATATTTGGAGAGCCTGGGGATCGAGGTGATTGTGCCAGGAGTTCAGATACAGATATGGGGCCTTCAGATTTAGTCGTACTTGATAGAGAGGATCAAGTCAGCTCAGTTCGACGATGTTACTCTGCGGTGTATCCAAGAGCAGGTTCGAACAGGATTGGTGAATGATGAGTTTGTCATTGCAGAGGAAGGTGCATTGAGGCACGGTTCCAGACTGTGTGTGCCTAGCGGAGAGCTTCGGGAGCATGTTATACAGGAGGCCCATCGTTCTCAGTACTCTATGCATCCAAGTGCCAACAAGATGTATAGGGATCTGAAGGAGCATGTATGGTGGTATGGGATGAAGCGGGAGGTAGCACGCTTCGTAGCCAGATGTTTAATCTATCAGCAGGTTATGGCAGAGAGGCAGAGACCAGGAGGACTGTTACAGCCATTGCCCATTCCGGAGTGGAAGTTGGAGCACATAACGATGGACTTTGTTTCTGGATTGCCGCGTACACCAGGAAGGAAAGACGCGATTTGGGTCATCGTAGACAGGTTGACCAAATCAGCCCATTTTTTGCCATTTAAAGTAGGTACGTCTACTGAGAGGCTAGCAGAGATGTATATACGACAGATTGTCAGGATACACAGAGTTCCAGTGAGCATTGTCTCGGATCGGGATAGTCGCTTTACTTCCTATTTTTGGTCGAGTCTGCAGACTAGTGTGGGCACTCAGCTCAAATTCAGTACTGCATACCACCCTCAGATGGACAGACAGTTAGAGAGGACTATTCAGACACTCGAGGACATGCTGCGAACTTATGTTCTGGATTTTGGAGGATCCTGGAAGGATCACCTGTACTTAGTAGAGTTTGTATACAACAACAGTTTTCAGGCCAGCATTGGGATGTCCCTATTCAAGGCACTGTACGGGTGGAGATGTCGTACACCCTTATCTTGGGATGACATTGGAGAGCGAGCTTTACTGGGACCTGAGATGGTTGTTGACGCAGCCGAGAAGGTGAAGCTCATCAGAGATCGACTTCGCGTGGCGTAGGACAGACAGCGGCATTGGGCCGATATCCACAGAATACCCTTGCAGTTTGAGGTACAGCCTAGCTTAGGATTAGAATCTTGTTTTTTTTTGTGATTTTGTTTGATCATATGATTGTTATAGTTAAGTTGAGACCATGTTTGTGCTAGGTTGGAGATCTATTATTCTTAAGGATATCTTCGACGTGTGGTACTATTCGCTTTGGTGGAGGTGGAAATCTTAGTTCACGTTTCATCGGTCCTTTCATTATCAGCGGAAGAGTCGATGATGTGTCATATAGACTCGACTTGCCCCCTGTATTAGAGGGAGTCCATAATGTATTTCACGTGTCGTAGTTGAGACGGTATGTGACGGATCCCAGCCATGTACTGGATCATTCCGAGATCGAGGTGGGCCCTACTATTAGTTATCCAGAACAGCCTGTGGAGATTCTAGATCGACGGGAGAAGGTACTGAGGAACCAGACGATACCCTTGGTTCGCGTAGCTTGGAAGCATCACTCTCCAGGTGAGTCTACCTGGGAGAGGGAGGATGAGATGCGAATACCCTTATCTTTTTCAGTCTTGAGGTATAATTTTTCTATCCTTCTCATACATTCAGTTTTGTCTTTAATTTAGAGGACAAAATTATTTTAAGGAGGGTAGATTTGTCACACTCACTTTTTCTAATTAAGGATATTTTATTCTTTGTGTATATTTTTGAATTTATTTAAATTGTTAATTAAATTGATTTTTGTGTGTTTTGGATTGGTGCATTAATAGGACCTAGATGGTATAACCTTAGTCAACCATGTTTAGAAGCCTAATAATGTGATTAGGTTTATTATAGACTTATTAGAATTAATTTAGAATTTTTATCTATTTTCTAGAATTATTTAGTGATTTTTAAGCCATTTTTATAAGCCTTTTTAAGCTTTTTGTCATTGGGCTTTTGTAGCAACCTAGGAATGCTTGGCCCATGACTTAACCTAACCCTATACCCCCTAGCATGGCCGGCCAAGCATAGCAGCAGCCCCTCTCTTTTGTGAATAATTCTATAGCCTCCACTAGATCAAATGAAAAACCCTAGTTTCCCTTTCCCATCAAAACCCTAACTTTCTCATCCGATATCCGATTCGTGTCAAATGAATTGCATTGCGATCGTGGGGAGGAGAAGAACGTGCTGGAGCACTGCTAGCAAGGAGTTGAAGGCGTTTGCTCAAGAGAAATCGGTCGTCGGAGTGCTCGAGGAGTCACTTTCATTGAGATTTCGACTCTCAATAGGTAAATCACGTTCTAGCAATGTTTCTTCTGATTTTTCTTCATGTTAGCATGCATCTAGGTACCCTCGACCTGTAGGTTTAGTTTCGTTTGATTTCGTGTCTGTTCGATGTGCGTATCAGACACGTATCGGAGTTGCAACATCGGTGTTCGACATAATTACCCAACGAATTAAAACTTGTTAATTTCTGAAACTATTTGTATGTTTTGTTATCCCTCGACATAAGGATCACGAAACCCTAGTTTTCGTCTCGTTTCGGGCTCGTGTCCGTATCCAAACAGGATACGAAAATGTTGTGCGCGGGGCCGCACGCGTGTCCTGCTGTGGCACAATGTTTTTGTGCGGCACATGCCACGCGGCTGCGTGCCACTTGGCGTGGAGGTGGGGGCAACGACTGACATGTCAGCCCCCAAGCCTCGTATGACTTCGTGTCGTATCGAGAGAGAAAATATGACCGTACGGGTCGACATACGCACGCGCGCGCACACACAACCGCCGCTGACACGACCTTCGTGCCGACACGTGGACACGATTCAGGGTGTTCTGCGTGTAGCCCTATACCTAGTCTATCCTAGGACACGACCACGACACGCGAGGTGGGACGTACGAGACCCTAGACTCTCCGTCCTGCGTGCACGACGTTGTGTAGCCCTATATATATATATATATATATATATATATATATATTTTTTTTTTTTTTTTTTTTTTTTTTTTTTGCACGACGTTGTGTAGCCCTATATATACACACATAAATATATATATATATATATATATATATATATATATATATATATATATATATATATATATATATATATATATATATATATATATATATATATATATATATTATATATTTTATATATATATATATATATATATATATATATATATATATATATATATATATATATATATATATATATATATATATTAATTTATATATATATATAAATAATAAATATAAATATATATATATATACACACAAAAATTAATTATATATATATATATATATATATATATATATATATATATATATATATATATATATATATATATATATATAAAATATATATATATATATATATATATATATATATATATATATATATATATATATATATATATATATATATATATATATATATATATATATATATATATATATATATATAAAGCACTCCTTTTATTCATCTCGACTAGAGTATCAAAACATTACAATAAAAAACTGCTAACAACCTATCACAAAACCGAAGTTGTGAGCGTCCTTTACATGCTTGCATTCGACTAGGGCTTTTTCCACCTGCATGTTCACTTCAAATGCCAACTGCTTCTCAGTGAATATGTATTCCTCGTACCTCCACTTGTTACGGTTCTTCCAGAGAACCCACACTATAGCTCCAACGACAATTTGTTTGCGATGTTTGTCGTGTCGCGCCACCATAATTGGAATCGAGTCCCCAATGATGTAGCTCGACCAGCAATGCCAAATCTACGTTGATATGCTATCCAGACCTTAGCAGCTAACAACCCTCCATTGAATATATGTTCTGCATCCTCTACATTCTTCCTAGCGCAACAGTGACAGCACGAGGCCAAATGAAACCCCAACTTTGAGATATCATCAGTAGGTAACGTGTTGTGCAGAAGCCACTGATGGAAATATATATATATATATATATATATATATATATATATATATATATATATTGTAGTGAAAATCTATAAATTAAAAATTTCTGCAGAAATCACATTATACCCTGGAGCAGTGTGGAAATAAAGGTTGTAAGTAACAAGTGCGGACAACTGGTAGCAGGTTCACTGATGTAAGTAAAGAGATACAACAGTAGCATGTTTAACAAATCCTTGCAACTATTTGTCCTTCCCTAGGGAAGGAATGACCAAACAACCAAACAAAACACCAAACTTTCATATGATAGTAACCCATAAGAAAACAGGTTCTTTCCAAGAATTCCCCAACAAATCTAATCTCGACAAGTTCAAGCATAGTTCAAACGGAAGATGTCATTGAGCACATAGAAGCTTCCCTGTGGTGTCGGCATCAAATGGAACATCTGGCTGAACTTGAGTTGGTGCTGCTCGCCGACAAGCTGGAGGGACCCGCTGACGAATATGAGGAGGCCGCCGGCAGGACCGGAGGGCTGGCAGTCAACGGTGGAGACGTTGTGGTGGCACTGCTGGAACGGGAGCCCCGTCAACTTCGCGTCGATCGCCTGCGGCCCCAGGATCTGTTCCCCCTCGAACGTGAGCATCGAGTTCTCCTGGTAGAGGTTCGCCAGTCCCGCACGGTTCGTGTCGAACGTTTGGTAGTAGTGCGCAACGAAGGCCTTCACGACAGCTTTCACTTCCATGGCGGCTGGCAGAGGGACGCTAGCGTTAGGGTTTTGGTTTAGGGGGCGATGGATGGGAATGTTATATATATATATATATATATATATATATATATATATATATATATATATATATATATATATGTTTAGGTTTTACATAAAAACCCTTAATTTTTATTTTTAATATATATATATTATATATATATATTCCCTCTATATTCATATAAAAGGTGCAAAATGTCGAAGCATTTATAAGTAAGCGTTAGAGAAAGAACAAAGGAGCGGAGGAGCAAAAGTCGCTCGCTCAAAACCTGCATATCGACACAGTGAAAGGCACAACCTCAGCAGTTCAGGGATGACCAGAACCTATCTTGGACGTGCTTGCATTGTCGAGAAACCTTGAGAATCTTTCTGTTGATCTCAAAAATCAGTTGATCAACATTGTACTGGTTGCCCTCGTATCTGAGTTTGTTACAGTTTTTCTAGATGACCCATGTGATGACAGCTGCGACGATCTGGTGTCCGTGAGAGGCTTTGCCCCATGTGTCCAGAAGAACGTTGAAGCCCTTGGTGACCGGGTCCGGGAGGCAGTAGGAGGAGAATCTGAGCCACACTTCTGAGGCCAGGTCTCCCACCGCAAAGATGTGTTTCGTGGTTTCTGGCTGGCGCTCCAAGCAACAATGGCATGCTGAAGCTAAACTGTAGCCCATGTTGGCGATGACATCATCAGTAGAGAGTTTTGTGAGGTAGGCCCCAAAGCAGAATGGACCATTTCTTTGGGATGCACGACTGCCAGAATTGACTGATGATGGGGGAAAGCGGGCCGACCCTACGGGCCGCTTTGCGAGCCGATGCTAAGGAGAAGGAGCCATCCGCCGACAAAGACCATCGAAGTGCATCAGGGTTCATCCCGACCGTGATGCCTGAGGCGGCTAACTCTGTCGTGGCCTCCTCACCAAGCCACACGTGCACCCTGTCCTAGTTTTAATCTCCGTTATAGGCCCACATGTCTTTGATGACACCGAAAATGGGGCGCCTACCGACGGAAGAAGAAGAGCGTCTCCGGACCACCATTCAAAAAATATAGATGTTTCCCCCGAACCGAGATTAAGACGGATCAATATTTTAGCGAGCCTTCACCCTGCCAGGATGCGACGCCAAGAGGCTGAAGACCTGCTATTGGGAGTGAAGGCAGTAGGATGGGAGTGCTTGAAATATCTACCCTTCATGAAGCGGGCCCATATAGATTGATTCACCCTAAGCTTCCACTACATCTTCATCGAGAAGGCATCGACAATGTGATCCATCCTTTTGAACCTGAGACCTCCCTCGGCCGTGGGTCTTGCTATGGAGACCCAGCTGGCCAAATGATACTTGTCGTTGCCATCGCGATGGCCCAGAAGAAGTTAGCGAATAAGTTTTCTATGTTGGCAAGGACCTTCTTAGGGAGGAGCAGGCAGCCAGTGTGTAAATCGAGATGGAGGAAAGAATGTGCTTGATCAGGATCATCTTGCCACCAGGTGAAAGATTAGATTTGTGCCATCCTTCGATCTTCCTTCTGATCTTGCACAGTAAATCATCAGATAGTCCCGATTTGTATCTACCGTAAGCCAGTGGGAACCCTAAATAGGAGAAGGGGGTGCAAAACTGAGAAGGATGTGATATTAGTAAGCATGGTGATATTGGCTTCGTCAGCGGAGTGGTGGGCATATATCACGCTTTTGTTGGGGTTAATGCGCTAACCGGAGCATCTAGTGTATCTCTGCAGCGAGTTGTGGACCACCTCAACGGACCCGGCATCGCCCGAGAAGAAAATAAGGATGTCGTTGTCATAGGCCAGGTGAGTGATAATCGGACAGCCGCTAGCAGTGTGGAAGTACTAAAAACGGGAAGTCCCGAGCATGTTGTTCAGATTTCTGCTCAGCGTTTCAGCGGCTGTGATGAAGATAGTGGACGATAATGGGTCACCTTGTCTGACACCGCGGCTCGATTTGAAAAAGCTGCCAGCTTGGCCGTTGATGACGGTGGAGAACCATTAGTTACTGATCAATCTCCAAACAATGTCAATCCAAGTCTCAGAAAAGCCGAAGGCCCTGAATACCCAGATTATAAATTGCCAGTCTGGCCTATCGTAAGCCTTTTCTATGTCCAACTTGATAGTAATGCTCCCTCCCATTGACGGGAATTTCATGCAGGTGATCATCTCTTGAGCCAACAGGATGTTGTCTAAGATGTTACGACCTCGGACGAACCCGCTTTGTTCTTCAGAGATAATCTTCGGAAGTAGCCCACTCATGCATTTGGCGATAATCTTGGAGATGATCTTGTTAGTGAAGGTACACATACTCAACGGCCGAAAATCTTTGAAGGTCTCCGGGTTATCCTTCTTGGGGATGAGAACCAAGTTGACGCTAGATATCAATTTGGGGTACCTGGCTCCTTGTAAGAAGGTAATCACCGCCTCATGGATGTCCATTTTGATGATGTCCCAACAGGATCTGAAGAAAATGCCTATGAAGCCGTTTGGACTGGGAGTGCTATGCTCGTTTAGCGACAAAATATCGTCTCTCACCTTGAGCTCAAAGGGCTGGCAGATCAGCTGGGAGTTGTCGCTGTCCTCGATCAAGCGAAGGATGGCCGCAAGGAACGCCTCGTCCTTGTGGATGACTTCTTTGGTGAATAACTGAGAGTAAAATGATGAAGCAGCCACCTGGATATCTCGTTGATTAGTGATAATGTGGCCGTCTTCATCCATAATCTGGTGAAGGTTGAGTTGTTGTCTACGCCCCCTGACGCAAGAATGGAAGTATTTCGCGTTCTTGCCTCCTTCATTATCCTATGTCAGCCCGGCTTTCTGTTTCCAGAATTCCTCCTCAATTTAGAGGCGGTACTTCAGCAGGGCTCTAGTGAGGTTCGAGTCGATGGCGAGCCGTCACGGGCGAAAAGAATCTCAGCACGGGAGATGTCATCTTCAGCGGTACGAATGGCCTGGAATATGTCATCGTAAGCTTCTTTGCTACATCTAGTGATCGCTTTCCTAGTCGCTTTCAGCCTGACTGCTACCCGTTCAAGAGGATTAAGGGCATCAGGGCCTCGCCAAGCAGCCGATACGATGTCCTTGAACTGCGGGTGATGAATCCAAAGGGCGAGGAAGCGAAAGCTTTTCTTGTTCTGGTTGGATTTTTTGCTAATCGTGATAAAGAGATTAGAGTGGTCCGATTCTGTGGCGTTAAGGTGCATGAGTCTGGTGATGATCTCAAGGTCAGTCCACTGCGAGTTCATAAGCGCACGATTAGGGCGGGAGTATTGTCGGCGGGCTCCTTCCTGCATGTTGTACCACGTGAACGAGGTTCCGACAAACTGAAGAGGAGTCAGGTGAGCATTGAAGATGAAGTTAGTAAAGTCATTCACCGCAGACGTAGGAGGGTCAGCCTCCCAACTTCTCCTCCCTGCAGGTGACGGTATTGAAGTCTCTGATGCATAGCCACGGGAGGTTGGAATAGTTAAGTTGAGTGTCAATCAAATAGTCCCACAACATCTTGCGCTCAGGGATGTCACAGCTCTCGTGGACCGCTGACAGGATAGACCGGGACTGAAGCATGGGGTGTTCCATCCAGCACGAGAGCGCCTGCCTCGAGTCGTCGATGATGCCATGCTTTACGTCGGTGGAGAGAAGGATCCATATGTCGTTACAGCCAGTGATGGTAGAGTGGTAGCCTAGTTGCATCTACATGGATTTGAGCTTCTTTTGTGGGATTTTAGGTTCTATGATCACCATAATATCTATCTTATGGATTCTCTTTGGACTTTTTAATCTTCTCAAGGTAGGTTTGTTTTCGAGACCCTGCACGTTCCAAGATAGGATGTTAAGCATTAAGGTGTTAGAGGTGGAGGGAGTTGGTGAGTTTAGCGACTGATCTGGTGATCATGGGCATAATCTCTTTAGCTCTTCTTTTGTTTGATTTTTTAACCATGGTGGCAGCCGGGTCGTGAGGCTTGTCACCTTTTTCCTTACAGTAATCTTCTTGTTCCGTCGAAGGGTGCAAGTAAACTTCTCCTTCTATTTCTGCCAAAGCACCAAAGTAGTTACTGTGACTTGCGAATTCGACGTCAATAGCTTGCTTTAGCCTACCACCAATTCGTGCCCTATGTTAGCTAGGAGGACCGCATTAATATCTGCTTCAGCGAGGGGTTTAGAGGGGGTCAGAGGGGTCTTCCGAGCCGAGCTGCTGGATCTCGCCTTTATCTAAGGGGTCTGTCCCTTTGGAGGGGGGTTCTGTAGGCATTGTATGGGCGGGGCCCAGCCGTTGTCGATGGGTTCTGATGTCTCTCAGCGGAGTCCTCTTCTCCTAGTAACAGAGTTTCTCCGTGGCTTGACTCTGTCGTCACCTCAGTAATAGTTGTGTCCCGACTGCCTTCTAGGAGGCTGTAGATAGGATATCGAATTTGTTGGTGAGGTTTATGCCTGTGGTAGTGATGGTGGTAGTGGGGGCACTTTTGTGAGTAGGTGTACCGCATGAGTTCCTCGTACTTGATTTAAATCTTGGGTAGGAGTTAGGTAAGGGAAGGAGCGGGTTCTTGTCTCTCTGTTTTTTCTATTGGGGGGGGGGGCGGTCTTCTGATTCTCTTTCTTCTTTAGTTCGGGGTGAGCTCTGAAACAGTGGTCGATGCTACGGCCCCTCATATGGCAGCGCCTGCAGTAAATGATGTTGTTGTCATAGATTATCTGTTGGGAGTGCATCTTTCTGCCGATCGCGATTTGGATATGATTCGGAAGCTCCTTCGATAAATAAAGTTCCATACAGATTTTCGCGTAGTTGGCTTTAGTCAGATTACGGGTTTCCTCAGCCATGGCCACAAAAGTTCTGAAGGAGTTGGCAATCCTCTTCAACACAGTCAGGACGAAGCAGATAAGTGGTGGTTTAGGAAGGGTGACTCAGGCCGAGACGATCGCTGTCTTCTCTGGGGTTGAAATCCGGAGACCATCTAATGATACTCATCGGATAGGCGTCAATCCTACCCATGCCTCTCATCCAGACGTTCTTATGATCGTCTATGGACAACAGATGAAGGAGCATGTACTTGGGTCCATAGGAGCAAACCTATATTCTGAGGTAAGGCCCCGTCCAGCGATCGTTTCTTGGACACGCGAGAACTTTAGGTAACCAGAAGAGAATTTCAGTATGAGGTGTGGGTGAAAAGCTCGGAGATAGAGGAAATCTCTGAGGGAGTGAAAGGCAAAATAATGTCCAACAGGTCGGAAGAGGGGGGCGGCGTGAAGTCAGGAAGCTCTACGTCAGGGAAGGGAGGTTACCCGACGGAACGATCAGGATGCACGTATATATATATATATATATATATATATATATATATATATATATATATATATATATATAAATATATATATATATATCGGAGATAGAGGAAATCTCTGAGGGAGTGAAAGGCAAAATAATGTCCAACAGGTCGGAAGAGGGGGGCGGCGTGAAGTCAGGAAGCTCTACGTCAGGGAAGGGAGGTTACCCGACGGAACGATCAGGTATATATATATATATATATATATATATATATATATATATATATATATATTAAAATATATATATATATATATATATTTTAATATATATATATATATATATATATATATATATATATATATTAAAAAATATATATATATATATTTTTTAATATATATATATATATATATATATATATATATATATATATATATATATATATATATATATATATATATATATATATATATATATATATATGTTTAGGTTTCGCGTGAAAACCCCAAAAATTTTTAAAATATCTATTAACTTTTAACTTGTATAACACAAAGCAACATATCAACTTAAAAAACAGAGACATCCATGGATTTTTGAGATTTTGAAATTCAACCTAATTCTATTATATTTAATCAAAATATTCTAAAATTAATTTTATGAAAAACCTAATATTCTGGTAATTTGAGTAATTATCTCATAATTCTGGAATGGAACTACATGGTAAGGACCTCTTTGTACAATTAATATAGAATGTAGTGAGACGATTTTGGTGTACCTCCGTGCGGTTGATCAAACGATTCGATCTCTATGTCGTAAGCTGACTCGTTTACACCAAGCTTCAACAATTTGAATACTTGCTCCTTTTATGCCTTATGATTCTCCTTAAGCTATAAGAAGGACCAATGGTCTTTAAAATAGATCTTGGCATATCATCTTTCTACTTTGGAAGAGATTTATTATTTTTGGAACAAAAGGAAGGTCTACTCCGGGTACATCTTTATCCACCCCCCTAGGAGGCATATTTACCTTAAATCCCAAATAATCCTAGTCGTGGCAAAAAAAATACTTAATTATTAAGTCAATTAATTAATTACTTATTAGAATATTGCTAGTAATTATTACAAGTAATTAAAAAATTCATTCGACCTTTTTGTAAAACTTTTTACATAAAATCCTAGGGTGTTGAAAATTATACTAAGCTTTGTTGTGTAAGACTCATTAGGTCCTGTTCGATTAAGAAACAAAACAAAAATCTCTCTATAATTTAAGACTATGACTACCTATGCTAAAGTTGAAGAGACAACCCAACAAAGAGACCAATAAATGCATACATAGCCACCATGGAACCATGACGAGAGAAATCCACCCAAGCAATCCTGGTTAAGATTTGAACTATTCAATTTTACACACTTAGAAAGTTTGTTAGTACTCTTAGTAACCCATTTAAGGCCATTTTATAAGTCTTGATTGACACCTAAGAGTATGTCACGACTACCTAAGTTGACTTGGATATCTTTATCGACGAACTTGAATAAACATCGTCACAAAACCAATTTCTTTTGTCATACTAATGTCTCAATCACTTCCGTAAAGGAAATAGCTCAACATCAAGCCGATGGAATTGATATTTGCTTTAATTCATTCAAGTCTTAATCTTATGGAAATTTAGTTCCCATTTGCACTAACCATACACTATCAGATCAGTTGGATGAAACTTGGCATATACAAACATTCTCTCTCTTCTTTACTTAGAGAGTTAAAAGTCCTCTTTATGCCACTCGTAGGTCTTCACATAAAGACTAATATACCCAACTGTTATCTTCGCTACAGCCATTTAAGGCAACATACAATAATAATTGTCATAGTATAATGACTTGCATACAAGACTGCCAGGATGCCTCAAGTCAAAGGATATTACACAACTTGAAACTTTAGATTCCTATTGATGATTATTAGAGGTAAAGATTATTAGAAATTTATTGAATGAGTCATTCATTGAACTCATTCTCTAATGAGCACATGCATCTTTGATATACATATGATGTACAAAATCTACAATTCTAACCATCTTATTATATGTGTGACTAGTCTAACCAAAATGACAAAAGTCCAATTAGTCATTCCTCCAATTTGGAACATTGTTTAGTAGTCGATCATAACAAGTAGGATAGATCATATAGTATAATCTTAATTATACATAATCCATTAAGATCAATTACTTAAACTACATCATAGAATAATAGAAATAATGATGATTCACATATATTATGAATAAGATCAACTTTATTTATATGAATATTTAGTTGTACATTAACAAAAGATCATATTTAACAAACACTCATTTATAAATATGACTTTACTTAATAGCATAAACGTTAACAAGAACATTGACTTTCAACTTGAACTCCTCACCTCTCTCATATAAACCTTCCTCATGATCCATGTTGGTAAATGTAGCAATCGTACGTCCAACCGACCTACGATGCACCAATTGTCGTAGAAGTTCATCTTGTAGTCGTCAAACGAACACATCCGTCGAAGACTTTTTGACCATTGTAGTCATATATGTTAGTTAGCCAATCGCCAGTATGATCATCATTATGATCCCGCTTCACAAGATCATCATTCTCTTACTTGCTCAAGCTAGACATACACACGAGCACTCTACTGACAATTTTCTCATGTGGGTGTATGGCCATCTTCCAGGAAGTCGAGGGTATTGCTCACCCATGAAGTTGTTTTTAGATCCGAACAAATGTCCTTGATGGTTCTTGGATCTAACGCATACCCAACTACTGGGAATAAAAGCATAAAATATTCTCAAAGATGAGTCTCTACGACGAACCAATACCACAAGTTAAACATTATAGTTGACTTGTAAAAAACCACCGAAAGAGCAAGATTACTACTAAATAATATTATAAGGCTTTACAAGATCGCTACAACGTCGTAACCCTACTTACCAAAGAGAGTACATAAAGAGAACACAAAAAATTCCTAGAGATTTAGACCCGAGAAGATTTGAGAAACCTAATTCCTCTCTTGTTTAATCTTTCTATTTCTTCTATCTTTCTTTCTCCAACCTATTAGTGGTTACCCAACACCTTTCCTTGAGCACAATTAATGTTCTACATAAGAAACCTTAGGCCCCTTTATATAGCATGTCATGTGTCCATATATAGAAAATCAATCCTATGTAGGCACAACATAAAAACTCATTCTCTAGGTAGGACTAGGAATTTACTCCAGTTCTACTAGTATTATGATTACTAACTATAAGTGAAATCCTAACAATCACCACCTTGGATCATATTCATCAACAAACTCAATAAGCATCTAGTAACATCTAGCTTTCAATCTTCAAACAATAGTCTCTATCTCATAACAATCTCTCTTCCTGGGGCACCAGTAGTCTAGTCACAAATTGACTCCGAACTTGAGCCTGACTCAAATTCATACTTCATCTATGCTACTTTGCTCACATTAGAGTATTCCGAAATAATTGTCGGCGCACCTGGATAATTAAATATGATTCCACGTTCTCGAGTCATGGAAGGTTGACCAACTACAAAAGAACAATCCCGGATATCCAACTCCATCTCTACAAAAATGATGGGAGCACCACCTCGAACAATATCTCCTACCAAACGATAAATATTACTATACTTCTCTCATTCATGAGCACAATGCAACCATGTGTCACCCTTAGAATTCCACCTCTCCCTGAAAAGCTACAGCCTGTAGAGTCTAATGCCCCCTAATAATAAAAGATTCTTCTATATCTTTGGTATATATCATACCCCACCAAACTGTGCTCCATGTCATCATGCATCTTAGTAATTATTGTTCATTTACCGACGACATCGTAAACCGAGTCATCATTGATGGGAACAGTGCTAGTCTTCTTCTCTAAAAAAAGTAAAGAAATATATATATATATATATATATATATATATATATATATATATATATATATATATATATATATATATGAGAAAATATGTAGCGAACTACTAGAATCTAATATCCAACCATGAGTAGCTTCTGTTGGTGTTTTGCCTTAGAGAATAGAAAGATAGTCCCACATTGCCTAGGCCAAATGGATTGTATCTCTATGTAAAGATTTTTTTTGTGTTGAGAGATGTACATGAGGTTTGGAGAGGCATATGGGTGCCATATGGGGGTATTTTTCTAGTAGAAAGAAGGCTAACTCCACAAAGAAAACATTTATGCTTTTTGTCATGCTCATGGGATTATTTCCTTTGGAGATAAACCACGAAGGGGCTTAGCGAATCCGACTCGGACTCGGGCCCGGATTCAGACTCGGGCTGAAGGGCACAAAGTGGTGCTTTGATTGGCGCACTTAGTACGTCAGCATCAGCGCTGTCGTTGCGCTCATGCGCTCGTCTCATGCGAGAGTCACATGCGCTAGACGTATGGGCACGACGTATGGGTACAAGCATGCAGGTATAGAAGCGGGTCCAGATGCGAGTGCAGGCACGGAAGCAGGCGCAGGTGCTGGAGATGGCGTGGGTGCAGGTGCGCGGGCATAGGCACGCGCTAGGCGCAGCTCTTCGTGGCCGCGTGCATTTACGCGCCTTTGCATCTGCGCACCAGTACGTCTGTGCGCTAGTGCATCCACGCGCCGGTGCTGCAGTTGGCATTGATTGGAAGATTCGGGCGGTTATGGAAAGATTGAATCAAATTACAGATCCGATTTTTGTAGGATTTAAATTTAATTCAGTTAAATCTTTCTTAATTCATTCTTATATTTTCGCAGTCAGTGTACGACCATAATTAGAGTTAGGGTTCAGCCCAACTCTATAAATACCCTCTTCGTGTCTCCTTTGACGACTTACTCAGAAAATTAGAGACGAAGAGAGTTGAGAGGCCACTGCCTTTGGAGTCCAAGGAGTCCTGCGAGTTCAGTTAGGAGGTGACAGCGAACGTTCCAGAAGTTCTTATTTGAACTTGTTGTATCTTGGAAGCAGATCGCAGTAGGGCAAATCTTGATTTGAGCAATGATGATCTTCATCACCCCAGCATAGCTGCATCTTCTTCTTCCTCCGTTTTCGAGACAGAGACTTCAGGGCCTTTAGAGTAGCAAATTCTTTGCTATAAATTTTTTGAAGTTCCTCTTACACAGAGTGTGTGACCAAATTTGTTTAGAGAATCACTCTGTCCACTTACATTCTTCCATCTAAGATCTGTTTCGGGAATAACAATCTCAAAGCAATATTCAGATCTAATAGAGAACAACCGTACAAACGTTCTCGACACAAGTTTAATAAACTTGAGAAGTTTAACAGGGAGCATTATAATGTATGAAAGAAAAAGGTCAGCCTTAATCTTGAACTCGTGAGAGTCGACTACGTGTTGACAAATCCTGAGCCTTTGATTCCAGAAGGTGAAAATGCTCGAAGGGCTGCTGATGCCACTGCTTTGTAGTCAAAGTGGAGGAGAGATAACAACCTCTACAAGTTGTTGACCTTGAACTTTATGGAGGACTATCTGCGGAGTCATACAGCAAGACGGTCAATGCAAAGGACATCTGGAAGTCGGCAGAGAATCTTTACTAGGCAGATGAAAACAGAAACAAGATCCACGTGATCGTAAAGGTCTGGAGGATACGATTTGAGGACGACAAGGCCATGTTGCTTCAAGTCGAGGAATTTTTCAAGTTACGATAGAAACTTGAAGATGACGACATGCCCTTAGTCGATGCTTTTATCGTCGGAGATATTATCGCCAAGTTCTCACCTGAGTGGAGCAACTTCATCACGGACATGCATCACAAGAAGATGGAGGTGGATCTTAAGCGCCTCTTGCACTAGATACATATTGGAGACGAGTTGAGGGCTCAACTCAAAGTAGACACCTTGTCCAAACAGATGGCCAAGGCCAACATGGTACAAGAAGAAAACTCTAAAAGAAAGCAGAAGGCTCCCTACAATAAGAAGAAGGACGTTCAAGATCTGAAGGTGAAGTTGGCTCAGTTCAAGCCCAAGTCCAAAGAACCTAGGACTTATTTCAACTGTGGCAAGAAAGGCCACTGGAGAAGAGACTGCAAGAAAAAACCTAAATATAAAGTGCAAGGTGAGACTAACTTTGTTGCTATTATTGTGAAGGTTAGCTCAACTGGTGTTGATACAGACTAGTAGATAGACACTGGGCATCGTGCCATGTTTGCTCGAAGAAGGAGTGGTTCACCACATATAAACCTATTGCTGAGAAGGTTATGGTGGCCAACCAGACACAAGCTGAAGTTCTGGAGATTGGGATGGTGGTACTGAAATTGACTTCAGAGAAGTCGTTGATGCTTTAGGAGGTGACGCATGTACCTGCTATAGCTAAGAACCTGGTCTCATGAAGTCTTCAACGCAGGCTTGAGGATGAACATTAATGCTGGTCAGGTGGTTATGTCTTATAAAGGAACATACTTCAGAAAGGCTTCTTGTACCGAAGGAATGTTCAAACTTCAGCTTGTAACTCCTATTGAATAAATTAATGTAGTCTCTAGTTCTGATTATTCTTTTGAGTTGTGGCATAATAGACTAGGACATATTTATTGTAAAAGAATAAACAAGATATTTAGTCTAGGGCTTGTCTCCAAAAGTGGGGGTAAGGAGTTGGAGAAGTGTGAGGTCTGTGCGTGACAAAGATCACAAGAAAATAGTTCAAACGGCTAAACCGATGTACAAATTTTTTGGAGTTGGTTCACTCAGATATCTGTGACTTCAAACAGTTCTCCATTAAGGCCGAGATGAAGTATTTTATTACTTTCATCGACGAGTTCTCAAAGTACGTGTTCGTTTATCTGCTTAAGTCCAAAGATGATGCATTTGAGAAATTTAAGGACTTCAAGGCTGAAGCCGAGCATCAAACCGGACAACAACTCAAGAGACTCAGAAGTGATCGAGGGGGAGAGTATAGTCTTATGAATTCGCATCGTTCTGCAGAGAATATAGAATTTTCAATGAGACGACTGCTCCGTACTCACCGCAATCAAACGGTGTTGCAAAAAGGTTGAATAGAACGTTAACAGAGATGATGAAGTCTATGCTGTTGACTGCGGGTCTTCCAAATTACTTCTGGGGTGAAGCAATGGTTATGGCTACATTCATACTAAAAAGGATACCGCATGCAACTTCGGAAGTCACTCCTCAGGAACTCTGGTTCAAGGTCAGACCTAACTTGAATGTCATTGGAGCGTGGGGGTGTCTGGCGTATGTGAAGCTTTCGAATTTGAAGATTCAGAAGCTGGAAACAAGGACTACAAAGACTTTATTCCTGGGATATATCGATAAGAGTGATTCTCGGAGGTTCCTTGATATTGAATCAAATCATATCATTGAATCTCGCGATGCAAAATTTTTTAAAGATAAATTTGTAAGACACAAGAATATTGTTCTCGCGTACCTTCCAAAGAATAGTGTGAGTGCACAGGACGCTCAAGCTCCTAAGGAAGGTTTAGATGATGTAGTCTAAGAAGAGATTGTTGTTGTAGAAACAACGATTGAACCAAAACTCACAGAACCTGTATCCAAGCGAGTGAGGAGACATAAGGACTTCGGAGAGGATTCGTCACCTATCATGTGGAAGCAGATCCACTGACCTATGATGAGGCGATGAAGACTAGAGATACTGTCTTCTGGAAGGAGGCTATTATTGACGAGTATGACTCGATAACCTCCAACAACACGTGGGTGTTGGTTGATCTGCCTGAAGGAAAAAACTAATCAGATGTAAATGGATCTTCAATAAGAAGATGAAGGCCAATGTAATTGTTAATAAGTTCAAGGCTAGGTTGGTAGCCAAGGGATTTTCTCAGAAGCAGGAGATTGATTATTTTGACAATATTCTCCAGTAGCGTGGATGACGACTATCAGGATATTGATTACTCTGAGCGCGATTCACAAGCTAGTTATTCAATAGATGGATGTCAAAATTACTTTCCTGGATGGTGAGTTGACTGAAGAGATTTACATGCAATAGCCAGAAGGATTCATTATCAAGGGCCTCGAAGACAATGTCTGCAAGTTGGTAAAATCTCTGTTTGGTTTGAAGCAAGCCCCCAAGATGTGGCATGAGAAGTTTGATAAAGTCATAAGATCAAACGACTACAGGGTCAGCGAGACGGACAAATGTGTATAAACAAAGTCGCTGATGGGAGAGGAGTTTTTGTTTGTTTATACGTGGATGACATGTCGATCTTGGGTACAGATCTAGTAAGTGTCACTGCGACAAAGAAGTTCCTCTCATCCATGTTTAGCATGAAGGACTTAGGGGAAGCTGATGTTATCCTGGAGATATAGATCATCCGGACGAAAACTGGAGTGGCATTGTCACAGTCTCATTACATTGAAAAGATGCTCACATGCTATGGGTATCAAAATCTTTCAGGGATCGATACCCCATATAGGTGTGACAAGAAGCTGAAGCCAAATCCATGGGAAAGCTTCAGACAACTAGAGTATTCGAGCGTCATCGGGAGTTTGATGTATGCCACAACTGCCACAAGGCCTGGCATAGTTTTCGTCGTAGGGATTCTGAGTCGGTTCACGAGCAATCGAGGCAAAGAGTACTAGAAAACTGTGAAGAGGGTAATAAGATAACTAAAGAGGACTCAGAAGTATGTATTACATTACTGCGAAGATCCAAAAGTAGTGGAAGGCTTTAGTGATGCAAGCTGATGCTCAGAAGTAGAGAGTGAAAGGTCCACAGGAGGATATGTCTTCTCCATGGGTGGAGCTGCTATATCGTGGAAGTCGAAGAAGCATATTATGTTGTCACACTCTTCTATCGAATTTGAGTTCTATGCATTTACGGCTGCAGCGGATGAAGCGGAATGACTTTAGAAGCTCATGTATGATCTTCCAATGGTTGGTGCACAGATACCAGCAGCACCGATATACTGTAACAACTAGGCGACTGCAGCGGTGGCATCAAATGACCTCTTCAATAGAAAAAAAAAGGATTGTGCGTCTAAGGCACAAGGCAGTAAATAATCTTATTAAAAGAAGAGTTATTATCGTAGTTGATGTTCAGAGCCAGAAGAATCTGGCAGATCCGTTCACCAGAGGTCTCAAGCGTCAGCTGGTTGAGAACACAACATGTAAAATGGGCTTGAAGACACTCTGATATTGTGTCTTTGTAATTATACTATAAAATTTTATGCTATTAGTTCAAAAAGAAATATACTAGGCATCTAGATTTTAGTTCAAAGAAGGATCATTGACTGGAATAATATGAGGTACAGTGGGCAATTCTTTGGATGTTGTAGGGTCTCGAACCCAGAACCACTGATTGTGGGTAATCCTTTGAATATTGTGAGGTCACAGACCCAGAACCACTGTTAGTGGGCAGTACTTTTGGATATTGTGGGGTTTCAGAACCAGAACCACTATAAGTGGACAAACCATTTGGGGTACTGCGAGGTTATGAACCCAGAACCACTATCGTCTACTATCTGTTCTTTGTATAGAACAAAGTCCTGTGAGTGGATGGCTTGGAAGCCTTAATGAGTTCTCGGGCATTTGGAATGTCTGGCATGTTTTACAGGATACATGGGTAGCCACATCACTACAAAGGAGTGCAGAACTCCATGCTGCAATGGGGTGACTCCACATGAGGTACCTAGTGAGGGTAAAGCCTCGGCTTCGGGTTAAGTCACAGCGGCGTAGCACCGCAAATAGGCAAGTATGTCTAATGCTGTATAATGAAGAGTGTTAGGCAGCACTACAAAGAGGCTGGATCTCATGTTATAATGGGTGACACCACATAAGGTACCTAGAAAAGATAAAGCCTCAGCTTCGCGAAACATATCACGGCGGTGTAACATCGCAAGGAAGCGAAATACTTCATGATGGGTAGTTTCACACTACAAAGAGGCTGGGTTCATGCTATAGTGGTATGACACCACAGGAGGCATTGCCTCAGCTTTGGGCCATGTCATGGTGGTGTAACACCGTAAGGAAGCAAAAGGCTTCATGCCAAAGACTCTTTAAAATAACACACCTAGAGTGTATGGATAGAGATGTAGGCCGTCTCTTGAGGGAAACCTTATAGACACCCAAGATACATACACCAAAATCAGACGGACACAAGGCCTTTAATGTGCAGCCAGAAGCACAGTTGATGTCATTATGTGAGTGGAAAGAATTGCAGTTATGGTGTAGAATTCAAGGCATAGTTCATTTTTGTATCATGATGTTGTTTAACCTATGAGGGAAAATTTAAGTCGTAGCGAAATCTATCCTAATGCTAGTTGGACAGTCACTGTGGGGAGCGCTCAACCCATATATAGAGATATATGGGAGATTGTTGGTGTTTTGACTTCGAGACTAGAAAGATAGTCCCATATTGGCTAGGCCAAATGGATTGTATCACCATTTAAAGCTTTGCTTGTGTTGAGAGATACACATGAGGTGTAGAGAGGCACATGGGTGCCATGTAGGGGTATTTTTCTAGTAGAAAGAATGCTAACTCCACAAAGAAAGTATTTATGCTTTTTGTCATGCTCATGGAATTTTTTTTGAGCTAAGCCCCGAAGGGGCTCAGCGACACGGACTCAAACTCAGGCTCAAGGACACAAAGTGGTGCTTTGATTGGTGTCCTTTGTACTTAGCACCTCAGCATCTGCGCATGGCACTTTGTGCGTTGTTGTTGCGCTCGTGTGCTCGTCTTATGCGCGAGTCGCATGTGCTAGGCATATGGGCTCAGTACATGGGCGAGGCGTGCGAGTACAGGTGCACAGGTGTAGGTACGCGGTTGTAGGAGTCGGTCCAGGCACGGGTATAGGCACAAAAGCAGGCATGGGTGTTGGAGCGAGAGATGGCATGGGAGTAGGCGTGCATGCTGTCGTGGGTGCAGGCACGCGAACATAGGCACGAGCTAGGCGCGACTCCTCGTGGCCGCATGCGTTCGCGTGCATGTATGTTTGTATGCTAGTGCGTCTGCGTGCCGGTGCTGTTGTCGGCATTGATTGGAACATTTAGGCGGTTATGAAAAGATTGAGTCAAATTAAATCCAATTTTTATGGGATTTGAATTTAATTTAGTTAAATCTTTTCTTAATTCGTTCTTCTCTTTTCGCAGTTAGTGTACTGCCAGGATTAGAGTTAGGGTTTCAGCTCAACTCTATAAATTTCCTCTTAATGCCTCCTTTGATGACTTACTCGAAAAATTAGAGATGCAGAGAGTTGAGAGACCGCTGCCATTGGAGTCCAAGGAGGTCTGCGAGTTCAGTCAGGAGGTGACAGCGAGCGTTCTAGAAGTTCTCATTCAAACTTGCTAGTTCCTGGGAGCAGATCGCAGTAGGACGAATCTTGCTTTGAGCAACGGTGATCTTCATCACCCAAGCAGAGTGGCATTTTCTTCTTCTTCCGTCTTTGAGACAGAGACTTCAGGACCTTTAGAGTAGAAAATTCTTTGCTATAAAATCTCTAAAGTTCCTCTTACACAGAGTGTGTGACCAAATTCGTTTAGAAAATCACTATATCCACTTACGTTCTTCCATCTAAGATCTGTTTCGGGAATAACAGTTTCCTTACCTTAGGAGGCCGTGAGCATATTGTCCCAAGTGTCATCATGTCCTTGCCCCACCACTATCACATCTTCAAGATCCTTTTTCTTCTCCATACATTAGGGGAAGATTCTTTTGATGTGGCCAAATTATTTGTAATAATAACATGTACCACCCTTCTTCCTCGATGCTGATCGAGCTCGTGTTGTTCCTGATCTTATCAAGAGTCCTTCCTCTTTCGTCTGTCACCACAACCAACTGTTCACCCTCAGAATTAGGTCCTTGTCTTCTTTCTTCTTTCTCATGCCATATAATTGTCGATTCAAGTAGAGCCTTGTTGAGACAAACTTTGACATGTACAACCTCTCTATCTTTTTTCAAACCCTGATCACAGTTTCTTCCTCTATGACATTGAAGAGGATATTGTCGGTGAAACACAACCTGATGGAA
Organism: Iris pallida; assembly: GCA_029216955.1. Classification (NCBI taxonomy): domain Eukaryota; kingdom Viridiplantae; phylum Streptophyta; class Magnoliopsida; order Asparagales; family Iridaceae; genus Iris; species Iris pallida. The sequence continues at coordinate 8,448,039 of JANAVB010008400.1, forward strand.
CTAGTAGCTGTCATCTTCATATCTTTCCAATCATCATCCTTTATTGTCTCTAGCTTCCTGAAATTTTCCAACAAGACATTGTGAAGTCCTTGTTGCACCAAAAGATCTTTAACATTTCTATGCTATAGTCTGAAGTTCTCTTTGTTATTGACTTCTCCACTTCAAGTCGTTCGGGCATTGCCATAGACTTTGTTGCCTTTGTCGATCTTTTGAATCTTCAATTGAAACCCTGATACCAACTGTTGGGAATAAAAGCGGAAATTATTCTCCAGGATGAGCATAAATGACGAAGCAATACCCTTAAGTCAAATACGATAGTTGGGTTATGTAGAAAAATAAGATAAAAAATTTAAGGCAACGATACACAAGAATAAGTAAAAAAAAAATGCTCACCGGTAAAAACTACCCGGATAGCAACATTACTAGTAAATAAGATTATAAGGCTTTACAAGATTGCTACAACTTCGTATTTTCGAATACCAAAGCAAGGACACAAAGAGACCACAAGAAATTCCCAGAGATTAGACCAAGAAGATCAAAGAAAACAAATTTCTCTCTTCTTCAATCTCTTTTGTCTTTCTTTCTCTTAACCTATTGGTGGCTACCCAACACATTTCCTAGAGCATAACTGATCTTCTACATAAGGAACCTTAGGCCTTTTTATATAGCATATTATGTGTCCATATATAGAAATCTAATCCTATGTAGGCATAACATAAAAATCCATTGTCAAGGTAGGACTAGGAATTTACTCTAATCTTATTACTATTAGGATTACTAAATATGAGCCAAATTCTAACACCAACTCGCTAGATGCACATGTTCATTTCACAAAGAGGCTTCGATGCGACGGACGGCGTAAAGAGGCCTTCGTCCTCATGCCCTTTCGTCAGATGATGTTGGTCATGGTTATCGTCGTTGGTGCTAGACATGTCTTTTGACAAGATGAATGTTCAAGTACACAGACCTGAAAGCGTTGATCGTTACACCAACAACTAAATACCAAGGGCTGACACCACGATCCTCACACAAAAGAATTAGAACAAGAGGCAAACTATGATAATTGACTCAATATTAATAGACATGAACACCCTTCTTCTCTAATAATTCTTACTTATAAGAATTATTTTAGATTAAGGCTTTCTATAATGGGGGTTTATATCTCCATTCTTTCTATGGTGGAAATCCACTTTAGAAAAAAACTTCCTCCAAGAGTTGTTTTTATCCCAATTTCCATCATACGTTGTGTGGATATAGTATGTGAATTTCTATGAGGGTTTCTACATGTAGAAACTCTCATAAAAAATTTTATCTTAATATTGTAACTCTCTTTCAAACTAAATCATAAAATTCTCCATTTAATATTCTCTATATCTTAATATTAGGCACAGCCGGGTATGATAGAAATTAAGAACCATGCTAGGTGGTTTTTGTTGGTGCAATTTCTATGGATTTGCTAGATAGAAATTGTCTTGTAGTAAAATGCAAGTATGATAGAAACTCAATTTTGAAAATCTACATTGAAGATTGAAGATAGCCTAGGTTCCAAGAATTTTTTTTCTAACAAACTAGGAAAGAAATCCACAAAATTAGAAAGCATAAATGCATAATAAATTCTAACAAATTAGAAAAAAAAAAGTGACAAAAATAGAAAGAATAAATGTATAATAAATTTTATTAAACTAGAAAACAAATCGACATGGTCCCCCGGCACTCGTGATCCTGTCCGCATCAATTATTTCCAAGGCTTGGATCATGGGATGACAATGGTGTCTGTGATTAGTTGGAAGGAATATAATTATCTGTTACAGATTTTGGGAAAATTTTCATGGATGCAACCGACTAGATTGAAGTTTTTCTTGAGTCCAATTTGGGTTCTACAAAAATATCTCACGTCTAAAATCCAAGTTGTAGAAGGGAGGAACTATTGAGAGTTTTCTTAAGCAAAAGCATAATAAATTGATCAATAAATTTATAGTTTGTCAATAAATGTAAGCAAAGTGTTAGAACTTACTTGAGATTAGGATCGAGATAGAGAAGCCCCTCAGTGGAGCCGAAGTGAGGCACCCGAGTCTCAACTCCGGGAGCATTTCGGTAGTCGTCTATATCCCTATGGTAATACAGAGTCATCCTTTCGGCAAAACAACGAGTAAGAGGTGGCACCAGAACCGACGGGGGGTCGAACCACAGCCTGAACCAGTAGTCCCTTCTCTTTCGTCCGACTGGGCTACATAGCAGGCTCGACGGTTTGTACTCTTTACTCAGTCGAGCCTCCAACTGGTTGCCTCCGCTGCCCGGTATGATCACCAAAGGGTGGACGTCGCTGCCACGGCAATGGCAGGCATGGACAAGCAGAAGAGCCATGGGGAGGACGGAGAGGGAAGAGAGGTTCATTCTTCATTCATGCGGCTGCTGCCTGTGCCAGCTTAATTTCAGTGGTGGGACTATAGTTGATTGGTGGTTGAGTTAGGGAAGTATGTGGTGGGGATATGTTTGCTACTTGGACACTGGATTTGCCATGCATTATAGGTATAGTGTGACTGTGCGAGTAGTGAAACAGTTAGAAGACATGTACAAAATATAAATAGTTAAAAGAGTAACATACGAAGAAGAAATATGACGTACGTCAATGACAAGTGTAGATATGTATTCTTGGTCCATATAAAGGTGAAAAGAGCAAGGCTAGTCCTGTGTAAACATTCAGGCCGTGTTGTGTCGGGTCGGTTGAACTAGAGAATTCTTATAATTGAAAAACTAATTTAAGAAAACTATTATTTTTAATTAGTTTAAATCTAAATTAATTAAACAATTATTTCTTTGTCGAAAGGGTACAAATTTTATCTTAGGTAACTAACTTTATACATAAAAAAGTTGGTCTTCAATTACTTAATGTACCGGTTTCTTTTGCGACGATTTTCGATATCTTTAAATTTTATGTTTCATAGAGTTGAATTCGATCTTCATGATTCAGCTTCTAGTGCCATTTATAATAAGAGCTTTAAAGTCTAGTTTTGCAACATCAACGTTTTCATCTCCTATGTGCTTCAACATTTTTCGAACAAACCCAATTTCGCATGCAAACACATGATTCCTTAAGTTGCTGGTAACATTATGCTCATATTATTGGTTAGCATTCTTGAACCTACACTAAAATAAATTTTCGGTGCAACTGTGAGCACTAGAGGACATGCATTAGAAGATCATTTGCCTAACATGGTAGTACAAGATAAGTCTTTTCATGTGTTCTCCACCATTGTAAATACAAAAATGTGTTGCAGAACCATCATCATCTTCGAAATAGGAGTTCAAATACAATATTTTTTGAGTAGGCAGATAATAATGTTTTTGTTTCTTCTTTTGCAGTATAGAATGAGCATGAGATAACTTCGAATTAAAACTACATGAGCTGCTACATTGAATGGTACATGAACCAGGATGGTTCTTGATAAATATTTTCATATAAAATAGTAAAAATGACTATAAAAAAAAATTAAATCGTGTATTTTTTACTACGTATCTCGATGTTCATATTTTTATGGAAAATCTGCTAACCTTATATTTACAAAATTAATTTAATTCTATGATCCAAAACTGTAGTAAAATAATTATAAATTATAATATTGTACCATTACTGTCTGATTTTGCTCCATTTTACCAGCCATGTGATTGAAACCCAGGAGAATGCCTTTATTTTTCAAATAAATAAGAAATATGCATAATCTCTGTTGAAGTTGGAGAAGAAGTTGGATAATAAACTCTAGGTAAAGTACATATAAATTTGTTAAGTAATTATAAAAATTATAATAATCAACAATTATTAAATCTGTCTCACTAAATTGGTAACCACTACTTAGATTTGCATTACTGAAGTATGCAACAAAATCTTTATATTTAATATGTACCTAAAAAATACATACATTTAGTGACGGTAAAATCCGTCGCTGTTTGATCACCAAACAAAAATAGCAATGCCGAGGTGACCAAAAAGAGTCATCGGCAAAGACGTTGTCGTTATCCAACAAGCATCGTTATTTAGTCGCCAGTTGTGAGATAAATGGAATAAGAAGTGGAAGAATTTATTAATGATCCGTATGATCCCAGGTTGTATTCTTCACAAATAACTTGGCCTTACAACTTTAACAGAAAGCTACAAAGTAGCAACCATTGGCTACTTACAACTTTAACAGAAAGCTACAAAGTAGCAACAGTTAGCTACTTGAATCATATGAAAGACTAGATCAAATAACAAATATACTAAAGACTAGGATTTATTCAACCCAAACCAACCACCTCTTTCAACCATCTTGCTGCATGCACTCCACGTGTAACAAGATTAACTCTAACAAATCACCCCCTTAAGCCTGTTGCATGAGATTCACCTCTATGACGCCGAGCTTCTATCTCATCTCAGTAAACTTGACTCGTACGAACGCCTTGGTAAGGATGTCTGCGAGCTGCCCTTCAGTGTTGATGTACTCGATCTCAACCTTTCCTCTCTCGACGCACTCTCGAATGAAATGATACCTTGTATCAATATGTTTGCTTCGGTCATGGAAGACAGGATTTTTGCTGAGGGAGATGGCAGACTTGTTGTCTACCCTGAGCATGACGCTGCCGGCCTCCTCGTTCTTCAAGTCACCAAGGAGATTTGCAAGCCAAATGCCTTGGCACGCCGTCGTCATCGCGGCAATGTACTCGGCCTCGTAGGAGGACAGTGCCACTATCTTCTGCCTCTGAGATTGCCAACTAATGAGGCTACGATCGAGGAAGAATAGCATGCCAATGGTGCTTTTGCGGGTGTCGATGTCATCTGCCATGTCACTATTGCTGTAGCCGATCAGCCGTGGTTCCTCCGCCTTCTTTGTGTAGCGACATCCAAAGCGACGTGTGCCAACGACGTAGCGGAGGATGTGCTTAACGGCAGCAAGGTGTTCGGTAGTCGGGTTCTCCGTGAACCGACTCACGTAGCCCACAGCGTACGAGATGTCTGGGTGCGTGTGCACCAAGTACCAGAGGCTCCCGACGATGCTTTTGTAGAATGTGGCATCGGTCGGAGGGGCTGAGCTCACCTTGCTTAGCTTGAATCTCGGTTCCATGGGGACGTGACACGGGTTGCAGTCCACTATGTCACTCTTCTCTAGGATTTTGCATGCATATGCCTTTTGACTATGGGTGATGAAGTCGTTGGACTGCTGCACTTTAATGCCGAGATAGAGAGTAAGCAACCCCAAGTCACTCATTTTGAACAAGGCCTTCATCTCCTCCTTGAACTTGGCAATCTCTTGTGGGTCCGTCCCGATGATGATGAGGTCGTCGATGTACACACCCACAAGTAGGCGAGCTGGACCTTTACCGCGTGCATACACAACATGCTCCTGTGCACTCTGGTGGAAACCAAGTGACTGTAGGCAATTGTCAAGCTTGGTGTTCCATGCCCTCGGTGCTTGCCGCAACCCGTACAATGCCTTGTCAAGTTTCAGCACTTTATGCTCCTGTGCTTTGACAATGAAGCTGGGAGGTTTGGCGACGTACACCTCCTCCTTGAAGTCGCCATTAAGGAACGCCATTTTCACATCCATGTGGTGCAATGCCCACTCCTCATGCGCTGCAAGTGCGATCAACAAGAGGATGGACTCGAGGTGAGCAACCGGCCCGAACACTTCCTCGAAGTCCATTCCTTTCCTTTGCACATAGCCTTTTGCCACGAGCCATGCCTTGTGCTTGAGGATAACGCCGTGCTCATCCTTCTTGAGTTTGTAGACCCACCTCAAATCGATCGGACGGTGGCTGGATGGGAGGTCTACGAGGTGCCACGTACGGTTCTCCTCAATGGAGCTCATCTCCTCAAGCATCGCTAGGTGCCAATATTTGTGTTTCTAGCCTGCAAAGAAAGTGGCAGGTTCCTCACCAACCATGAGGAGCAGCTTTTCGGCATCGAGCTCGCGGACCGTGGTTGTGTCAAACAAGTTCGCCAAGGTCATGCACCTGCGCGGCCCATCGTCATCGGTGTCGAGCATGGCCGAGGCGTTGGTGGGTTGTGAGACTAATTCCACTCCACTTTGTACCACCGAGTTAGATGTTTCTGCCACGGATGCCAGCGTCAACGGCGTGGAATTGGTGCCTCTGGTGTTGATGGTTCGCCACCCCCGTGTACCGATATGCCTGCGTGTTCAATATGTGGTATAGGAATCATCGTATACTAAACAGAAAATGCCTCATCTACGTTGTCTTGCACGCCCAAGTCACGCTTGGATTCCTCGTCGAAGACAACGTCGTGTGTGGCGTGCGCACGCTTGCTGGCGGGGTCGTATACCTGGTACGCCTTCGTGTTGGGCTCATAGCTGATGAAGACCATGTGCTTGCTGCGATCTTCTAGCTTCTATATGTTTGGCTTGACAACCTTGACAAGTGCAACACAACCGAATGTGCGGAGGAAGTGCACACTAAGCTTGTGTCCGTGCCATGCCTCGTACAACGTCTTACCGTCAACGCTTCGTGTCAGCGAGCGATTGAGGATGTAGACAGCCGTCGTGAACGCCTCTCCCCAGAACTTCCCGGGCATATCCTTTGCCTTCAGAAGGCTGCGGGCCATCGCAACGACCGTCTGGTTCCGGTGCTTGATGATGCCGTTCTGCTGCGGTGAGTACGGCACTGTGAGTTGCCGTTTGATGCCGTGGCCCGTGCCATACTCGCCAAATGCTACAGATGTGAACTCGCCTCTACGATCAGTATGGAGCATGCACAGTTTGCGCCCGGCCTCCACCTTGGCTAAGGCCAGAAAGCGTTTGATGGCTACCGACGCTTCATCCTTCGAACTCAGTAGCGTCAACCACATGTAGCGGCTAAAATTGCCGACAAGGTGCAAGAAGTAGCACTTGCCACCGAGTGTCGCTGGCGTAATCGGCCCATAGAGATCACCATGCACGAGGTCTAGCTGGTTGTAGGTGCAGTACTTGGCCTCCTGTGGAAATGGCGTGCACCGCTGCTTCCCGGCAAGACAACTATCACAAATATGATCGATGTGGTCGATCTGTGGTAGCCCGTACGCCATGTTGTGGCGAGCCAACTTCCGAAGTACTTCAAAGTTGAGGTGGCCGAACCGTGCATGCCATCATCATGCGTCGTCATTAAGTCGTGCTGCCAAACACACAGGTTGTGCAATATTAAGAGATAGAATCTATAGTCGGTTTTGAGCACATTTTACCTTGGGAAGGAGGCATCGCTGACGATCGCGGATCGAGAGCATGCTGCCTTCGATCAGGACTTGGTAGCCGTTCTCATCGAGCTGCCCAAGGCTGATGATATTGCTTCGTAGCTTCGGAATGAAGTAGGCGTCGGTGAGGGCACGGTGCTCGCCGTTCTGGCACGTAAATATCACTGTTCCATGCCCTCAGATGTCCACGACGAATCTGTCACCAAACTTGATGGAGCCCGTGATGCCAATGTCCATCTTAGCGAAGACCTCCTCGCAGCCCGTCATGTGGTTGCTAGCGCCGGTGTCGAGGTACCACACTTCATCATGGTGGTCGTCCCCATGGCCCAGATGCACCTGAGCGTGCACCTCGTAGAGCACGACATTATCGATCGTGCCTAAGGAGGTCTCGGCGAGCGTGCACTCCTGTGCCATCAGCAGTGCGGGCTCATTGTCATCAGCTTACGTCAGATGGGGCTGTTCATCGCGCTTCGGCTTTCGCCAGTTGTAACCACCACTTTTCTAAAATGAGGATAATTTTAAACTTTTATAAAATTGATTATTTAATAATAGGTTTAAATCATGTTATTCATTTATTGATAAATTTTAATTATTTTAATATCATTAAATTAGTATTTTATGATTTTGTTCTTTGGCTAGTGTAACCTTAGAGCTGCTTAGCCTATAGACTAACCATGACCATGGAGGCCTAACCAATGTGATTAGTTTAGCTAATTACCACTTTTTAGGCTAAAGATATTTTGGTTATTTTGTGACTTTTGAATTATTTAGGATTTTGATTAATTGGTGAATTTTAGATTATTTTGATAATATTTAAATTGATGTATTATAATTTTGGTCATTTTCATATTTTAATATTTTAGGAATTTTTATATTTTAATATTGATTTTACGGGATTTGTTTAGTCGGATTTGAGTTTCGTTTTGTTCCGACTTGTGTTAGTGACCCGGGTAGCTTAGACTCTAGACGGGACCCCAAGATTAGTTAGTCATGGCCCACAAACCCCACTAATTAAGTTAGTAAGTTTAGACTAATTCTACTTGCTTAGAATGGTTAAATTAGAGACTTAAACTTGACCTTTTTGACCAGAAACCTTGTCATGACTTAAGTTGACCCAAAGGAGACTTGTAGGGGCGTCTTGGACATTTCACATAGGCCCATTAGGGTATATATGGCTAGCCACCTATAGGAGGAGAGGTGTCCCTCTCTTTCATTTCACATTTGCCTCCTTTTTTTCCAAATTTGTTCTTTTCCAAACTTGAGAGCTTTCCTCTTGATTTTGATCTCCAAATCCCTCAATTCATCTTCTAATCTTCCATCATTTCTTCTCATTCAACCAAGAAGAAGGTGCTAACAAGGATTGGGAGCAAGGAGCAAGGAAGGGTGTCCATTTTGGAGGAGCTTTCGTGTCGGAACCGTGTCCTTTGAGTGTATTATTGTTATCCCACTTCCAATAGGTATAACCATGTCACTATTTCAATTTCCCTTACATTTTAGTTAGATTTAAATCCATAGGATCCACCCCCATGCATGTACAACCATTATATTTTAATTTGAGACCATTTGGAGCTCTCTTGAGGATTTTAAATCTGTGCTTTGTGTCCTATTTGATATATCCCAAATTAGGATACCCCATGTGTTTGGTTTATTGCCTAATAGGATTAATTGTGTTTGAAATTCAGTTTTAGAATGGTTAGAGTAGATTGATCTTAGTTAGGATGGTTAGAATGAGTTTCATTTGGATACCTATGTTGGTATCCATGTATCTTGGCCTACATGTGTTTCTTTTGTCCAAAACAACCCAAATTTATCATAATTTTTATCCACGTTTTTAGTAGCCAGAACAACTTAGAAATGCCATAAAGCCTAGCTCAAGACTCCGATTAATCTTCCGTTTTTTTAAAAGAAGTGTATCGAAGTTAGCTTTCCAAATATTTATATTAATAGGCCAAATTCGTTCTAGAACTTTTTGTAAATCTGTTTGAGTGTCAGTTGTCCGAAAGATGAACACGTTTCGGTGTTTTTGCGATTCCGGGAGCTTCCGGACCCAAAAATATGATCCGTTTGAAGTTTCGGAAAGATAACACGAAGGAATACAACATACTTTAATCCTGGAATTTAGTGGAGGCCCAATTGGTGTAGTATTGATTTTAAGTAGAAGAGTGACTATACGACATAGGCATTTTGTGTAACCTATGAGCCTATGTAGTATGGATATCATGTGAATGTAAGTATCATAGGTTGTCAAGTATATGTATAATATAGTACATATATGTATATATATATATATATTATTGTTATGTAATATATGTTAGTATAGTGTGTGTGTTTCAATGAGATAAGGATGTGTGTGGTTAGTAGAGAGAAGTAAGATTGATAGAGGATATGTGCTAGTGTGTGTTTGATGTTGTATAGATGGTAGTGTAGTGTGTGTGTGTTGTGAATGTGAGAGAGTTGGGAGGATCATGCCATCCTATTTGACTTGAGGCTAGTGTGGTTTGTTGAGTGATTTGTGTTTTGGTTGAGTGGTAGTGTGTTTGTATATAGATGTGTGTGGGTGTGTTAGAAGAAAGAGGGTAGATTTGGTATGTGTTTGTGTGTGTTAGTGTTGGAGTAGAGAGGGATTTAGATGTTGTATGTATGGATATGTTAGTATGTTAGTGGTTATATTAGAATCTATGTAGAGGTTAGAGGTATCTTAGAAGTTAGATAATGATATCTTGTATAAGTTAGATAGTTAGTTGTGTTAGTCTATGTTATTGTTAGTTAGAGATGACATATGTTAGTTGGTTAGAGTTAGAGATGGATATATACATATATGTTATGGTTAGATATTAGTTAGTGGATGTTAGTTGTGTTAGGTTTCTAAGTTAGAATAGATGGTTAGAAGTTATATGTTATAGTTGGTTAGTATCTTGTATTAGAGATATAAGTTTAGGATATAGAGTGATATCTTGAGATACCATAGTGATATCTTAGGATATTTTGGGTATTTGCCTATTACCTTAAGGTAATGTATTTACCTACAAGGTAAAAGGGACTTACCTACAAGGTAGAGGGAGTTTACTTTATACTAAGGTATTAGATACTAAGGTATTGTCTATCTAATATTTTAGGGTGGATGGTTAGAGGCTAGATATTTAAAGTATTAGTATTAGAGGTTAAGGTATTAGTTTCCAACCAAGACAATAGTTTATCATACTTTAAGGTAATAGGTTTTCCTTATTACAAGGTAAGGTATTGGGTTTACCTAGGTAACTAAGGTTAGATATCTGAGTTATTGGTTAGCTAGTAGCTTAGGATAGATATTAGATATCTAAGATTGGTATCTTGGTAGTTAAGGTATTTATACCTAGACTAAGGTATTGGATTTTCAACTAAGGTATTGGTATTAGGATATCAATAGGGCTAAGGTATATGGTATATTGGGATAAGATATAGGTTGGTATCTTACTAGTATTTAGTATCTACGTTAGTTGTCTTAGGATATAGATGAGTGGGTATCCTAAGATACAAATCAGTATCTTAGAGGGTAAATTAGTAGGCTAAGGTAATGTCTAAGGTATTGACAAGGTAATAGGGATTACCTATAGTCTAAGGGTAAGGTATTGGTAGGATATTGAGATAGACGGTTAGATACTAGTCTAAAGTATTAGTAGGATCTATTATCCTAGGTTAGTGAGTTATCTACTAACCTAATGTAATATATTACTAAGGTAAGGGTATTACCTAGTATTTAAGGTATTGGATTATCTTGGTAGGTAATTGTTAGACTTGGGTTATCTTGGTAGGTAATGGTTAGACTTGGGTTATCTTGTTAGGTAATGGTTAGAAGTGGGTTATCTTGGTAGGTATTATCTTGGTAGGTAATGGTTAGAAGTGGGTTATCTGGATAGGTAATGGTTAGAAGTGGGTTATCTTGGTAGGTAATGGTTAGAAGTGGATTATCTTGGTAGGTAATGGTTAGAAATGAGTTATCTTGGTAGGTAAAGGCTAAGAATATGATACTTGACTTAGATTTTACCTTATTTGACTAAGGTTGACTGTTTTGACTCAAAGTCAACTGCAAGTCAACATTGGACCTAGATTGGACTAGGAGTTGACTAGTTGACCAAAAGTCAACTGTGAGTCAACTATTAGCCAGTTTGATATATATTGGATTAGAAGTTGACCGGAGATGACCAGTTGACCAAACGTCAACTGTATGTCAACCCTTGACCTAGTATGATCTAGATTGATTTGGTTTGACCTTGCTTGAACTAGTTTGACTTTGTTAGACCTAGTATGACTTAGTATGACATAGATTTACTTAGATTGACTTAGCATGACCTAGTTTGATCTAGTTTGATTTAGTTTGACTTAGTTGACTTGGTGTGACTTAGTTTGACTAAGTTTGACCTAGATTTGCATAGCATATACTATAAATCATGTCATACATTGTTAAACCCTAATTAACTCATGATATCTCATCTTTAGGTCTGTGACATCACTCTGAGCATCTATTCTCACTGACAGCTCAGGACCGCAGGCGAGTACATTCATTGATAGTTTTTATTGTCTTGATATCTGCTATATCCGATTCAGTTGTAGTATCTTACTTGATTCTCGACACGATGGTTCACGGACTAGTATATGTCGAATCCTGTCATGAGATGTTATTCCTAGACTTTCTCGATATATTGGTACATTGTTCGATCTTGTTTTCTTGTACTTGTATAGACACCGATTTAGAAGTGGACTGGCCTCCAGCTTTTGAATCCCATGTCATGACGTGACACGTCTGGATCTATTATGCTACTCGGGGTGGAGAATTATTAGGGGCTTTGTGATCAAGCCACCCTGTCACTATATTCTTGTGCTTGCGCCACCCTCACTTCACGTATGGTGTAGCGAAATCTTATTTCTTGTGCTCGTTATCCAAGTTGGCCGACATTACCCTTTTTAGAGATTTTCTTGTGATTACCGGTCCAAATGGATAGCCTGTCCGGTTTTCCAAGCCGGTCACATAACGCTCTAATAATTCATGGCATATTTTATATTTACTTCATACATCATATATCCGGTATTGTTCTACATTCCAGTATTTTATACCCTGACATGATATCCAGTTTTACATATCCTGTTTATATTCTAGTCTTGATATTTCATCTTGTATTTCATTAAAATTGTCTCTTATAGAATTTTTCAATTCACATGGAATTGCTGTTAGCGTTTGTATTTGCTCATATCCTGACAGGATAACCCCGTTGATGTTTACAGATGATATAGATGCTGACTACTTGATCTTCTATGGATTTGTCATAGACGATGAGTACTACATAGACATCCATGTGGAGCCGGTGTCCATTGATGACGCACCGCCTGCTTAGACTTAGACTAGTTAGGCTTGACTGGACTGCGATCCAGCTAGTACTTCAGACTTATAGTATATATTATTTAGGATTTCTGTTATGTTTTAACACTAAACTTGTGTGGGATCTTGCATCTATTCATGTTATTTTCCTTTTATCATATCTTTCATACTTCGTACTATCTTTCTTAGATGTCTTGTGATTGAGTTGTGACATTATATACCTCCGTGCGGAGATGATAGGTACCTTTATAATGTGTCTAGATATTGTATGTTATAGACGACCTATACAGCGTTCTACCGCCGATTCTGCGACGTAGGCTGGACGTACCGGTCATGTGCTCGTACCCCTACTTAGGGTGCGGGTCGTGACACTAACCAAACCTAATAGTGACTTACTCATGATGCCGATCAACGACAAGTTCCTGACAAAATATTATGTATAACCTTCATGAACATCGTTCATATATACCCTGTTTCAGTCATGTAAATCTACAGTGCAATGTTTATGTGATTCAAAAATAATTATCATTTAACTATTATCCATATTTTAAGAGTCTTGAATATGCCATGGATAATAGGTCCTCTAAAAAGATTCTCTAGTGGAATTATTTCCATTTTGGACTCTGCCCAAACTTAGTATAATCACGTCCATATTACCTCTGAATTATCCACTCCTACCTAATGTTATATATCCTTCCACGTCCTTATTACCTCTGGTCAGATATAGAACATCCTCTGCTATTATGTCCATATTACCTCTATTAGCAGCTTCTTTCAACTTATTATCTATATTCAAGAACCTTGAATATAAAACGGATAATAAGTCCACACCAAATTTCCCAACGGAATACCCACCAGAAATATCCTTACTACGTCCACATTACCTCTAGTTCTGATATTTCACAAACTTCATTCATAAATTTTGAAAGCCAAAAGATTTTTTTATTAAAAACGTCTATCAAAAGACAGAGAAAAGAAAAAGATACATGAGTCTTGACGGCTAATTGAGCCTATTACAAAAGATGATCGGATACACAACCGATTGATGCTATCCCATAGAGCCACAATCTCGGTCTCGGACTTGGCAGTAGCACAATGGCGCGCTTCTTTCTGTCGGGCAGCTTCATCCTAGAAGGGGATTAGTTTCACGTGCTCTTCCTCCAACTTCACCAGCTGTTCTTTTAATTGGGCTAAAGTTGTGGCAGTCACGGCTGCCTAAACCGAATAATCGTCTTATTCAGACACAACTGTCTTCAAGCTGGCCTCCAGTTGGGCAATCTCATTTTGGATCTACATGATGTGATTATATTTCTCAGTAATTTGGGGAGCCAGTTTATTCTTCGAAGTAACATGAGCCTCACTCGCGGAATTGAACTGCTCATACTGATCAGCCAATTCGCTGATCTCTTGAGCAAGGGCATCCTTCATGGCCTAGAAAGTAGCCTCCTCCTCCACGAGAGCCAGGACTAAAGCCTCGTCTTCTTTACGAAACAACGACGTCGGGCTTCGTTGTTTGGCTTCCCTGAGTTTGGCCATGTGGTCCTCTAAGTCATTCAGAACTTTCCTTAGAGCATTAGCCCGCTCCTCGTAGCCAGTAATACTCTCAAAGGCCGCCACATGGCATTCAGCAACAACCTTCATAGGGCCAAAGGCGGTGTTCCGATTCAGAACTCCAGGAAGCTTTACTTTCAGGATAGAATAGAAAGCTTTGACGACTTCCTGGGCCATCTCGTCGTCTTCGGAGGAGGTCGTCGAGGAGGAAGCTTGATGAGGATCTTTCGTTCCAGGAAGAGATGCTTGCCAAGAAGCAGAACCTGACAAGAAAATAATATATATATATTAGCAACGGAAAGAAGAACCTGAAAGAGTGCGAAAGAGTAGTAATTTTATACCTTCGGCATGCTCAGCGCCAACTTGGACTAGGTCATCAGCCTTGGCTACCAAGGAGCCAAAGACAGGCCCAGGTTGTTCAAGAAGAACAATGTCAAGACCCCGAGCAGCATCAGGCTGTATATCTTCTACGGCCCCAGATGGCCTGGGAGGAGATTCAGCAACGACCACCTCAGGAGGCTGTTCAACCTCTCCTTCTGCAGCCGATGTCAGCTTTCTGACAGAATCCTCTGCACCAGCAACTCCAGAGAAGCCAGGGACAACCACTTTTTCTCCTACAATATCTTGGGCTATCTCTATACGTGGTTCCTTCTCCTTGTCTATAAGGGAATACACAATGGCAGTCAGCCTCACGAGGAGCACGCAAAATCGAAGTCGAAAAATCTCATCTGAAGAAAGGTGCAAAGATAACATACCCAGAGGAGGGTGAGATGATTGGACTTAATTTTCATCCAAGTATTTCATCATAGCTCCTATCGCAGACATATCTCCCAAAGAAATATCATAGGAGGGACTGGCTTTCTGATCGCCGTCATGGTCTGGGCCTTCGTCCTGATCATCCCTTTGCTCAAGCCTTACAACTGAAGAAGACCCGCCCTCATCCATCGGTTGAGGATGAGCAGGGGACACTGTTGTTATGTCCACCTCTTCAGAAGAAGAAGCACCTACCGCAGTCGTAACTTCAACGTCCTGCACAAAGGACAAACGCAATGGTGAGAAAGCTTCTAACGGTTTGACCAAAATGACTATGGAGTCTAAGAAGGGATCTACCTCCCGAATGGAAATGGCCCATGACGCCATTCCATCTCTCCCGGTCTGCCGAAAAGATCTTCTGGGAGGAGGCGAGCCGGCGCTCACGTCCGTGACCTTCTTTCTTCCTCGGGAGATAACAACTTTCTTCCTTTTGGACCGTCGAACCAGCTCGGTGGAAGATTTCCTCTTATGAGGAATGTCAGGAAGAGGTTCTTTAGTATCCTCTCTTTGAGGCGCTACAACAACAGGCTCCTCAATAACAACTCTCTGCTGTGGCACTGCAGCCAGCTCATTTGAGGGTGCGGTACCTTCCTTTCTGTGACCCCCCATTGCGCACACTTGTCCTATATCAGCAAGAGTGGGGGAAGCCTAGTCCCCGATATTAAACTTTTCTCATTGTCATACAGAGAATGAAGGGTATTGACCTGAATATAGAACTTGGCAGCAGTAAAGAGCATATGGGTTTCAGGCTTATCTTTTGGCAGTGTAAAAACTGCCCCCGTACATCGATCATTATAGTAGCCCCATGCACGTGCCCCGTCGATCAGGCTTCCTATTGACTGTAGATGAGGGCCGGGATTGCCCAAGAGAAGCTGGCTGTAGTCGAACTGCCGTGCAAAGCGACTCGGCAGATAAGGTTCCAGGAAAGTGTGGTTCATATTCCTAAACACCAGATAGGAAGGCCTGATGGACTGGAGCCAACGAAATGCCCCAATAGGAAGGCTAGTAGTGAGTGCTCCCTCATCTACTAGGGTGTCTCCTGCACGGCCACTACCAGATGGAGGCAACACTCTGAAGAATTCATAATTCTGCAGGAAACTCAAAGCCTTCCTGCAAACAGGCACCCCTGTAACGGTCCAATATACATCTTTGAATCTCCGAAGAAAGGCATCTCTCGCCAAAGAGTCTGCCATCAGCCCGACATTCATTAATTTGGGACAGTGCAATACCAACCATCCCATCAGATAATAAAAAGAAAATTTAGTCCTAGCAAAATCCTTTCTGCCATCGGGCATTACCGCGTTCACAACGAAGTGTCGCAAGCCTCGTTGGATGGCTCAGACCATCACAGGAAGCAGGACAAGCTGGCATCCAAAGGCCAGCTTTACAGCCGGAAGTATCATACCCCGACTTATTCTTTCAATGGACCCTGAACCACCAGGGACCACAATCAAGAAGCCACGTCATCAGGAAAGTGGCTAGCACCATCTTTTCCGACAGCTTGAACTCGGCCTGCCTGAAGAAATAATAAACCGAGAAGTTTGCCTCGGGATCATTACTATCTTCGGTGTCTACAGCCCCGTGATCTGCCATCAACTGCTCTATCTCAGATTTCGTCGAGGGCTTGCGAGTCAAGAAAGAGACTGGGCCATCTCCTTCTTCTCTGATGAAGATGTAGTTGGTCCAGGCCCTCGTATGGAGAAGGGACCCCTCAGTCTTGCCCTTCTTTGTGACCTGGTGACAGATAAAGAGGTGACAGAGTATCTCTTTGTACACCTCCATCATCTCGGAGTTCTCTCTCTCTAAATCCAGGAGCTCCTCATCACAGGGGACGTATTCTTCGTATGGCTCAGTCCCCCAGGGAAGTTTTGATATCGCATGCATCTCGTGAAGAGCCAGACCTATCTCCCCACCCGGAGTAAAGAAGGTACACATGTGATAGTTGTACAACTCCACCAATGAGATAAACATAGGCCAGTTAACCTTAATGCCATATTGGGTGGCTCTAACGGCATAAAAAAGGCCAGCAGCTTTTAGGGTGGCCTCATAAGTCGAGAGCACCCATCCAGTAAGGTCGCTCCAGAACGGGACAGAGTACCTCCAACCTTCCATTCGTAGCTTCCCTCCTGGATACGACTCCTTCTTTGACAGCATCAGATTGGAAAGAGTCTCAGCAGCGTAAGGGAGAAGATCAGTCGGGACATCGTTTATTATGGCCCCAGGATGCAGCCCCCTCGTGGAGTAGGACGTGAAGCCCTTAACAAACTTGAAAGTGTCCTTCTTCCGGTCACCAGAGTTGAATTGGATCTTGCCAGAAATGATCCCATCCAGTTCAGGGGTCAGGTCCCATTTCATCTGCCTCCGCACAGCCGGATCAGTAAACACTTACAGACGGTATTGGTGCTTCATCTATGGCAACCATATCCTTTGGTTATTTAACCTAACTACCAGAGGGTCTTCAAGACATATCGTCTTGTCGTCCTCAAATCCCAGGCTGTCACCAAACAAGAAGTATGGTCTCTTAAAGCTCCCTGCCCCTCCGAGAGTGAACTTCTCATCATTTATCATCTCCTTTAAGAACATTTTGTCCTACTCAAGCATAGCAATCACCCGCACTGAAGGCTGGTCATGGCTGATCTTCACCTGAGCTTTTGTGACCATTGCGATGACAATGCTTGAATCCAGAGCATGGCGGGCAGAGCCAAGAGGAATCCTACCAAGATTCGGGACAACCATGTCAACTGCGAAGATGTAAGGTAAAGTCAGACTTAGAATCTACAGAAAAAGAGCTAAGTACTGAGAAATTCTATACGCCCTGATGTTATGCGCCCAAAGGGCCTGTGGGTGCATAAGCCCATGTTCTGTGTGGGCGCATAAGCACATGTTCTGTGTGGACGTATGACACAAGCAAGTGCCTAGGCGCATAACTTAACAGAGTGGGTGGGCGCATGCATCTGTGAGCGCATAAGTCCGCTCACAAAAGAAGTGTTTCCTTTGGGTGCATATCGATGGTTATGCACCCAAGCAGAGAAAGTTCGAGCGTCACAAATTAATGCTCGAGACTTTATTTTTTGAGACATCGCCTAACCCAGAATGGGGTCCTGAACCAGATGCGATGCTGCCAAAGGAGGAGAACTAGCTGCTGCAGCCTTCTTACCCTTCGCAGATTTCTTGGAAGTCGAAGCAGCCTTGGGAGACATGATTGCTCGAAAGAGAGTAAAGGAAAATCTCTTTGAAAATTCTGAGGAAAAATAAGAGAGAATGAGCTTTCTCTCTCTTCAAGGCCTATTTATAGGCATGAACAGAGAGCTATGCGCCCACATAGCCTATGCACTCACATGGTCTATACGCC
Source organism: Iris pallida (assembly GCA_029216955.1). NCBI lineage: Eukaryota > Viridiplantae > Streptophyta > Magnoliopsida > Asparagales > Iridaceae > Iris > Iris pallida. Next base: position 8,466,321 of record JANAVB010008400.1, read on the forward strand.
TACACGTTCTATGCGCCTACATAAAGACAGTCTTTTGCAGATTATGCGCCTTCTATCTGCTGATGCAGACTACGCATAGAGAACGGACCTTTTCAAATTTCGTTTCAAAACGAGCCTATCGCTTCAGATTTCCAAAGAAGATCTCAATAGCCACACTTCGACAGCCTGGCAGACACCTATGCGCCCAAAGGGATCATTTCTATCATGCGCCATGAAGCTGGTGGAGATAGTTTTGCCTATGCATCTTTTAAAGTGTTCCGACACTCGTTCGAGTCTCAAAAACTTTGAAGAGGGTCTTGTAGAAGCATGAAAAATACAAAGACAAAAGAAGCTATGCGCCCATATGGTCAAAGAGGAGGCTATGCGCCCACATGGTCGAAGATGGAGGTATGCGCCCACAGGATCAATGAGGAGCTATGCGCCCACATGATCAAAGAGGGTCTATGCGCCCACATTATTTTCATGCCGATCAAACATGCACCCATGTGTGGGCACATAAACTCATTCCCGCTCTATGTCCAAGATAGCAGATCCCTATGACTCAGTCAAACTCTACGATCAATCGTGCACCGAAGCATGCGGCCACGTCAGTCTCCACGAGCAACCGTGCACCAAAGCATGCGTCCACGTCAACTCCACGGCAACCCCACGATCTACCCATGATCATCCAGTATCCATGCGCCTACACCCTATGCGCCCAAAGGAGTGTTATGTGTCTACAGTGAAATTAGTATATTTTCTACCTGTGGGCGCATAACAGTCGATTTTAGTGCCAAAACGACTATAAATAGAGGACGTCCCCCTCTACAAAGACAGACAGAACGGGAAGCATTTCAAGAGCCAAATTGTTGTCCTTCTTGCCAGTGAGCCGAGAGTTAGCAATTTTTTAGGTTTTCTCCCAGTTTTATAATCGGAGTGTCAACGGTGAAAAGGAGCAACTGCCGCTCCATCTCCATCGTCCTATTCCCCACAATTCTTTTTGTATTCGGGGATCCTCAGCGCAAGATCTCTCAGGTGGACTCGATTTGTGGTGCCTTACATCAATAAGAAAAGACAACGTTTCTTCTTCTTTTTGTGTGTGTCCACAGCCTTGGCCTCGCGGACGCGCTCGACCCCCACCCGCATCGTCTTCAGAGCGTCCCATGCTTCCGTGGCAGTGTCTTTCACCACTAGTATCCGCAACATCTCCAGCGGTACGACACGGTGTATGACAGCCAGGGCCGTCCTGTCGTTGCGGTAGTCGACTTTCCTGGGTTCGATCGCTTGCCACAGGCCTCACGCCTGTATGTTGACTCTCATTAAGAGAGCCCAATCCGCGTAGTTGTTCCGTGTCAGCATGGGGTACTTGAAGGTGAATGAGGCCTCCTTCATCGACGTCGTGGGGTTTTGCTCGTCGTTGTTTGCCATGGCTCTGATACCAAACGTGAGACAAATGGAATAAGAAGTGGAAGAATTTATTAATGCTCCGTATGATCCCAGGTTGCATTCTACACAAATAACTTGGCCTTTAAATATCCTTACAACTTTAACAGAAAGCTACAAAGTAGCAACCGTTAGCTACTTACAACTTTAACAGAAAGCTACAAAGTAGCAACCGTTAGCTACTTGAATCAAATGAAAGACTAGATCATATAACAAATATACTAAAGACTAGGATTTATTCAACCCAAACCAACCACCTTTTTCAACCATCTTGCTGCATGCACTCCACGTGTAAGAGGATTAACTCTAACACTAGTGACTACATATCAACGATCGTGCGACTAAGAGATAGTGGCATATCGACGTCTTAGCAACGTAGTTAACAAGTGATGCACCATGATGATGAACAATCAACCCTTCTAGTGACGATCAACCAAAGACGAGATGACTAAAAGTTAATGCCAAGGCTATGGACTTTTGACCCATTTAGCGACGATCAATCGGTGACTATGACTCGACGCCTTAGTGACGAACCTTATTTTTTGATACCTGGGTTTCATTTCTAATACTCAATTAGCAAAGGAACAAAACGTCTTCTAGACGTTATCGGTCGGCACTCACCACCAATTCTTCGCTAAGTTGAACAGATTTGAAAAAAAGTTGGAAACCAATCAAAGCACAGATACATAACCGTGTGTGTATATATATATATATATATATATTTATATATATATATATATATATATGATGGGAAAGAAGCTCGGAAACCTTTTACCAAACCGGAGAGTACCTGTGAGAAGACCGAGCAATACAACGCACGAACCCAAAAACAATCACACAAAACAATCCACGCAGACACAGAGAATTTTTGACGTGGAAAACCCTTGCGGGAAAAACCACGGGACGATCAGAGTCCAACCCTGAGAAGCCTCCACTAATGGAATAGAAGAATTACACCCTCTACAAACTCCTTCCGATCCAAATCGGATCCCCACAACACTCAGAAATAAGAACAATGATTACAAGGCTACGAAGAGCGAGAACGACGAGTAGAGATTACCCGAATATGATCTCCTTCGAATAGCGACCTTCAATCCTCCGTCTTCTTCTCCGAAGTTGCAATGGCACTCTTGCCTCCTTCCTCTCTCCAAGTTGTGTTACGTTGCGTTATGAATTAGGGTTGGAAAATCCCAACTTAACTCCCTAATCCCGCAGCCAACCTGGACCGTTGGATTAGATCCAGTGGTGAAAAATCACCCAAATTCCCGCATCAGCCCCGACGACACAGAGTTCGGCCAGAACTCTGTGTCGGGCATCCAGCACCTAACACCAACATCCTGGAATGGCCAGACCGAGTTCGGCCTAAACTCGCCATGGGACCGAGTTCGGCCCGAACTCGGCAATCCCATTCCAGAACCTTCCTCTGGTCAGCAATAGCAGCAGCGACTCTACGTCGCGTACTTCCCGAGCTTCTTCGACACACGAATGGCGCTCGTCGCACTCCGGGGTCTTCTCCACATAGGTTGGGAACCCCACCCACTCCAACAAATCTCCCCCTTCACAACTATGGGGAGGATATCGTCATCCCGACGACCAGCCTGCAGTACTCAAACTACCCCTTTGGTAGAATCTTCGTGAACATATCAGCTCCGTTGTCATCTGTATGAACCTTCTCAAGCTCCGCGTCCTTCTTCTCAACCACATCCCGTATCCAATGATACCGAGTCTCGATGTGTTTGGACCGGCTATGAAATGTCTGATTCTTTACAAGGTGAATAGCACTCTGACTGTCGCAAAGCAAAGTATACTGCTCTTGCTTCAGTCCCATTTCCTGCAGCAGTTTCTTCATCCACAACAACTCCTTGCAAGCCTCCGTCGCTGCAATGTACTCTGTCTCTGTCGTTGACAAGGCAACACACTTCTGCAACCGCGACTGCCACGACACCGCTTCTCCCGTAAACATCATCACGTAGCCCGAAGTCGATCGTCTCGTGTCTACATCTCCAGCCATATCAGCGTCGGTATACCCAACCAGCTTCGGCTCGTCACCACCAAAGGAAAGTCTCCAACCAGCAGTGCCCTGAAGATATCGTAGAATCCACTTGACCGCACTCCAATGTACCCTTCCAAGATTTGAAAGATACCTGCAAACCGTACCAACTGCATGAGCAATATCTGGCCTCGTACACACCATAGCATACATAAGGCTCCCCACAGCCGAGGCATATGGAACCCGCTCCATATCTTCCTTTTCGTCCTCGGTAGATGGACACTGCTCCTCAGTGAGCTTAAAGTGAGCCGCAAGAGGGGAACTCACTTTCTTCGACCCGTCCATCCCGAAATGCTGAAATATTCGGTAAATGTACTTCGTTTGGGACAAGTGTAGCAGCTTGGACTTTCTCTTTCGGCTGATCTCCATCCCAAGAATAGTCTTCGCTGCGCCCAAATCCTTCATAGAGAAGGTCGCGCCCAATTGGCGCTTCAGCTCCGCTATCCTAGTGGCATTTCGACCCACTAATAGCATATCATCAACATAGAGCAATAAAATGATGAAATCATCATTGGCAAAATATCTCACAAAATACAGTGATCCGACGTCGTCCGTGCATAACCATGCTCCTCCATAAACGACTCGAACTTCCTGTACTACTGCCTCGGAGCCTGCTTCAGACCATACAAGCTCTTCCTCAACTGGTAGACCAAATGTGACTTGTCCTTCTCGCAGAATCCCTTTGGCTGCTCCATGTACAACTCCTCCTCAAGATTACCGTGGAGGAATGCCGTCTTTACATCCATCTGCTCGACCTCCAAGTCGAGACTGGCTGCTAATGCTAGCACCACCCGAATAGACGAATGCTTGACGACAAGCGAAAAGATCTCATCATAATCCACGCCTTTTCGCTGACCGTAGCCTTTAACTACCAGCCTCGCTTTGTATCGAGGGCGAGTAGCATCATCCGTCTGCTTCACTCTGAACACCCATCGATTCTTCAAAGCCTTCTTGCCCTTTGGCAACCGCACCAGATCATAAGTAGAATTGGTGTGTAAGGAACTCATCTCCTCCTACATAGCCTCCATCCACTCCTGCCTGTGTTCGTCTTCTATAGCCTCTGCAAAACTTTCGGGCTCTTCCCCGTCAGTCAATAGAACATACTCATCTGGTGAGTATCTCGTAGATGGTCGACGATCTCTGTCGCTCCTTCTCAGTGGAGCCACTGGTGCTGGCTGTATACCAACAGCCTCCGTCCCTTCAGGAACTGCCTCTCCGGCATGCTCATCCTCCTGAGGGACACCCTATCCACCATCAGCAGGCTGATGATCAAGGTTAGGAGCTACTCCATGTACTGGCTCCTCCATAACTGGATCCTCTGCGATGTCCTCTGGAAACTGCTCGAAGCAAAATGACTCTAACTCAGGCAATTCCTCAGCCTCAGAAGGCATCTCGGAATCCTGAGTGTTGGTCATGGTCTGATCCTCGACGAACACCACGTCCCTGCTTTTGTAGTGCTTTCCTTCCACTGGGTCGTAGAGTCTATAGCCAAACTCATCCCGACCGTAGCCGACAAAGACGCATCGCCTCGTCTTCGGCTCAAGTTTGGTCCTCTCGTCCTTCGGTACATGTACGAAGGCCTTACAACCAAACGCCCGCAGGTGATTGTATGACGGCTCTTTGCCGTACCATACTTTGTCAGGCACATCATCCTACAAAGGAGCACTAGGAGACAAATTAATAACATAAGCAGCTGTGAGAAGAGCCTCACTCCAATAACTGCCCGGCAAGTTTGCTTCTGACAGCAAACACCGTACCCTCTCTATCAGTGTCCTGTTCATGCGCTCCGCTACACCATTGAGCTGAGGTGTCTTTGGCGGAGTCTTCTGGTGTCGTATCCCCTGCTCTCTGCAATACGCATCGAAGGGACCGATGTATTCGCCGCCATTGTCGGACCGAACACACAACAACTTCTTGCCCGTCTCCCTTTCAACAGAGGCCTGAAACTCCTTGAAAGTAGGCAGCACCTGATCCTTGGTCTTTAAGGCATAGACCCAAACCTTCCTGGAATAGTCATCAATAAAGGTTACAAAGTAAGAAGCACCACCAAGAGATTTTACCTTCATAGGACCGCAGACATCCGAGTGAATCAACTCGAGCAACGCCGGCTTCCTCGAACTTGGGTGACTTTGAAAAGACACCCTATTTTGCTTTCCAGCTAAGCAGTGCGTGCACTTCTCCAACTTTGTAGACTTGAGCCCTGGAATCACCTTCCTGTTCACCAAGTAGCTCATCCCCTTCTCGCTGATATGGCCGAGCCGCCTGTGCCACAACTCGGTAGACGCATCACTGACTGCGTTCACCTCCTGTGCCCCCTGTGCGCTCCCCTCCATATAGTAGAGACCGGACTTCTTGCTTCCTCTGGCAATCACCATCGAACCTCTGGAAAGCTTCCACTGACTGTTCCCGAAGAGACCGAAGAATCCCTCGTCATCCAACCTTCCAACCGACACCAGGTTGAAACGGATATCAGGGACATGATGAACATCCTTGAGAACAAGAACCGCACCCGTCTTCGTTCTCAAATGCACATCTCCAACGGCAATCGCCTTCGACACATCTCCATTGTCCATCTTCAACACTCCACAGTCGCCTGTTGTGTAAGTGGCAAATAGTGCCCTGTTGTGAGATACATGTGCTGAAGCCCCTGAGTCCATCAGCCAAGAATTATCATCGCAGGCGAGGTTAGTAATGACCTCATCACCTACGATGATCACATCGCCTCCATGCATCGAGGCCGCCGCTGTAGTGTTCTCTTCTTGCTTCCCCTTGTCGCCCTTCTTTTCTCTCTTCCAAACGAAATAGTTTCGCTTGATGTGACCCTTCTTACCACAATGGTAACACTCTGAGTCCTCGTAACGACCCTTGGACTTCCCCCTGCTCTTGTCTCTGCCACCATCTGGACCCCTGCTTTTGCCCCTTCCGCGGCTCTCTGAAACAAGTGCCTCTGAGTGGTGGGATGTGGATGAAGTGCCCTGAGAACGTCTCCGCATCTCTTCATTCAACACCTCGCTCTTGGCAAACTCTAGACTGACCACACCCTCTAGAGCAGAAGCGATCATAGATACTCGTACGGTCTCCCACGAGTCTGACAAAGTACACAGCAGCCACAGTCCCTGAACTTTGTCGTCGAACTTGACTCCCATAGAATATAGCTGGTCAACCATGCCCTGGAACTCACTCAAGTGGTCTGAAATAGACGCCCCATCCTTGTATCGTAGACCCATCATCGTTCGGATCAGGAACAACTTGTTTACCCCGGTCTTCTTCGCATACAAGGATTCCAGCTTATCCCACAACGTCTTCGCGTGCTCAATATTGGCAACGTGGTTGTACACGTTCTCATCAACAAACTGCCGTATGTACCCACACACCTGTATGTGCTCGAATGTCCAGTCCTCCTCGGATTTATCACTGGGCTTCTCGGATGCAAACACGGGTAGATGCAGCTTCTTGACAAACAGCAAATCCTTCATCTTGCTCCGCCAATAATGATAGTTTGTGCCATTAAGATTCACCATGCGCACCGGCTTCGCGTCCATCTCTCCTCTCTAGTTTCTCTGTCAACTACTGATACTCCTTCTGAATTCCAGAACCTGGCTCTGATACCACTCTGATGGGAAAGAAGCGCGAAAACCTTTCCCCAAACCGGAGAGTACCGGCGAGAGGACCGAGCAATACAACGCACGAACCCAAAAGCAATCACACAAAATAATCCACGCAGACACAGAGAATTTTTGACGTGGAAAACTCTTGCGGGAAAAACCACGGGACGATCGGAGTCCAACCCTGAGAAGCCTCCACTAATGGAATAGAAGAATTACACCCTCTACAAACTCCTCCCGATCCAAATCGGATCCCCACAACACTCAGAAATAAGAACAATGATTACAAGGCTACGAAGAGCGAGAACGACGAGTAGAGATTACCCGAACACGATCTCCTTCGAATAGCGACCTTCAATCCTCCGTCTTCTTCTCCGAAGTTGCAATGGCACTCTTGCCTCCTTCCTCTCTCCAAGTTGTGTTACGTTGCGTTATGAATTAGGGTTGGAAAATCCCAACTTAACTCCCTAATCCCGCAGCCAACCTGGACCGTTGGATTAGATCCAGTGGTGAAAAATCACCCAAATTCCTGCATTAGCCCCGACGACACAGAGTTTGGCCAGAACTCTGTGTCGGGCATCCAGCACCTAACGCCAACATCCTGGAATGGCCAGACCGAGTTCGGCCCGAACTCGCCATAGGACCGAGTTCGGCCCGAACTCGGCAATCCCATTCCAGAACCTCCCTCTGGTCAGCAACAGCAGCAGCGACTCCGCGTCGCCTACTTCCCGAGCTTCTTCGACACACGAATGGCGTTCGTCGCACTCCGGGGTCTTCTCCACATAGATTGGGAACCCCACCCACTCCAACAATATATATATATATATATATATATTTTTTTTCCAACAATATATATATATATATATATATATATATATATATATATATATATATATATATATATATATATTTATATATATATATATATATATATATATATATATAAAAGACTCGACACAACCTATCATAAAGTACTTGTTCAATCAATCTTTCAATGGCACAAAATGCACATTGGATACCCAGAAACACAATATTAATATAATATATATGACCCGATGAAACCCATCGTAGTATATAAGACTCGACACAACCTATCATAAAATACTCGTTGAATCAATCTTTCAGTGGCACAGAATGCACATTGGATACCCAGAAACACAATATTAATATAATATATATGACCCCGATGAAACCCTTCATAGAATACTCGTCCAATTAGACCATCAGCGGCCCAAAATGCTAGCTGAAATTTGAGAAATAAAAGAAACTCAAAAATAGAACAAATAATTCAAATTGTACAACCAATCGGCAAAACCCTCCATACGATTCTCATACAATATCCAACCATAAGTACAAATACAATAAATTTTCAATATATATTATTCCTGTTAAATAGGTGTTTGTTGATACGACTTATCTTTTCATTTTTGAATTTCAATCTCTCTTCAAACTTCTTTTATGGTACCACAAAGAAAGATTTAGGGAGATTGAAAAACCAAATAAAAGCTTAAGTTGTATGGATAAACAAAAAACACCTATTTAACAATAATAACATGTATTACAAAATAATAAATAAAATAGTAAGTACTAATAATTTCTTTATGGTAGTAAAGAAGAAGCAAATCATGGAGGTCTCAAGTACACCAATATATACATCACCCTGGAGCCCGCACTATAGATGTGTCTCCCTTCTTTCTTTCTTAATATATTTGCATTATGTTTCCTCTTAGTCCCCCAAGAACTTGTGAATTTTTTTTTTGGGACTAGAGTAGACAAGGTTGCAACTTGTGTGATTCTCAACGGCAAGATATGCCATGTTGTCTTCTACAAACAAATGGAAGGCACATATATAGGAAAAAAACAGATGGGCTAAAGACCTTAGTGTGCATGCCTTAAGGGACTATGGCTTATTGTGTGTGCGCGTGTGATTTCAAAAAAAAAAAAAAAAAAAAAAATCTTTCACTACTGGGGCCATGGGAATAATAATTCATTGTCTCTGAAGCCATGTACACTAAGATCATTCAACCATCCCTTCACTCTTATGTACATGTCTCATATTTCTATATAGAAGTCAGCATGACCTGTCTTGTTGTTGGGAGTGACTAAAGTTAAAGTCTTACCTGCACCTAGTCCATGAAAGTATTCACTACAAGAAAATAGCTTTTTTTTAACGATTTTTATCGTCAAGAATGATTTTTCTTGATGGTTCTGCATCCGTCATCTAGGTCAGAGTGAAGAAAAGTTCATATTTTTAAGGGTTTTTGTTATGTTTTATTGACGATATAAAATCATCAAGAAAAATAATCTTGGCAGTTATAAACTGTCAATAAAACGTGACCAAAAATCATCAAAAAAGGGGCTTTTTTGACTCTAACCTGGATGACGGATGCATAATCGAACCGTCAACAAAACCCTATCTTGAAAGTAAAAAACCGTCAAGAAAAGGTGATTGATAATTTTTTTGGTACCAAAATTCTATTTATAATTACATTTTATTTGCTTCCCTTGCCTGTTACAGAACCAATACACATATAATATTAACATGGCAAAAACGAACACTTTATAAAATAGCCATATTTTATTAAAAATATACAATTTCTATAACACAAACATTTAACAACTATATACAAAATTACTACTAAGATGTAAATTATATTATAGTACGTTACAACAAAGTTGCTTAAACTGTCCAAGACATATAGATCGTGTGCTAGAGTAGTTTAATGCGTTTCTCTCTCATACTCCCCTCTTTCCTTTACGCTCGCAAGCCTCTTCAAATTATAGATTTACAGCCATTTAGCTACTCCTTCATTAACTAACCTGCAAGTTTTCAATCATGACATCTACTATTTTCAGAGAAAACAATATTGATGAAATGCCTAACGGAAGTACAAACCTAATGATCTAAAAAAAAATAAAAAAAAAATAAATATATATATATATATATATATATATATATATATATATATATATATATATATATATATGCTTACATATACACACATGCTAGCTGTTGCTTTAGGCATATTTAGACCTTTATATCACAATAGTAGTTTACCAAATGATGGTATTTAAAGCACTTACAATTGGAGTAGGAAGCAGGGTCCAGATAGTTTGCAAATGAAACAAGATTTGTTGTACAAAGAAATTGCAGATGAATAATTTATTCATGATGTTCAAGTGAATAGTAATGAAAGAAGTTGGAAATGAATAAGCTCAAACCTTTTATAGGAGAACAAGTAATCGTTTAATTCCTTGGTCGAGTTCCAGATTCTATCAAAAAAAAACTCAAATTTTAGATGGAAATGTTTAGGCATATTGTATCTTAGAGAAAATATTAATTACTTAGCTATGTCCTAGCAAAAATGGCATAACATGAAAAGGCATTAGAAGTAGTTATCAAACCTAATTCAAATTAGTATATTGACCTTAATCGTGAACAAGTGGTCGCCAAGTATTTAAGGATTATTCTGTTGGTTTTTTTTTTTTTTTTTTGACTTTCCTTTATGAAGTTTAGTCCCACATTAGAAAAATCAACTTATGTGTATCTAAATATATAGTTTTGCTTAGTATTGACATATGCACATGGGGTGTGGTGGTTTATGTGGGGTGTTTCCCTAGAAGGTCGAAACCTAAAAGGAACAATCTTTTTTTGTCACTCTCATTGGAAAAATTCCTACAGGAGCTAAGCCCCATAGGGGCTTAGCAACTCAGACTCAGACAAAGGTTCGAGCGAAGGGCGCAAAGTGGCGCTTCGATGGCATACTTTCACTTTTTAGTTCCCACGTACGCATTGGACAGTTGTGCACATTGTTGCGCTTGTTTGCTCATTTTATGCACGAGTTGCATTGGACATTGCTATGCGGCCATGCACGACTGCACGCATGTGCCGCTGCACTGCTGCACATATACATGCACGAGTTACTAAGCAGCTGTGCATACATGCACATGAGTTGCTGAGCTACCATGCATATGAGCGTGTATGCGCTATGCTAATCGTGTGTATATGTGCAGATTGCTGGATTTGGAGATCAATTCCATTTTTTGGAGTTTGTATTTTACTCCCACATGGGCCAGAACTAGAGATGCAGTTTCCATCATTTCCCTATAAATTGACTCTTTATGCCTCCTTTTTTGGTAGAAACGAAAAACAAAAAGTAGTCTAGCGAGTTCGTTAGAGTCATACACAGAAGTGATTGTGAGTATTCCAGAAGTTCTCCTGTGAACTTGTTGGTTCTTGGGAGTAGATCTTCGATAGAGGGTGAATCCTTCTTCGAGCAATGGTAGTATTCATCACCCAACAAGAACAATTTTTTTACTCGATCCTTTTCTCCTTCTTCATCGATCTTATAACATTATATCTCAATTGCAACTACGTTGCAAAGACGAACAAATTTTGATTATTGGAATCTGTAACTTGTAATATGATACAAAGGAATCTGATTGGGGTTGAGTTTCTTCAGAGAGAAAACTTAGTTTGTGTGAATCTCTGAATCTCAACAACAACATCAGGATCAAAAGGCGAGCAGACTATAAAGTCTTGCATGAATCTCTATTGCTGGCCTTTGTGATCTATCTTTGTCACGACCCGCTCCCGAATAATCGGACACGAGTCGAACACGTCCAGCCTTCGTCGTTAGATACGACGAAGTAAGCTGTACCAATCTAGAGAAAATCTAACCAAATAAACATGAACAAGTACAAATCACAGCATCTATAAGAGAATCCCAGAATCCAATACAAGTCTAAGAATTATTACATTTCCAGCAAAATGAAAAGTAAAGTCTGATAGTCTCAATACAAGAAAATATAGACTACTAAAAGGGTAAAGTGCTAGGCTTCCTCAGCCTCTAGGTCCAGAGCAACTCCAGCTAGCTCTACTGCATCTATAGGCTCTCTATAAAACCCCTAAATTTCTACTATTTTTTATATAAATTTGGTACTGATTTTTTTATTTTGTATTTATATGTCGCGTAGTTGCATTTTACGTCGTGCGCAAAATTTCATTTTTTGTAATTGCTCGACGAGTGCGAATAGGTGCGAGCGTACATATTTTTAGAAAAATATTTTTTCCATTTTTATAGTTTCAAAATAATATATAGTAATTACTTTATTTACTTAAGGTTGTGAAAAGCGTCGCATCGAGATTTCAAAAACATTATTTAATTTTATCATTATAAAAAGGCGTAAGATATAATTTATGTATAAATTGATTTTCGAAATTATTTATTAATTATCTTAAATTATTTAAAAGGTATTTTTGAAGTAGTTCCTATTAATATTTAAATTGATTTTCAAATTTATTAATATTAATATTTTATTATTCAAAAAGATATTTAAAAATATTTATTATTTTCGAAATTATTATTATTAGTATTTTTGGAAAATATATTTTTAAATTATTGTGGCAATTTAAATCTTTTATTAGATTTTATGGATTTGATTTTAAATAGTTTAAAATTAAGGATAGAATTTATATTTAATTTGAGTTTGATTATCTAGATTTAAATTAATTTAGATTTGGATTTGAATTTATTGAATTGATTTAAATTAAGAGATTGAATTATCTAATTGGGTTTAAATATTTCTAATCATTATCCAACTGGGAATTCCCACATCCTATAAATAGGCAGGTACTCCTCCATAAATTCCTCACTTCCACAAAAATTTCTCTCTACCCATAATTGTCGTGCATCGTGTCGGTGTCCACATCTTATTCCATAGTTTACATATACAAACCCATCTACTTCGTGTCGGACATACCCCGACACCAGCAAATCCCTAACCTAGCTAACCCTAACCCCGTCCCCGCATGCTGCTCGAACCCAGCTACATCTCCTTCGCCGTACCCAACCTCAGCCTTCGCAACCCGTCACCACCACGACAGCCCCTGTCCCCGACCTAGACAGCACCACCACCACCATCGCCATTATCACAACCACCACCGCCACAAAATTCGGCTACACCACCACCACCGTTCTCCACCCCAAAACACCACCTCCACCACGGCCATCGCCGGCCGGCGTCACCACCAAAAGCAACCAAAACCCCCAAATTTTAAAACCACCACCACCAAAACTTACCTCGACAATGAGCTGCAGATCAGCCGACGCCCGACTCCCTACGCACGTGCCTCTCCAGAAGTGCACCACCGTGTTCTCCATATGGCATCACTGCCAAGATTTGTGCCTCCGTGCGCCGAGCCCAGCCCCCGAGCCCCTCTGTCACGCCCCAGAACCAGAATACTGGAGAGCGGGGGCAGACCTAGCCAGCTACGTATATGAAATGGAATCCATCTCGCTATACGGTCACGACTGTCTAGATACATGAGGGTTTACTACAAGCCAACAGTCTCCTATGGTCATGAACAAGCCTAGTGTCTCAATCATCAGCAAGTAGGTAAAAGTCACAAGATGTATGATCATTAAATATACAATAATAAGGCATCCCAAATATTACATATTCAGCTGATCATGAAGCTAGTCGTTACAAAATGTTAGGACTAGCAAGAGTTTAGTCATACATGATCAACCCTAGGATCTGTCAATCATGCTACAGGCCGTAGTCAGACAGTAAGTAAGTGCAATCGAGCTAAACAGGTGCTCGTCGGCTAAACGCCTCAAAAGAATATTTTTACAATAAAGTGGGGGATCAAAAATAAAACCACTCATTGCCCTGGTTACGTCTAGTGGCCACCATCGGGCTGGAAAGTCGGTAGATCCTCTGGAGCTGCTCCGAAATCTGGCCATACAAAACCAGCTGGGTCAGACCCCAGAAAGAGCAAGTGCCACAAAGGAAGCTTCACTTAGGAACGAAAACCAGCAATTAGCACAGAAGATAATAATAATAATAAAACTGGAGAAATATAACATTACGAGGATATACGGTAAGATAACTATGGAACCATTCAGATAACCAGGTTACAATCCTTAAACCAAACAAGAACCGGGATTGTAACCCTTCGTCTGAACCGAACTTGGTTTCTCCCATTTATCAGCAAGATAATATAAGAAAATCAGAACATGTAATAATCTATACAGGATCAAGGCAAGACTAGACTGATTATTTCCCATTCAACAATCACGGTCAAGCAATAAGTACGGCTTGATACTTTAACTAACTAGGGTTATCACAGGCCTAGTTACTAGCAAGATGCAGTGAGATTATTCCACAGCCACAAGCCCTACAGACCATCAGATTACCCAGGTCGAAATTAGGGGTTGAATTCAGGTGGGTACATCGTCCAGGAAACGCATGTACCCTTAAGTAGCTTGAAGGGTGCAACACATGACAGTGTGCTGGAAATATGCCCTACTCGACGGCAGGCTACAGATCCCAAGCGCGCCCAGGTAACGGGTTTGCCTGTAGCTGGAAGATCTCTTTATGACTAATGTATTAATCTAGTTATTAGCCTTAGTCCATTTTAGTAGGTACTCCTGACCGTGGTACTTAGGAGTCCCATCCTAGACATGATGCAAGACAGGACTGGATTATTTGTACAAGCACAATTGCCCACGGTGTCTAGGTTATTTATACAGGTCATGTCATGTCAGGTAGCCGTCGCAACAGCTTATCAAGATATATCATGCCAGGCTTATCATGTCAACTTTACTGTCAAGAGTGCGCCACGATGGACCACTATCAGGTCATGTCATATTATGTTTACTTGTCAGGAGTGCACCCCTACGGGTCACTATCGTATTCAGGTACATGTGAAGGGCATCATAGTGCAAGCATTCAATCAGGAGACCCAAGTTATGCTGAGGTTACAAGACATGAGTTAACAATAATAATAATAATAAAATTAATTAAATAGCAGGGCAAGGCACAGAGAGGAGCCCTGCGACTCAGGATCACTAGAACCTATGCGGCTAGTAAAGGAGAGCGCATACGACTTGGTAAGGACAGGGGCATGCGGCTAGGAACGCAAGGGCGCATGCGGTCCCAAGAAGTCGGGTCTCATGCGGCCAGCGGAAGAGAGGGCCTCATGCGGCTAGTAATGGATGAGCACATACGACAGAATAGAGGCCTCAGCCCTATGCGACTGAACTGACCGAGTCCCATACAGCCAGGAAAGGACGGTGGCATATGCGGCTAGGAGTGATGGGTGCACATGCGGCTGACGGGAAGCGAGTCCATGCGGCTGGCGCGGATCAAAGCTCCATGCGGCAAATGGAAAGGGCTGTATACGGCCAAGAAAGAAGTAGGCTTATGCGGCTGAGGGCGAGTTGGACCCCATGCGGCTAGAAGGGACTGAGGACTTATGCGGCCAGGGAATTCCAGTCGTATGCGGTGCTGAGAAGTTCAGGTATATGCGCTCGGTTCAAGTCCATGCGGCTGGAATACAAGGGTCTCATGCGGCTGAGCGACTTGCCGCATGAATGTTCATGCGGTCAAGTACTGCCATGCGGTCAGAGAACTGTTCTTCTTCTCCAAATTTCCGAGAAGAAGAACACCATGGACCCATGCTTCCAAGCTCCATGAAACCTTCATCCAGAGTCCAAATCCGAACTTCCATAGGTCGAAATAGGGCAGAACAAAATTCTCTACAACATGAAACCATCAAAACTGAGAAATAACAAGATTAAGTAGATCAAAACCCAAGAAATTCGAAAATAAGATAAACTTAGATCTACAAGAATCTGGCTATGGAAAGTAAAAATGCCAATTACTAAAGTATGTTAGAATGCTGTAAAGAAAAGAATAGAACAATAAAATTAGAGTTCCTCCATGAAACAAGTTGCACTTGCCTAGACCTCTCTCTCTGGTAGGTGAAGAAGTTATGGTGGAGAAGAAGAAGAGTAATGAGGAGAGAGAAAGGAGAATGGGTAATAAATACTAATGGTGGTGGTAGGTAGGGGTTCACCCTTGGTTCATGATGAACCAAGACAAAACCAAGCCAAGCCGAACCCATCCAAGAATAAACCAAGCCATGAAGAAAAGCTAAGCAAGGAATCATGCAATACAAGATAAAATACGTACACGTATTCCAAAATACGTAATACGAACCGTAGGCATTACAACTCTACCCACCTTAAAAGAATTCCGTCCTCAAAATTTAATTAAAAGGCTAGAGAGACGAGGACAAGATATATTAATCACAAGCAAGCTATAACTAGGCAGGAAATCACTCATTCAAGCAAGGAATCGAAGACATGAGGCATAAGGAAGACATTATACCTCACGAGTCAAATAAGTCGGGATATCGTGATCGAATATCATCCTCACGTTCCCACGTTGACTCACCCAAAGAGTGATGACCCCAAGCAACTCGGACTAACTTGATAGTCTTGTTCTTGAGTATCTTCTCTCTCCGGTCCAATATAGACACGAGCCTTTCCTCATACGAAAGGTTGGTACCAACAACCAATTCCGAATGATCCAGGATATGGCTCTGGTCCGGGATATACCGTCATAATTGGGATACATGGAACACGTCATATACCTCGCTTAGCGACGGCGGAAGAGCGAGACGATAGGACACATCTCCTACTCGCTCCAAAATATCGAACGGCCCTATATACGTAGGACTAAGCTTTCTCCGTGCGCCGAAACGAATGATGCCACGGTTAGGCAAAATCCTTAGGAATACATGGTCGCCGACAGAAAACTCGAGAGGGCGCCGATGAGAATCGGCCCAATGGCGCTGGCGATCTTGGGCAACTCAAAGATGATCCCGGACTCTTCTGACCACTTCAACTGTCTGGGCAATCATTTCTGGACCAAGCATCTGTCTCTCTCCCACATCATCCCAGGCTAGCGGGGATCGACACTTCCTACCATACAGTGCCTCGAACGGTGCCATCTGGATACTGGCCTAGAAGCTGTTGTTGTACGAGAATTCTACCAGGTGCAGGTGATCTTTCCACGAACCATCGAAGTCAAGTGTACAGGATCGCAACATATCTTCAAGAGTCTGGATTGTACGCTCCGACTGACCATCTGTCTGCGGATGATATGCTGAACTGAACTGGAGACGAGTTCCCAAAGTCTCCTGCAGGCTACGCCAAAAGTGCGACGTGAATCTTGAATCTCGGTCCGAGGTGATACTGACTGGCACTCCGTGCAACCTGACAATCTGCCTGAGGTACATCTCTGCTAACTGAGCTATCGACTGACCAACTCTGAATGGGAGAAAGTGAGCTACCTTCGTGAGCCTGTCAACTATAACCCAAATAGCATCTCGACCAGCTGGGGACCTAGGCAATCCAGTCACAAAATCCATGGTTACAAGTTCCCACTTCTATTCTGGAATCGGCAAGGGCTGGAGAAGTCCAGCGGGCCTCTGTTGTTCAGCCTTAACTTGTTGGCAGACTAAACAACGAGAGACAAACCGGGCTATCTCCCTTTTCATGCCATTCCATCAAAAGTGCTGGCGGATATCACGGTACATCTTCGTACCACCAGGATGAATGGAATATTGAGAACTGTGAGCCTCTGCCATGATTTTCTGTCTGATGTCACCACTGGGTACACAAAGACGCTTACCATGCCTAAGTGTACCGTTTTCATGAATACACAACTCTGGTCGTCGCCCTGCCTCACACTCTACTCTTAGTCGCTGAAGCTTGGAATCTGCTGACTGTGCCATCCGGATCCTCTCGACTATGGTGGACTGAACTTGCATACTGGCCATCAATGCCACACTGGAAGGGAGGACAACTTCAATACCCATCTTCTGAAGATCTGCAAACAGCTCTGGTTGCGCTGTTAGGAAATAAACTCCGGCTCTCCTGCTCAATGCATCTGCAGCGACGTTGGCCTTCCCAGGATGATACTGCAAATTGATATCATAATCCACAAGAAGCTCCAGCCACCCCCTCTGATGCATGTTAAGATCCTTCTGGGTGAAAACATACTTCAGGCTCTTGTGGTCGGTAAAAATCTCCACCCTATCTCCGTATAAGTAGTGCCTCCACAACTTAAGTGCGAATACTACTGCTGCCAGCTCCAAGTCATGGGTTGGGTAATTCCTCTTATGATCACGAAGTTACCGTAACGCATAAGCTATTACCTTCCCATGCTGCATCAGAACACATCCTAAACCTCTGCCTGAAGCATCACAATATACTGAGAATCCTCCAGTTTCATCTGGAAGTGTGAGAATGGGAGCCGTCATCAAGCCTCGCTTCAACTTCTCAAATGAATCCTGGCACTCCGCTGTCCAAGCAAACTGCACCTCCTTATGGGTCAACTGGGTCAAAGGCGCCGAGATCCGGACAAAGTCTGAAATAAATTGCCGGTAGTAGCCGGCCAATCCGAGAAAACTGCGAACCTCTGTAACTGTGCTGGGTACCGGCCATGACTTAATAGCTACAAACTTCTGGGGATCCACTTCTACTCCTCCTCGAGTGATGATATGACCCAAGTACGAAATACGATCGAGCCAGAACTCACATTTACTGAACTTGACATACAACTGGTGCTCCCTGAGAGTCTGAAGAACCACACGGAGATGCTGCTTATGCTCCGCTTCACTCCTGCTATAGACCAGGATGTCATCCAGAAACACAATCACGAACTGATCCAAATAAGGCATGAAGATGCGATTCATGAGGTCCATGAAAATAGCCGGCGCATTGGTCGCTCCAAATGGCATCACTAGGAACTCCCAATGCCCATACCTAGATCTGAAAGCTGTCTTCGGGTTGTCCTGCTCTCTGACTCTGATCTGATGATATCCTGAACGCAAGTCGATCTTCGAGAATACTGCTGCCCCTTTGAGCTGATCAAACAAGTCATCTATCCTCGGGATAGGGTATCTGTTCTTGATTGTCACTGAGTTCAAGGTACGATAATCAACACATAACCTGGACGTACCATCCTTCTTTTTCACAAGAAGCATTGGGGCTCCCCAAGGCGATCTACTAGCACGAATGAATCCCTTGGTTTGAAGTTCTTCAATCATCTTGTACAAGATCTCTAGCTCTGACGGCGCCATCCTGTAGACTCTCTCGGATACTGGGGCTGTCCCAGGAATCAAGTCTATGGTGAACTCGATCTCCCGTTATGGCGGCATACCTAGAAGCTCTTCTCGGAAAATATCTGAAAACTCTTCAACTATCCGGGGCAACTGTACTGCCGCTACTGCCAACCGCAATACTGGAGGAGAAGGCTCGACTTCGCCCCCGGAAAAGGAAAACTTTGGCTCTCCGGGAAGGCTAAAAATAACTCTGCCAATATGGCAGTCTATTCTAGCATACTGGTTCCTCAACCAATCTATCCCTAAGACCACATCATAATCGGCCATCGGGAATTCTATCAATCTAGCGGGAAATTCCTTACCGCTAACTACGATCCGACACAAGAAAAATACTCTATCGACTCCCACAAGTCCGTTACCAGTAAGTATATTGAGCTTTACTGATAATGACTCGGGCTCCAATCCTATCCGTGTCGCGAATCGTACAGACATAAAAGAATGCGATGCACCAGAATCAAATAAAGCTAAAGCTGGAAAGGAGTTGACGAGAATAGTACCTGCCACTACCTCTCCTGGTGCCAATCCTTCCTCTGCGATCATCACCATAGCCTGACCATGCCCTCGGGGTGCTGGTCCCCTCTGCTGAAATCCTCGCTGCCTATTCTGACTCAAGGCTTGGGCATGAGCATACTGCTAGGAGTGTTGTTGCTGGAACGCCTGGGACTGAGGTGGCAAGGGCCTCGGCAATGGATACTGCTGCTGCTGGACCGGAGCTGGTCCTCTTACCGAAGAGCTAGAAAGGTTGGACGATGATGAACCACCCCTATTCGGGCAGGATCCAACCCTATGGTCTGCTGCTCCACAAGCCAGACACAATCCCTGTGCCCTGCGGTACTCTGCCACTACATGGCCCGGCTTTCCATAATGAGAACATCCCACTGCGGAAGACTGCTTCTGCTTTGCTGCTAAGGATACATCGGGGTTGAATGCTGAACCGACGTCATTAAGGCCGCTCGCCTAGGAGCTCCAATAGTCAAAGCCCTGGCTGCCGGGGCTGGGGCTGAAGACTGATTCATCTGGCCGTGGGATCTCTTCCGACCTCCGGTCCTATCCACAATCCTCTGGGAGGTATACTCATGCCTCCTAGCTGCTCTCAAGACGGCATCAAAAGTCTGATGCTCAAACTGCTCAACTGCCAACAAAATCTCCAGGTGAAGCCCTTGCTGAAATTGCTGGGCTCTATCATACTCGGTTGCCACCAAGGTGGGAGCAAACCGACTGAGCCTCGAAAACTCGGTTGCATATCCGTCGACCGTTCTGTCCATCTGCTTCAGATTGGTGAACCTCGTCTGTAGATCGTACCGAGCTACAGCATCGAAATATTTGGTCTGGAATCTCTCTCTGAATACTGTCCAAGCAATGGGTGATGCTAATCCAACGGCCTGAGCCGCCCACCAGCTGCGGACAAGATCTAACAACTGCAAGCGTACCACGGCTACCTTCTCGTTCTCGGGGGTCCTAGCTGCTTCTAGAATCACCTCTGTGTCCTGAATCCAAGCATCTGCGGCGATAGCATCTTCACTACCGTCGAAGAACGGAGGGTTCAAGCGCTTGAAGCTGTTGGCCGCGCTATTACCCTGATGACCTCCTCTGGTCAGAGCATCCGTCACTGCCTGGTGCAAGGCATCTCCTCGACGATCTTGGGAAGCTATCAAGGTCCTGACGAGACCTACCAAAGTACCATCATCAGATTCGGCAGGCTGAACTGGCTGGACTGGTGGCTCTCCGCCAGAAGGTACGACTCTGGAGGCTACTTTAGAATGCTGGGCTTGATCTCCGGGTTGCTGCTGATCCACGGAAAATGCTTTACCTTGCTGACCGGCAGGTCCAGGAACGGTGTCGCTGAAGAAGACGACATAGGAAACAATAAGGAAGGACCAGGACAGATCAATGATACAAGCATATGATCAGGACAAGAATCCAGGGATTTCAGAAGAGACGAGCAGAGATCAAGGGCGAATCCTGATTGAGACATCTATTCGGTAAACCCTCACATATCTTGATTTACAAGACCTGCATGGGCCACCACTTAAACCATGTCATGCCCCAGAACCAGAATACTGGAGAGCGGGGGCAGACATAGCCAGCTACGTATATAAAATGGAATCCATCTCGCTATACGGTCACGGCTGTCTAGATACATGAGGGTTTACTACAAGCCAACAGTCTTCTATGGTCATGAACAAGCCTAGTGTCTCAATCATCAGCAAGTAGGTAAAAGTCACAAGATATATGATCATTAAATAGATAATAATAAGGCGTCCCAAATATTACATATTTAGCTGATCATGAAGCTAGTCGTTACAAAATGTTAGGACTAGCAAGAGTTTAGTCATGCATGATCAACCCTAGGATCTGTCAATCATGCTACAGCCCGTAGGCAGACAGTAAGTAAGTGCAATCGAGCTAAACAGGTGCTCGTCGGCTAAACGCCTCAAAAGAATATTTTTACAATAAAGTGGGAGATCAAAAATAAACCCACTCGTTGCCCTGGTTACGTCTAGTGGCCACCATCGGGCTGGAAAGTCGGTAGATCCTCTGGAGCTGCTCCAAAATCTGGCCATACAAAACCAGCTGGGTCAGACCCCAGAAAGAGCAAGTGCCACAAGGGAAGCTTCACTTAGGAACTAAAACCAGCAATTAGCACAGAAGATAATAATAATAATAAAACTGGAGAAATATAACATTACGAGGATATACGGTAAGATAACCATGGAACCATTCAGATAACCAGGTTACAATTCTTAAACCGAACAAGGACCAGGATTGTAGCCCTTCGTCTGAACCGAACTTGGTTTCTCCATTTATCAGCAAGATAATATAAAAAAATCAGAACATGTAATAATCTATACAGGATCAAGGCAAGACTAGACTGATTATTCCCCATTCAACAATCACGGCTAAGCAATAAGTACGGCTTGATACTTTAACTAACTAGGGTTATCACATGCCTAGTTACTAGCAAGATGCAGTAAGATTATTCCACAGCCACAAGCCCTGCAGACCATCCAGGTTACCCAGGTCAAAATTAGGGGTTGAATTTAGGTGGGTACATCGTCCAGGAAACGCATGTATCCTTAAGTAGATTGAAGGGTGCAACACATGACAGTGTGATGGAAATGTGCCCTACTCGACGGCAGGCTACAGATCCCAAGCACTCCCAGGTAACGGGATTGCCTGTAGCTGGGAGATCTCTTTATGACTAATGTATTAATCTAGTTATTAGCCTTAGTCCATTTTAGTAGGTACTCCTGACCGTGGTACTCATGTGTCCCATCCTAGACATGATGCAAGACAGGACTGGATTATTTGTACAAGTACAACCGCCTACGGTGTCCAGGTTATTTGTACAGGTCATGTCATGTCAGGTAGCCGTCGCAATAGCTTATCGTGATATATCATGCCAGGCTTATCATGTCAATTTTACTGGTCAAGAGTGCGCCATGACGGGCAACTATCAGGTCATGTTATGTCATGTTTACTTGTCAGGAGTGCACCCCTACGGGTCACTATCGTGTTCAGGTACATGTGCAGGGCATCATAGTGCAAGCATTCAATCAGGAGACCCAAGTTATGCTGATGTTACAAGACATGAGTTAACAATAATAATAATAATAATAAAATTAATGAAATAGAAGGACAAGGCACAGAGAGGAGCTCTGCGACTCAGGATCACTAGAACCCATGCGGCCATTAAAGGAGAGCGCATACGACTTGGTAAGGATAGGGGCATGCGGCTAGGAAGGCAAGGGCGCATGCGGTCCCAAGAAGTCGGGTCTCATGCGGCCAACGGAAGAGTGGGCCTCATGCGGCTAGGAATGGATGAGCGCATACGGCAGAATAGAGGCCTCAGCCCTATGCAGCTGAACTGACCGAGTCCCATGAGGTCAGGGAAGGACGGTGGCATATGCGGCTAGGAGTGATGGGTGTACATACAGCTGATGGGAAGCGAGTCCATGCGGCTGGCGCGGTTCGAAGCTCCATACGGCAAATAGGAAGGGCTGTATGCGGCCAAGAAGGAAGTAGGCTTATGCGGCTGAGGGCGAGTTGGACCCCATGCGGCTGGAAGGGACTGAGGACTTATGCGGCCAGGGAATTCCAGTCGTATATGGTGCTGAGAAGTTCAGGTATATGCACTCGATTCAAGTCCATGCGGCTGGAATACAAGGGTCTCATGCGGCTGAGCGACTTGCCGCATGAATGTTCATGCGGTCAAGTACTGCCATGCGGTCAGAGAACTGTTCTTCTTCTCCAAATTTCTGAGAAGAAGAACACTATGGACCCATGCTTCCAAGCTCCATGAAACCGTCATCCAAAGTCCAAATCCGAACTTCCATAGGTCGAAATGGGACAGAACAAAATTCTCTACAGCATGGAACCAACAAAACTGAGAAATAACAAGATTAAGTAGATCAAAACCCAAGAAATCCTAAAATAAGATAAACTTAGATCTACAAGAATCTGGCCATGGAAAGTAAAAATGCCAAGTACTAAAGTATGTTAGAATGCTGCAAAGAAGAGAATAGAACAATAAAATTAGAGTTCCTCCATGAAGCAAGTTGCACTTGCCTAGACCTCTCTCTCTGGTTGGTGAAGAAGTTATGGTGGAGAAGAAGAAGAGTAATGAGGAGAGAGAAAGGAGAATGGGTAATAAATACTAATGGTGGTGGTAGGTAGGGGTTCACCCTTGGTTCATGATGAACCAAGACAAAACCAAGCCAAGCCAAACCTACCCAAGAATAAATCAAGCCATGAAGAAAAGCTAAGCAAGTAATCATGCAATACAAGATAAAATACGTACACGTATTCCAAAATACGTACTACAAACCATAGGCATTACACCCTCTCCGCTCCTCCGCGTGCGTCTGCCACGTCCAGCCTCGGTACGATCGCCCACTGCGACCGCCTCCACCGATGTCCTCCCGCGTCGCCTCCTCGCGGCTAGCCGTGCTTTGTCGTACCCGTCCGTCGCACTCTGCCCCACCTCGCCAGCCTCCGTAGTCGCCGGACCACCGATTCCCTCCGGTCCCGTCGCATCTCACTCCCGATCTCTCCTCTTTCCTCCGCCCTCTCCCCGCCAGATCCTCGTGCAGCCCGACCACACTACCACCCAGGGCCACCCCGAGCCGCGCTCCGGCCACCTCACCGCGAGCGCCCTCCGATCTCGCTCGCCACCGCGCCGGAGGCGCGAGCACCCCTCCACCTAGAATCCTCCGGCTTGCCGCAAGCCGCCCGACCCTTTCTCCGCCCCTTACTTCTTCCCTCTTCTTCACTCTCGCCCTCTCTCCCGCTGATTCCTTCACTTCTCTCTCGCTCTGTCGGTTCCTCTCTCTCTTCGCCCGTCGTGTTCTCACTCGCTCTCTCCGCTCCGAGAACGAGGAGCAACTATACTGCTGTCCCTTTTTAGGAGAGAGTATTTTCTTTAAAAACAGTTCATGTTATTTTGTTTTCTTTTCGGTTTATTTTTGTGTGTGTTTATCCTCACATGAGGAGACAGCAGACTGCTGCTGACTGGTTTCAAGTTTTTTTTTTTATTTTTATTATTTTATTTATTATTATTATTTAACGTTATTAGTATTATTTGTTCTTTTATTGTTTCTGTTGAATCCTTTTTATTATTATTATTAATATTCTGTTTTATTAAATTTCTAAAATTTAGAACTAGCTATAACATAATTGTTTGACAACTCATAAGTAGGTGATAAATACTTTAAAAGCAATTAAATTACTTATTATTGTTGTACCAATCTTTTTATACTAGCTAAAATAGATAATCTTTTGAACAACTATTTTTGTAACAAAATATTGAGACTGAGATATATTTTATCTACTTAAAGTAAACTAGCTGACCAAAATTATAGTTTACAAAATAAAAATTAGTAGCCTTAGGAATTTGCTAAGAATTATTTTGTGCTTTTAATTAATATAAAAATATATATATATAAATATAGTTTTTCTACCAATTCTATTTTCGACAAACTTAAAGTTTTAGCCAAAAATGATTTTCTTGACTTTAAGTATTTTTCAATAATTATTTAGACTCAAAGTAGTTTTCGATTATTATAAATAGTTTTTCTAAATTGTATATATATTATTTCCTTTGACTATCCTTCCGTCCATGACTAAATTCTATTATTCATGTTTTCTCACCAATTCAAGACTACCTTATATCGAACCTAACTAATTTGACCCTTCTGGACCCAATGGAACTGTCCGTGCCACCAGCAGAGGTCACCTTGTGTAGTTGTTACCCGAAGTCGAAGTTCGTGCCCCATTGATCATTGCAGCACACCAGACGTCCTACCAGGCAAGACACCTTACCATTTGCTGTTTATTTATTTAGCTCATATTTTATGCATTATTCATTATTTTTTTATATAAAATAAACTGTGATACATGGCATAACTTGTTAGAACTTAGTGTTCAGTTATATTTTCTGCTATGTATTATTTTTCTTACACATTAAACTTAGATTTAAGGGACCACCCTTTGTATGGTGCATTCATAAGCCTTGACACGTTTATACCACGTTGTTATGAGTCATATATAGGACTCGGACATGCGTGATTGGCTGGCCACCAGTACGTATAAGTCGTGCGTTAGGAAATAACTGCTAATAGAATTGCATGCTAGAAGACTTAGCAGTTATGAGTTGGCATTGGACGAAAAGAACATGATTGGAAGTTGACTACCACCCTATCTATCGTAGACTCGCTCGGTACCGAGGAACGATAGGTAGACTATATGCTATAGACTCGCTCGATACTGAGGAATAGTATATGGTGTTGTGACTTGCTACTGAGGTACTGTATTGATATTTTTTTGACTTGACCCGGTAGTCATGCGACCATGAACTGTTCTTAAAACTGCATCCACTTAGAATTGGTTAGGCGCCCTTATTCATTAGGTACGAGTACTTTTGGTTTGGGTACTTGTATCTGACCGTGGCTTAGAACAATAACTTGTCACAGATTAGTTCGTCACATCTTGTCCTTGTTTGGTTGTAGGTGTGAGTTACTACTTCGATGAGAAGGTATTGAACCTTGTTAGGGTCTGGATACCATATTGGGTTCATAGCATGGAAAGATACGTCAACGTGAATTAGTTTACCATCTCCTATCCTTGTTTGGTTGGGAGGATGGTATGCTAGTTCAATAGGTGTGTATTGGACCATGTTTTAATTTAATTGACTTATTTATTTGAGTAATATTTATTCAGTTTATATGGCATGATATTATGTGTCTTGTTATGTCCCTCTAAGGACCAGGTTATCTTGCCAGGTGTGTGCTCTTGTCTTTCGTATGTATTCTAGATCTAGCCGTGATCATCGCTATTTCTTCGAGGATGATTGCACCTTGATCGTCTTCGCTTCGCTCGCCAAAATCATTTCATTTCCCATGTATATTTTTCCTTTACTTGTTGGTAGTGGATTTGTCTCCGTCCAACATATTGTATCAAGACAATTCATTATCATTATATGATATCTTTTATTCATTTATTTTGTGTGGATGAGATTAGTCATGGTTCTACTGCATTTTACAGCTTATGTATTCATACGAGATTTCTATATATTGGAGTATACTTTGTATATATACAGCTAGCATGTCTACGTTCCTAGTCCTACGTATTTTGGGACTGGGGTGTTACATATTTTTATGGTGGCCCATGCAGGTCAAGACAAATTGTTTGGTTACTTTACCGTGCCAAGCAAGCCTGCGAATAGGATTAGAAGTCTAGGATCTCATCCACATACTTGACCTCTTTCCTCGATTCCATATTCGAACTACCGTTCGACCCATCGATTGCATCTTGCTTGATTCCTTCTTTCATAATTCTTATCTTCCTTTCGTGTTTGCTAGAGGTTAGACAGGTGACCCTACTAGTTGGACATGTTTCTTTTGTCCTAAAACACCATTAGTTTAATTTTTTTAAGTTGGGTAGAATATCTTGTGACCTAGCAATCCCTTTGTCCTTGTGACCTATATTAGCAAGTTTTAGATTTTAGAATTTAGAGGACCCTAATCCATCTAGCCAACCAAGGACTTGGACAAGAAGACTATAGGACGACTGTATAGAGACCAACACATGATATGACTTAGAATCGTTTAAACTAATTTCGCTTCTTTCAATCTTAACCTCATGTTTATTTGTTTTCACTACCTTGATTAATGATGCTAATATTGCCTAGTATTTGCAAGCTAATTCTTTATCAAGCTTAATCAAGGCATATGTCCTTGAGCGGCCGCTCACTAACATATTGTCTAATCAGAACCGGTGCATGATGGTCTGATCAACCGAGTGCACTTTGGTTCGCCTTTTCAATCTGCGTGGATGTGATGTAATTAAACTTACCCCTTGGAATTCCATCCATGACTACCTTGACGATTCTTTTAAAATTTATACGACCGCCTTTGAACCACGTATTCGTAATTGATAATGTCGTCATTGAACTCCTTAAATCGCTTTCGCCTTCACCGATTTTGGAAGGACGAAGGCACTTGTACTTGAAACTCCTCTAGCTATCCTATCAATTGTGACCATTACCACTCAATGTTGCTATATCTTTATCTTAAACTACTCGTCCTTTTTTTGGCCCTATATTCGCTATCATGAACCTTCCAAATCACTTAATTTAGGCATGAACCTAATCGATCTCTTATTCGTGCCTCAACCTACTCTCAAGAACCCATATCTACTAGGTCTCTAACTTATTCTCTCTTGATACCATATCATTCTCTATTGCATGATATCATGACTAACTTTAAACCCTTAATCTTCTACTCGTGCCTTAACTTGCGACCCTCAAAACCATACCCGTGTTAAATTATATGATTTAGATCACGATATATTTCTTACGACATGATTTTATTGAAACATTGTCATCGTTTGCTCCCCATCGATACCCCTTGTGTCTTCTCACCTCCCTACTAATTCTTAATTTCAAGGACGAAATTCTTTTAAGTTGGGTAGGATGTAAAACCCCTAAATTTTTACTAATTTTTTTATATATATTTGGTACTAATTTTTTTATTTTGCATTTATACGTCGTGTAGTTGCATTGTACGTCGCGCGCGAAATTTCATTTTTCGTAAATGCTCGACGAGTGCGAATAAGTGCGAGCGTAAATATTTTTAGAAAAACATTTTTTCCATTTTTATAGTTTCAAAATAATATATAGTAATTACTTTATTTATTTAAGGTTGTGAAAAGCGTCGCATCGAGATTTCAAAAACATTATTTAATTTTATCATTATAAAAAGGCGTAAAATATAATTTATGTATAAATTGATTTTTGAAATTATTTATTAATTATCTTAAATTATTTAAAAGGTATTTTTGAAGTAGTTCCTATTAATATTTAAATTAATTTTCAAATTTTATTAATATTAATATTTTATTATTCAAAAAGATATTTAAAAATATTTATTATTTTTGAAATTAATATTATTAGTATTTTTGGAAAATATATTTTGAAATTATTGTGGCAATTTAAATCTTTTATTAGATTTTATGGATTTGATTTTAAATAGTTTAAAATTAAGGATAGAATTTATATTTAATTTGAGTTTGATTATCTAGATTTAAATTAATTTAGATTTGGATTTGAATTTATTGAATTGATTTAAATTAATAGATTGAATTATCTAATTGGGTTTAAATATTCCTAATCCTTATCCAACTGGGTATTTTTACATCCTATAAATAGGCAGGTACTCCTCCATAAATTTCAAATATCCACAAAAATTTCTCTCCACCCATAATTGTCGTGCATCGTGTCGGTGTCCACATCTTATTCCATAGTTTATATATACAAACCCATCTCCTTCGTGTCAGACATACCCCGACACCAGCAAATCCCTAACCTAGCTAACCCTAACCCCGTCTCCGAACGGTGTCATCTCGATGCTAGCCTGATAACTGTTATTATAGGCAAACTCCACAAGATGCAAGTAATCCTCCCACGAACCGCCGAAGTCGAGTACGCAAACCCGTAACATATCCTCCAGTGTCTGAATGGTCCTCTCGGACTGCCCGTCTTTCTGTGGATGATAGGCGGTGCTGAACTTCAACTGTGAACCCAAGCTCAGCTGTAGACTCCTCCAGAAGTGTGATATGAAGCGACTGTCCCTATCTGAAATGATGCTCACCGGCACCCTGCGGATCCGCACAATCTGCCGCATGTAGAGATCTGCAAGCTTCTCGGTCGACAGCCCTACCTTGAACGGAATGAAATGAGCAGACTTTGTCAATCTGTCCATGATAACCCAAATAACATCCTTGCCACTAGGCGTACGCAGTAAACCAGAGACAAAGTCCATGGTGATGTGCTTCCACTTCCATTCCGGGATAGGTAAAGGCTGAAGTAATCCTGCTGGTCTCTGGCTCTCCGCCTTGACTTGCTGGCACATAAGACATCTGAAAACGAATCTAGTAACTTCTCGTTTCATCCCATACCACCAAATATAATCCAGCAGATCCTTGTATATCTTGGTAGATCCAGAATGAATAGAATACTGCGACTGGTGGGCTTCCTGCATAACTTTCTTCTAAAAATCCTTGGGCACACACAACTGGTTCCCGTACCTCAGGGATCCATTCTCTGCAATAGTAAAATCGTCAAGCAATCCTGCCTCTGCATGGCCTCTGAGACATCGGAGTCCCATATCTAGAAACTGGACCTCCTTGATCTTCTTTAACAGCCCTGACTAAATCTGCATGTGCATCAGCTGCCCTCCAACTCCTGGAAGAACAATCTCAATCCCTAGACTCTCAAGATCCTCTAGAAGATGCCGGTCCATAGTGAGAAGCATAGCAACAAGATATCGACTAGGAGCATCTGCCACCACATTCGCCTTCCCAGGGTGGTATTGCATATTGATGTCAAAATCTTTCATGAGTTCCAGTCATCTGTGCGGCCTCATATTCAGTTCCTTCTGAGTAAAGACATACTTCAGGCTTTTATGATCCGTGAAGATGTCCACTCTCTCTCCATACAAGTTGTGCTTCTACAGTTTCAAGGTAAAAATGACTGCTGCAGGCTCCAAGTCATGAGTAGGATAATTCTTCTCATGAGGCCTTAACTGTCTAGAAGCATAAGCAATAACCCTTTTGTTCTGCTCAAGCACACATCCCAAGCCTTTTCCTGATGCATCGCTGTAGATGACGAACCCTTCCGACCTAGATGGCAAAGCTAAAACTGGCGCCGTAGTGAGTCTTTTCTTCAATTCTTCAAATGCTGACTGGCAGGCATCGCTCCAGATGAACTCCTCGTCCTTCTGCGTAAGCTTGGTCATTGGCTCTGTTATCTTGGCAAAATCTTTCATGAAGTTCCGGTAGTATCCTGCTAGACCCAGGAAACTATGAATCTCTACTACTGACTTGGGAGGTGCCCATGCTTCCATAGCTTCAATCATCTTGGGATCCACAGAAATCCCTTTTCCAGTCACCACATGCCCCAAGAACTCCACTCTGTCCGTCATGCCCCAGAACCAGAATACTGGAGAGCGGAGGACAGACACAGCCAGCTACGTACATTAAAGTGAATTCTAACTCGCAATACGGTCACAGCTGTCTAGATGCATGAGGGTTTACTACAAGCCATTAGTCTCTTAAGGTCAAGAACAAGCCTAGTGTCTCAATCTCAAGCAAGCAAGTAAATGTAACAAAATGGTAGATCATCAGACATACAAGGTAAGGCATCCCAAACATTATATATTCAGATGATCATGAAGCTAGTCATACAAAATGCAAAGACTAGCAAGAGTTTAAGTCATACATGATCAACCCTAGGATGTGTCAATCATGTTACAGCCATTAGGCAGACATGAATGTAAATTCAACACGAGCTAACACTTGCTCGGTGGCTAAACGCCTCAAAAGAATAATTTTATAATAGAGTGGGAGAGTGAAATAAAACCTACTCGTTGCCAGGGTTCCTTCTAGTGGTCACCATCTGGCCGGAAGGCTGGAAGATCCTAGGAAGCTGCTCCAAAATCTGGCCATACAAAACCAGCTGGGTCAGACCCCAGAAAGAGCAAGTACCACAAAGGAGGATTCACTTAAGAACTAAAACCAACATATTAGCACATAAGGTCATAGATGAAATAACAAAAGATATGAGTTAGAGAAAACAGGGTGATAAACGATAAGATAACTAAAGGACTATTCCGGTAACCAAGTTACAACCCGTAAACCAAACAAGGACCGGGGTTGTAACCCTTCACCTGAACAGAACTTAGTTTCTAACCAATTATCGATAAGGTAAAGCATACACAAGCATGTCCTGAGATAGCCATGTACTGGGTCTAGGCAAGACTAGACAAGATGGGACTCCATCCATTATTCATGGCCAAGCAAGAGTACGGCTTGATATTTAAACTAACTAGGGTTATCACAAGCCTAGTTACTAGCAAGATGCAATGAGGTATCCCTACGGCCATAAGCCCTGTAGACTATCGAGGTTATCCAGATGCAAGGTTCATGCTAAGAGTTATCATGACTTGTTAGGTGACTTGTGTGCAACACATGACAGTGTGCATAGTAATAGTTTCATGAAGTGCCCCACATAATAGTGAGCTAGAAATGTGCCCTACTCGTTGGCAGGCTACAAGTCCATCAGAGAAGGCACCCAGATAACAAGATTGCTTGTAGCCGAAATACCTCTCTATATGAACTACTTGATCAATGTAGTCATTAACCTAGTCAGATTCAGTATATATCCCTGACCGTGGTAACCAGGGATACAAGTCCTATACATGATGCGGACAAGACTGGTAGCTTATACAAGCATATTCATTACAATCACCCACGGTGTCAAGATGAGAATTTACTTAGCATGTCAAGTTAGCCTTCGCAATAACGTTTATGAGTTATATGTTAAGTTTACTTTTCAGGGGTGCACCACAATGGGTCACCATTATGTCATGTTACTTGTACTTGTTACTTGTTAGGAGCATGCCACGATGGGCCGCCATCCTGGTTTACTACATATCTATCATCATATCGTGCTCACATATCATGGTTATGCAGCATATCATTATACCAGCTAATATGTAGGTAAAGAAGAGACATAATCCTGAGTGCACCCTAACGGGCCACCGTTTAAGAAAGAAAACATGGCATAAAGTGTAAAGTACAATAAAGTCGAAAAGACATGCAACTTGCATCATAAAAGAAGGAAATGTATAAAAGAGAAAAATGCCAAAACATCGTGCGTCCAAAGGCTATGCGCCCACAGGGTTCTATGCGCCTACATGAAGGTTAACATATGCCAAGTCGTGCCAAGCCTTGCCGCGGCTCGCATAAATTGTGTCACGTTCTTATATTAGCCATACATAGAAAACTATGCCATAACTAACCATGCTAAGTCCTGCCAAGTCGTGTCGTGGCTTGCACGAGTCGTGTCATGCCTAGCCGTAGCACTCACGTGCCGTGTCGTGTCGTACTGTGTCGTGTCGTGTCATGCCAAGCTGTGGCACGCACGAGTTGTGTCGTGATCGTGTGAGCGACCCAAGGAAAAGTCATGGAACAACATGGCCAAAAGGGTGCAAAACTAAAGATCTCCAAATGCCCAAAGGAAGGTGGCCCTGGCCACCATGCGCCCAAGGTGGGAGCTATATGCGCCCACTAGGGCTTCCCCTATGCGCCCAAGGAGGGTGGTCTATGCGCCCAAGGGAGGGAAGCAAGACCCTTGTGGCCAAGTGCCAGAGGAAAAAGCAAGGTGCTGTGACAGGCTTTAGAAAGCTATGCGCCAACACAAGGTTATGCGCCCACATAGGAACACACATATGCGTCCAAGGGGGGCACACTTATGCGCCCACTAGGGAGGAAGGATTGCTTTGGGTGCATGGCAAGTTCATGTGCCCAAGCACCGTTCTTCTTTCCGACAAGTCCGGGAAGAAAAATACAAAAAAAAGCCGTAGCTTCCAAGCTCCGTCAAATCTCCGTCCGGAGTCCAAATTCGGACTTCCATCGGTCAAAATGGAGTAGAACGAAATTCTATACGACATGGAAATATCAAAATAGGAAAACATAGAAGTTAAATAGATCAAAACTCCAAAAATCCGAAAATAGTAATTTCCTAGATCTACAAAAATCTATGCACCAAAATAAAAATCTGTAACGCCCAGTCCCAAAATACTTAGAACCAAGTACGTAGACATGCCAGCTGCATATATACGATGAATACTCCAATATATGGAATCCTCGTATATATACATAAGCTGTAATAATATAATCGTAGGCCAGAAAATCAGTAAACTATATCTCATCCACAGTAGTTACAGAAGATATAAGAAGTCCAAATAAAATAAATGAGTGAGTCAAAAGATAGCCGGTTGGACATGCCCACACCAAACAGCTATAAAAATAATCTCAAATAGAGTAGATGTCTACTATGAGTCTCAAAGAACAACATAAATCTAGATACCAGCGGGAGATGCCTCGTCATCAAGGTATGAAGGATCCAGTGTCGAGCCGTACTCCTGTAAGAAATCGTCTATACCTGGAGAGATCACCAGGGCCTCAGAGGGACGTAACAAGTTACAAGAAGAACATGCCATATAAAATGAATATAAATGCACCATAAAATAAAGATAAAGTAAAAGTGTCCAAACCATAACATGGATCAATATCCCATCATCGAAACAGTAGGCTACCCCAACAACCAAACAAGGACACGGGGTAACTTACTATTCCGTGATGTAACATTTTTCCATGCTATGATTGGAATATAAAATTTGCTAAGGTCTCCTAACCTTTCTAGTAGACAATTTAGAAGACATATCAATGTATGGGCAGGTGAAGGCTGACTCCCCCAGGATAAGGTAATAACTCACAACACGCACACGTCAAGTACCAATACTATCAGCCGGCATAACTCGAGGCTAGCGGCCCACGTGACCCATCAGTCCACATAGCTCGAGGCTAGTGACCCTCGTGACTCGACTACCATAGTACGCAGTTACTACATTTGTTAGATTTGGGGTAGCCCGTACATTTAACTGTCTTCTCCCTCCCAAGGTCACTAATAGAAGGTAGTTCGCTAAGACTAGGTCCATATGCATACAAAAAGCAAGAAGAAAAAATAACTGAAAGCAAAATAAGGTAAACTAAAAATAGCAAGTAATAGATCCAACTGAGAACAGATACTAAATAAGCAGTAAATAAATAAATAAAGATGCATCTAATTATAAACAGTAAATAAGGCAAGGTATCTTGCTTGAGGGTGGTGCGAGAAGCAGTAAAATCCAACAATCAGAATCGTCAGCACGAAAGTCAAAATCCACAAGGAGCTACGGATGCTGGAATTGGTTGAAAACAGAGTTCTTCTCTGTTTACTGTCGGGTCTGGTCCTCCTCCGGTGGTGCGACGGCTCTCGGGCGATCGTCGGACCCGTGCAGGTGGTCTGTGTCATGTGCGATGGGTTGGCGGCCCTTGGGGTCGAAGGGTTTTGGTTGGGAGAATGTTTCACCAAGAAAAATTTGAGTTTTCCTAAGTTACTCGAACTTAATATATGTTGGTTTCAAGATTTATCCCACGATTTAAATTCGATTTTTTTTTTGATTTGGATTTATACATGGATTCAATCCAATCTGAGGAGAATTCAATTAGGATTTAAAGAGAAAAAAAATTTGAATGAAAATGATAAGATTTAGGTGAGTTTGAAATTTTCGGATGGCAAAGATTTTGAACCAGCCGTGCTCGGTTTTGATGTGGGTATTGTCCCCCCTTGTGGAGAACAGTAGCTGCAGTTTAATATATATATATATATATATATATATATATATATATATATATATATATATATATATATATATAAATTATTTTTTTATTTCAGAGACCTGAGTCTCTGTTTTGGTTCTTGCGGAAATAGGGGGGAGGGAAATGGCCGGGTTCGACCTGCAAGGAAGAGGAACAGTGCATAGCACTGTTCCATGCTTTTTCCCTTTTCCTTTTTTTTTACTTCTATGTATATATATATATATATTTTTTTACTTCTATATATATATATATATATATATATATATATATATATATATATATATATATATATATATATATATATATATTTATATATATATATATATTTTTTTATATATATTTATATATATATATATATATATATATATATATATTTTTAATATATATATATATATATATATATATATATATATATATATATATATATATATATATATATATATATATATAATGAATAAAAAATATATATAAAATATATATATATATATATATATATATATATATATATATATATATATATATATATATATATTTATATATATATATATATATAATGAATAAAAGTATTTGAGTTAGTAATTATATTCCTATTAAAATATTTAATGCACCTTTATATTAGTACTATTCAATTATTACTATTAATAAATCATTCTAGCATTCCAAGTACTAAAATAATTTAGAAATAACATTTAACCATATATTATATACAAGAAAATATTCAGTATTTATCATGTTGTAAATGTTTTAATATCTAATCATAAAAGACTTAAAAATCTCTAACCCTAATAATAATTATATAAATAATATTTGTAAATATTTAATAAAAGGTATTTTATATACACATTTAGGTATAAAATCTATCATTAATATTATACAACAAAAAATAAACCAATAATTTACAAATTATTCTAAAATAGTAAAAATTCAATTTAAGCCGAAAAAAAAATCTAAATTTTTTGGGGGTTTACATCCTACCCAACTTATAAGAATTTCGTCCTCGAAATTAAAAATAGACTTAATATAAAAATATAATGAGGCTGAATACGAAGGAAGAGTAATTATATCAAATATCCAATCACAACTTAGTTTTCGAAAATATGGATGGGGTAGTTATAGAAGGAATCCATCTGACAACATGTTCTATAAGGTAGGACATTTTTAGTCTGGCATGGCTCATGGGTATCCAATCGTTTGAGGGATGTAAGAAAATCGCATGGTAAAAAATCAATTGGGACGAGAATGGACATACATGGTTTGCTACCAAGAAATTATGTTATACATGTGGTGTAATTGAAATGGAGCATAGGATGGAGTGTTTGCTTGGGACAAGTATGTCATAGGTGTAGAGTGGCTTGTCTAGTTCATAAGGGTGGAATTTGTTGGAAAAAATGGTTAGTGTTGTGCTTCAAATTTTAAAGTCACAATATGAGTATCCATAGTGTTACGGATAGAAGTGGACGTTGTGAACTACTAGGTTATTTGCTCGGTTGGAGGAACTGTGTCAAGTTAAAGATTGTTCTTCGAATTTTGAACAATAGTGAAATGATTACCCATGTCATCTTTACGCTTCCGCGTTAGTGAGGTTTGGCAGGATGACACATGTACCGAGGGTGTTGGATGATTCATACTTCTATAGCACAAGACGATCATTGATGGGGTAACAAATTATAAGGTACATCATGCAAGGATCTCTAACTACTAAGTCATAAATCTCTGTAATAAGATTGCTAGACTTATAGTTAATAGACTTCTAATGGTGTCGAAGGTACTGTATATGCAATATCGCTGGTAACTAGTAATTCATATTAAGACAAGTATTATGCCATGCATGTTGACCAAGCTAATGAATGTGTTGTTCTAATGCTAAGCCATGTCTAAAACAAATAAATGGTGTAACTAGAGTAATACCTGCTAAATCTTCCACCTCATGATGGGTTTCTATCATGGCCATGCTAAATGCTTGTCCATACCTTTGTCCATTTGCCTCTTGTCCATCCTGTCTAACTTGTATAGATTGGTCAGCTAAGTGTGATCCTCTAGGATAACCTCTATGTGATAGTTGACTGGGCTCTGCTATTGGTCTTGGTGCTACGGGTCCTTGTATCCGATGTTGTGCTGCCTTTAGTTGTTCTGTACAGTCTCGGGCCTTGTAATGATTGGAGCCACAAATCATGTATTGTACTAATTTGCGATGACAATCCTTTATGACATGACCTTTCCTATGACAGAAGCGACTTGTAAGAAGCTCATCATTTGGATAAGGTGATGCTCTTGTTGGTGGTTGTGTCATAGAATGTATGATTGGTCCACCATGGATAAGGTTACTTGGCCCAGTTGCTGGAATATGGCATCTCCGAGCCTGTTGTATTTCCTTGTCAAGGAGTTCTTGGCTTCTAGCTTCTTCTAATACTGCAGCATGAGAAACCCTAGACTGCACTGTAGTATGCTTCTTGAGCTCTGGTGTCAAACCTTGGTAAAATATCTTAGCCTTTTCCTGCTCAGTAGGAATCAGTGGTCTCACCGAATCTGCTCAGTCGACTGAATTCTGTATCGTACTCACCTACGGTCATGTTCCCTTGCTTGAGGTATAGGAAATGATTATAGAGGGCATCACGTACATGGATAGGAAAAAACCTCTCATTGAAGAGTTTGTAGAATTTTTCCCAAGTCTGTTTGGCTCCCAAGCGTCTTCCTTCGGCTTCCCACCAATGATGGGCATTGTCTTCCAAGAGCAAGTCTACTGCTGTCATCCAATCATTTGTTGACAACTGGGATGCCCTCAGTAGCTTCTTCGTACTGATAAGCTATGCAGTGACCTCTAGGGTTTCCTCGGTACCTCTGAAGGGCTTGTGATTCATATCCATGAAGTCATTGATAGAGCCCTCATATGGATGTTGAGCTGGTGCTGGTACCGGTGTCGGAGGTGGAGGTGGGGGCCTAGTTAGTGCTTCCGTCATGCTCTGCCTCATCAGTTCAGCCTGTTGCCACTGAATATGTATCATGGCGTACATGAACTGTGTAGTAGGGTTTCCATCCTCTAGTGGTGGAGGCATCTGTGGTCCGCACTGAGCTGGATACTGTTGAGTGAATGGTGGTGGAGGTGGTGGTACATTCTCTTCGATTGGTGCCTCGGTAGTCTGCCCAGTCTGGATGAATGGTGGCACTTGAGTTCCCTGTTGTACCATTGATGGGGTCATGGTGGCCTGCGACTGTCCTGGCTGATACGGGGTCACCGGGGTCACTGGTAGGACCTCTCTCTCCTGAGTGGCTGCATCACCAGACGCGATCGTCGAGGTAGGAACGTGTCCGCTTCGAAGGTTCATCCTTCTGGTACGAAAATAGAATAATGTTAGAAGATTCGAACAAGTTATAGGTCAAGCAGTTGAAAGAGAATTGTCAACATAGTTGCAGATGAGATATTGGGGAGCTAGTTGATTATATCTCATTTATATAAAAATTATAAAGAGCGAACCAAGTACACTAGGTTGATCAGACCATCATGCACCGGTTCTGATAGACAATATGTTAGTGGGGTACCTCCAATAACATATATGTCATGAACAAGCTCGAAAATGAATAAGCTTGCAATTC
Source organism: Iris pallida (assembly GCA_029216955.1). Classification (NCBI taxonomy): domain Eukaryota; kingdom Viridiplantae; phylum Streptophyta; class Magnoliopsida; order Asparagales; family Iridaceae; genus Iris; species Iris pallida. Next base: position 8,504,734 of record JANAVB010008400.1, read on the forward strand.
TAGGCTATGATAGCAGCATTGGTCAAGATGGTAGACATAAGTTCGTGAGATAATGGTGGAAGTAAATATAAAAATTACAGTCCTTTAAGAATTCAAAGTTTTGTTCGGGGTTCGTGCCTATACAGTCGTCCTACTATCTTCCGGTCTGAGGCAATGGTGATGGTCAGGGAAGTGTTATGTATTGAGGCATTCTACCCAACTTATAAAAGTTAGACTAGTAATGTGGGAATGATGGAACATGCCTACCTAGTACGAGTCATCTTCCTAACCTCTACCAAGCATGAATTTGACTGATAGTATGGAGGGTCAGATATGAGGCAATACAGGTAATCAAAGAGTGTTCGAAAAGTTTGGAGGTCAAAGGAGGCAATAGTCATGGATGAGATACTTTTCCTATTCCTATATGCAGGCTTGTTGGGCACAGTCATGTTACCCAATAATATTTGGTGACCTGCATGGGCCACCACAAAAACATGTAACGCCCCAGTCCCAAAATATTTAGGACCAAGTACGTTGACATGTCAGCTACATATATACGATGAATACTCCAATATATGGAATCTTCGTAAATATACATAAGTTGTAATAATATAATCGTAGGCCAGAAAATCAGTAAACTATATCTCATCCACAGCAGTTATAGAAGATATAAGAAGTCCAAATAAAATAAATAAGTGAGT
>JANAVB010008400.1:9110413-9437913 GCA_029216955.1 Iris pallida
TTGGTTGCAACAGCTTCGCGAAGTTGCTATAGCTTCAAAAAACGAGACTGAATTTATGACGAATTTTAGCCTATTTTGGACGGAAAAGAGAAATTTTGGGGAAACAAGGGAGATGACATAGGTTCAATAGGTTTATATAAAGAATAGTCATTACTTAATTAGGATTAGATTGGAATGGTTTTGGTTTTGGGAGAAGAATAAGGACTCTTAAATAGATGGAGATTGAGTCATAATTTCCTAATTTGGAAGGGTCAAGAATCTAATGATTAAATCTTTCCATTAAATTCAGATCAAATCAATCTCAAAACTATATGGATCAAATCTCAATCCATAATTAATCATAACAATAATTGGGTTTGTGGGAAAATGCAATGGGAGGCTTCCTTTTATATAGGAGATTTCCTAAATAAGGAAGGATTATATTCAATGAATTAAATCCCTCCATGAATTAAATTAGATTTGACCCAATCATAATTCTTAATTAATCACAATAATATTACTTTAAAATAATATCTAATATTTTAAAAAACCATTAAAATAGATTTCATAAAATCAAATATAAAAAATATTGATAAGAATTATTCAAATATTCCTAAATGTATATTTCATAAATACAAATCTCATCTAAAATAATATAGCAATAAATTAAGACTAAATCCAATCATAATCTAGAATTGACCACATCTAAATTCAATAATATCTAATAATTCAATATTATTTAAAAATAGATTTTTATAAACATAAACTTAAACATGTTTGATAATAGAATATTAATAAGTTTAAAAGTATATCTTTTTATAAAAACAAAATTAAATTTATAAAAATAGTTTGACAAATCCCTTCGTCAATACAAATATCTTTTATAGAATTAAAAAATAAAATTTATTTTCTAACTAGAAAATATATAAAATAGAAATTAAATTAAATTAAAAAATTAAAAAATTAAAAAAAATTGGAAAGTGAGCTTACAGGTATGCAGTGGTATTGATTTTTTTTGTAATTAGTTAGCAATGATTATAAAATTTTATGGTAGCATGTGTTTAATGGATAGTGTGACCAAAGGTGGGTAGGAGTCCTTAAGGCATAATGTGGCTCATTGGTGGTAAATTGATGATTGAAATGATTGATAAAGTTATTATGAATTTACAAACTTGAGAGAGAAAATTGGATTCAATTTAAACCTTGAGACAATTTTTATAAGAAGTAATATTGTCTTTATGGAAGAGTAATAGATTCTAAGGTTGGTAGAAGTTGTGTTGAAAGTTAATTTAGAAAGAGAATTTTATATTTTAAAGGTATAGCACTTAGATGGTGATTTAGAAAAGCAATAAAGTGAAATAAAATTTGAGATACTTTAGTGCTTTTGACTTCATGAATTTTCAGAAGAGTATTTATGGTTATTGAGTTAATGTTAATAGTAAAAGAGAATTTGAGGATAGAGATTTGACTTAGGAAGAAAAGTGCCTTAGAGATTGAATATATAATTTTGAATATATATAAATTTGATTTAAGAATTTACAATTAGTAGATTGGTTAGAATTTGAGCTTGAGGGACGAATCATCGATCTAAAATTTTGAGAAAATAAATTGAATTTAAATTTTGAAGGGTATGTAGTTTGAAAAATCAAATTTTGGAAGATGATCTATTGAATAAATGTTGATTATTAAAATTTTGAAGAGAGCAGGGTAAGAATGGACATGCATTTGAAATTTTGAAAATTTTAAAGAATACCGATGAATTATTTTTTCAAGGATTAGAATGGTTAAAGATTAATACTACTATTTGATTTTAAGTTCAAGGCTTGAATAAAAATATAGGACAAGTACTTTGAGAAAATTAGTCGGTAGAATCAAAAGTTAAAAGGAATCGAGGATATAGTAGTTAATAGACTAGTAATTAAGCTATTGGCTTGATGATCATTTTGTGGAGTAATTCATACCCGTCAATCGTTCCACTCTATTGAAAGTTAACCTCGTTCATTTCTTTACGGTTTGTTATCAACCAATCATTAATTTCGAGGATGAAACTCTTTTATGGTAGGTAGATTGTAAGCCCTCTAATTTTCAGAATTTTTTTTATTTTTATCTAATTAATATGATTATTTATTATTAAATAATATTTTTATTTTAATTATGATTATAAATATACTTTACTGTAGATTTGATTTTTGAACCATAACATTTGCTAATTCTTCGAATCCAATTTCATATTCGCATTTTAGATGAGTCGACCTTTTTTTGGTATATCATGTCCCACTCAAGCATGTTCTCTTGTACTATATTTTTCTTGTACAACTTTCAGGTCAAAAGGTCATTTTTGCTCTCCACCGTAAAATTGATGTATTTTTCAATTCTAATTTGAGACGCAAATCCGATCCAAACTTTTCGACCCAATATTTGATTTTAAAATATTTTGATCCTATAACATACATAACAATAGTGTCCCACTCAATTGAGTTCCCATGTGTTATTTATTTTCAAATGGCACACGTCCCAATTAATAGACTTTCGGAACCCAATTAAACCAAACAAGCCGTAGAAACCCAAAACTAACCCAACTAGGAAAGGTAGAGTCTATTCTATATTGCCTTAACCTAATAGGACCATTTATTAATTGATTTTTTATTAAATTTTTACAACCACCAATAGAGAAAAATGCAAATATGCATTATGGAGATTGAGAGGGGGTTATTTGGAAATAACAAATCCTACTTAATCTTTACCTTTCCTTTTTAATTCAAAACAAATCTAAACCAATCCAAAATCCTCCCCAACCACCTCTACTTCATGTAAACCTCTTTCCCCAAGGATTGTCGAATATATATTTTATATAAAATATATTAAAACATGACCCTAATGCCTATTTTCCTGAATCCTTCTAAAACCGCCGTTGTTCGATTTGTACTTTCTGCTCGCACCTTCCTAAGACCTCCCCATCCCTTCTAACTCCTTTAAGACCTCCCCAAGACCTTCCTCCTTTATTCCGTCACATTTTCGAGTTGCCACAGCAAATTTGGTGGGCGGCACAAGCCACCAAAGTGGTTTGAATCCAGTCGATCCTATTCTGGAAGTCACAACAGGTTCATCCTCTTCACGCATGTGCTTTTATGACATTTATTTATATTTTTGATGCAAAACCAATTCTAACGCATACCCCTACGTGTCCCCTTCCATCTTCAAATGCCCACCCACGTGGTTTTCCACCGTTTATCCTTGGCACCCGTTGAACGATCGTTGGTCCAGACTAAACCGCTTTTGGCGCAAGTGTGATTCCGATGACTTGTGGTGTTTTTTGACCTAACAAAAATTATTGGTAGTGATCATAATATCTTTTTCTATCATCCTAATATGCTTGTCGGTAATCTCGTAGAGTATTTCGTACTTTTAAAAATCCATTTCCGTCGAACAATTTATCAAAAATAGAATTTCCTCGAACACGTAGTTGTTCTTGAACTAGAAACTTCATAATATTTTTCTTAAATGCTTAGAACGTGTCCTTCATTATAAAATCATATTTTCCTTTATTAATTTTAAATTTATTTCAAAATTATTAATTATTTAAAATATGTTTGTTTTCATGTCCGATCCACTCGACAAGTTGGCTAATAGTGCTACTTGATGATATAGTAATTTTATATAATAGTTTTCTTATAAATATTTTAGTCAAATATTATTTATAAATATTGTAAATAAATATTCCATAATTAAATTTTATATTTTCTTTATTTTATAAAATATTATTTTGTCATGTTGATACTAGTTTGATATTATTTTGTCATGTTGATACTAGTTGGCTAATGGTGCTACTAGATATTTATTGTCTTGTATATATTAGTTTAAAAATATTTTAAATAAAATTTTAGAATTAAATTTTATATTTTATAGTATAAAAATAGTATTTTTATCGTGGTGACTTGATTACTAAGTATATTAGATGTAGCTATAAAAGGTATGGTACTAGTCTAGTTATAATATGCCGAGTTGAAGCTATATGTAGTATGGTTGTAAATATAAGTGTGTGTATGACATAGACATGTCATTTATTGGTAGTTGTAAATTTATTTTAGGAGTATGTAATGGTGTGACTGAGGATACCAAAATCGGACCGTAGTATGCATGCTTGCAGACCACAGGAAATTGTACCTTACCATTGTTACTGTTTATCATCATTTCTTCTATTGCTTTTATTTTTGTATTTTATTTTTCTTGTCCATTATCATTAAGGACGTAGGACTAGTTGTTACTTTGTGTCCATATTGTATTAGATTGCCGATGGTATCTTGTAGTAATTGAGTATCGATACTAGGCATTGCATATATTTTATTCGTGTTTCATTGACACGATAGACCATAGGACAGCGATACGATTTATGATACAAAGTCCATATTAGTATTCGTGGCTTGGACTTCTTGATAGGATACTAGATTGTTACTTGCACTCGTGACATGATATAGTAGACTTGACTCGACTTGCTAGCACTAGCCATGGGGTGGGAAGAACATTACCGATATATAAGGTTAGTTTATGCTTGATCTCATTATGATATTTGGGACGTGGTTGTTATAGTTGTCTCTGTTGTAGAGCACTGATGTTATTTCATTTCTTACGCAGGGTACCACGACACGGTACCTTGGATGTTTGTCTGCTGAGAAGCTTTTGAGCCTTACTGGTCAGGAACATGTTTTTACGGGCATATCACTTAGCTGGTTATGATAGTTACCCTTTAACAGTTGCATCTTCATTACTATTACATTAGCATGTTGCATGTACTTTGTTATATCTCCTGAGGACCTGGTGATCTCTCAGATAGTCAATCTCGCATGAGTAGTTCGACGATCATGGTAGTTTGTTATTCCCGATTCAGGTATTTATCATGATTTTAAATTTTATCCATTACTTGCATTCTACTCTTTAGCCTAGTTTTTACAAACTTTATTTTTTTATGAGCTTGTTCAAACTATATGTATTAAGGTCTTAACTTTAATATATAATGTCTTTTTTGGTATTTTATTCTAGTGGAAGTAGTGTATTACTGTTTGATCGATCAGCATTGGTACACTTGGTTCTCACTTGAGTTGACATCCTGTAGTTTGAGATATAGTTTGACTTGCTAGTTCTAGTTAGACTTGACTTGAGATAGTTTATACGAATTCCAGTATGGTTGAAGTACACTTGATAAGTAGCTAGCATGTATACGTATTCCTAGTCCTACATATTTTGGGACTGGGGCGTTACAAGTATTTTTGATGGGATATATAGGTCGGGTTAGCCATTTCAGTTATGTTACTGTGTACCAAGCGGCCTACGAATAGAATTAGACTCTTAGTATTCTCAATCCACAACTGCCTTGATAATTGTTTTAGAATTTCTTTATCGTTCTTGATCTTCGTATTTGCACTCAACTATTTTTCTTTCATTTTTTCGTATCATTACTTCTCGTCCCTTTCTACTTCGTGGTGACGCTGATCGTGCTTTATAGAATTTATCAATCTTCCTTAGGTAATTGTGTAAATAAGTTTACTTATTAAATTTTGGTTGCTTGATATGGGAGTTGAGTGTAGTACCCCGTCCCGCAAAATCAATCGGAGGAATCGAAACGCCGATGGCGTTGGGACTTAGCCTTGCAACGGCTACTCGAAGACTCGCTCGGTCGAGGTGATTCCTCGCTCAGGTGGGGTAGTTTCGGTGAACTCACCTCATCTTAGCCTTCACTTAATAACTCGCATGTTTTCAACTTGCACAAGTTAGGCTTGATAATAAAAGAGACGCATCCACATAGCTAATAGATAATTCTGATGGGTCAGAATGTCTTAGAACATGGAAAATGGTCCCATGGTCTGCTTAGAAGTCGGCTCAGCGTGCTTTCAAATGACACTCGGTCCTTCGTCCCGGGGCTTGGGAGAAAAAAGTTGGCCTAAGTTGATAAGTTGCCACAACACTCGAATTAGCCTAAGTCATAGGCATCGCCTGCGTGATTCTTGATAAAGCATGTACGGTCCCGTCGTCCAAGGCTTGGCAAAGCCTTTGTATGTCCCGTGGGTTAAGTCGTCTTGCACGGCTTGTTGGCTTAAGTCTAGGCACCCGAGAGCTTGGTTGATCAAGTCGAACGCATGCACGGCCCGTCCTCTCGATGCGAAGCTTGGCGTAGCCTTTGCTCGTCAAGTCTTTTTGCAAATAAGTTAAGCAAAGTTACGCCGGTTGGTCTAAGCCATTCTAGCACTGTCCCGCTCTATCTCCGGTTGTCAAGTCACATAGTCCCTTGAGAACAAGGCCTATCGTATAAGGTATACGACTTGAGCGATAGCGTCGCCTAGAGAACCAGGCCTTTCTAAGGCACGAGCCACAGTAGATTTAGTAAAGAGTATACCACGGACAAAGGAAGTCCATGCGACTGGTTGTCGTCGAGATCGGTCCCGCTACTTGGGAGTTTCGATAAGTCTGGATAAGCAAGCACGCGAGATCGGTCCCGCTACTTGGGAGTCTCGATAAGTCTGGATAAGCAAGCACACGAGATCGGTCCTGCTACTTGGGAGTCTCGCTAAGTCTCGATAAGTCCCGCACATGAGATCGGTCCCGCTACTTGGGACTCTCGCTATGTCTCGACAAGAAAACACATGAGATCGGTCCCTCTACTTGGGAGTCTCACTCGATAAGTCTCGCACACGAGATCAGTCCCGCTACTTAGGAGTCTCGATAGAAAGAGGGAAAGCATGGTCTTGGTTAAAGAAGGACTTGATAGATCGAGTTATCTGTATGGTCATTGGACAACTTGTCGACAAGGTGCAGTCTTTTCGAATGATCGTCGGGGCGCCAGAATTATGTCGGCCCGAGAGAAGTAAGACGGCTCAAAGTAGGATGCTGGATAATCTTATGGAAGATTCGGCACCTCCGGGCTAGCTACCATGGAGGGACGGTTCGATATCTCCGAGCCGGGTCTATGATAGCTTGACATTGCTAGTGACCACTCATATAGATGTGTCGACAAGAGCGACTATCTGCGTGTATGCCTTTGGATTGCGTCGATTAGTAGCAAGTTATGAGTTGGGTTATAAAGTCATGCTTATTGCAAGCACAAGTCTTGAGTCGGTACGGGTTAGGGTGTGCACGGTTGCATCACCAATCTATAGCCTAAGAGATGGATATAGCAAGGATACGTGCTTCGGCATGAATGTGGTCTCGTCTCGAGTTAAAGTCAGGGAGGGCCGTAAGGCAACTTGGTTAAGTCTGGTTGGTACTTGGGAGGCACGACCTCAACTTTATGGCACGATCAAATCCACTGGCATGACCAGCACGAGTCGTCCCTTTGTCGTCGTTGGCACGGGAATTGGCCTAAAGACACTTAAGTTTAAGTGAAAGTCTTGGCATAGTCGAGTTCGCATAAGTTGCTCCTCGACGAAGCACTATCTCGAATATGTTGATGTCACGAATAGAGTATGGTACGACCCTGCCATCCCGAGTTGAAGTTCGATCGAGTACATAAGCGATGAGGCACCACCTCGATCGAAATACACATTGGCATTATAGCATAACCATGTCGTTGCACGTCGGTTTGGTCAGGCGTCGTAGTCTTAAAACTGATTCTAAGGCAAGACTAGCAAGACAATCGTAAAAGGACTTGTATTGCACAAAGTAAATGAACGTGTCGATTATGTATGGGTAGGCAAGGAGCTCACTCCACCAGTACAGTTGAGTACTGACACCCATACAGTTTTCATGTGCAGGCACATGTAGAAGCTCGTGGCGCGGAGCCCGCTTGGATGCGTCGAGGCACGGAGTTCCTTGGCGAGTCGAAGCGTGCGGCCGTGTGAACTCAAGACTTATACGGGACATAATGTATGGACATTGCCTTCCGAAGCCTCCGCTGGCTCAAGCATTGTAATCGAGAGATGAGAGAGAGCAGAGTGACTTGTAAAATGAGAGAAAAGTGAGCACGAGAGACTTCTAATAATGGCCTTGCGCCAATTGTAATCTGATTGTTCAATATCAGTAAAGAGTTATTTTGAATAACTTATGTTTTGTCTTTAAATTTCTGCTGTATGTTCAATATTTTTGCTTGGGACTTCTATGCGACGACCTTGTCGCAGCCGTTGAAATCGATCGTTATGAAACTGTCTTGCACGAGCGTAATCTAGGCTCGTGCGGTATCACGCCTTAGCGAGGACGATCGCTCCTACGGGAGCGGGGCGTGACATAATGGTATCAAAGCCCGGCTTTACGTCCTTGGACTTCAAGTTGAATTTCTCAGTTTGGGAAGCTCGTCGTTGTTAAAGAAGTGTGTGCTCTCTCTCAAATGTCCCTCAGCATGTCCATACAATAAGTCTAAATATTTTCAAAAGCTTGTACAAGCGTTCACTCGAACGCATCGATAGGCAATGGCCTTTGTGCCGAACGGTGTCAAACTTGACTTGATAGAGAACACGTGCTAAAGTTAGCAAGTTGTGAGCGTGCCTAACTAGTCCTACGTCGACATTAGCAAACGAGCATGCAAACTCGAATATAGTTTGCAAGGGATGGCTATGCACACGACCTTTTGGCTAAGTTGTGCCGCGTGTCGCACACCTCGACTTTTTGGTGCAAACGAATCGCGAGCAATATCAAGTATCGCTCGGTCGAAAACAGAGATACACTTAGAGTGTATATCGATAGGAACGCTATCGAACTAACGCTTAGGCATACTCAGAAGATTGGTTTGGATTTTGAGGAATAGTGTAAACGACTTAGTGCGTCAATATGACGTGAGTGATTACGTTAGAGATTCGTCGAATGAATCTAAAAGATGTATTAGCGAGTGGTGCGAACGTGATTGAGGACTAGATCGGATGGCTCGAATCTGAGTGGCGTATGGTTTGTCTTGCAAATCATTCGAGCAAAAATTGAGGATTAGAGGTAACACGAGTATGTCGGTGAGGTGATGCGATCGTGCAGAGCCTTAGAACGCGTCACGCTTAGTTGGTTGTGACTTCGAATGTCCCGAACGAGATGTCGTTTGGACAACTTTTGAATGGTCAACGCGAGTTAGAAAATGATATCGAATCATGATTCGGAAGTTGATCGAGGAAATCTAGTGAATCACACGTACGATTTTGGTTTGAGTCCAATGAAATATGACTTGAGTTTTGGACATCGATCTTGAAACTAGCTTAAGGAATAGCAATTGAACTTGATCTTGAATATCGAGGAGATTATGGAATATCCAACTCGGACAACAGCATCAACGCACGACTCAAAGTTTATTGCAAAAGGAAGATCGTCAAGTTACGTACATCATCGATGGTATTGAAGTGTATCAAAGATCGATGTACCATAACTCGGGAGTACTCTGATTCAAGGAATGATGATCGTGCAAAATTTTATTATTCTGCTGGATGCTATCCTCAGAATGTTGGAACACGTCGAGGAAAAGATAGATTGGGCTCGAGGATTTTCTAGTTGAACGAATGACAAAAGGACTATCGAATTGAGATCTTGGCTTGGGTGAAAATGAAATGTTTGGATTGCTTCAACGATAACCACAACGTTGACATTCTTGTCTTATACGAGCGCAACTCCAGCCTCGCACATGCGTCACGCCGATTAGGGCGATCACTTCGCTTGAGCGCTGGTATGGTGATTCAGACAGCGAGGGTGATCGAACTTGCATGACGTAGCAATTTGTATGTTTCGACTTATGGTTTAACGTGAAGGTGGACTTGAGAATGACTCGGTGTGCTTGATGATTGAGCTTGAGGATTGAGTAGGTCCAATCCGCGTATCGAGAATGAATTAGTCTAGACTCAAACAAGAGTTACGCCTCGATGAGAATGAATATTCCGCAGGAGCGTTGCATGGTGATTTATGAACCACCGTGGATGATCGGACTCGCGTGAGATTGGGGCACAACATACTGTCGAGCTATACGACCTCGTGATCGAATACATGAATTGGTTAGAATTGGTGATTTGAACATGTGCAACATGTGCAACATGCGCCTTGATGCGAATTAGGTGATAATGCTCGATGTTTAAAAATCTGAGTAACGCGAGCTTGGGTAGAAAATCTCGTACTATTGACCTTGGTTTGACCCTAGGATTGGAATCTTTGTAGGCATTATTGTTGGAGAACTATGATTCCAATCCTGACATTGACTTAGCCTTGAGAAATGGCCTAGCGGTTAGGCGAGACGTCCTGTTTCAAGTGTTAGCAATCGAAAGATTGATCTTAAGGATTGGTATGGATGGATAGAGTGAATCAAGAGTATAAAAAATACCCTTCATTAGATTCGGCTGATATGTATATATTTTAGGGACACCTGAGTATGTGCACGATGCGATTCGAGTAAGAATGATGAATTCTCTATCATGCGGCTTGACTGAATGCACGTATTTTAGGGACACTTGGAATGCATGCACGATCCAACCAAATGATATGTTGAATTCAAGAAAGACTTAAGGAATGGAAAAGTGTCTTGGATTCGGAAAATGTGATAAAGGAAAGGATCGATACTAGTACGAGCGTGACTCGGAATCAAAGAAATGCGTAGGCGGAGTGTGCACGATAAATTATGGCGTACCTCGCTCGACTGTTATAGTCCCGTGTCTGGGCATGATTAAGTCTTGGCCATAGAAATGGTAGGATGACTTGCCATCAGGAATGTCTCATGGACGAGACTTGTTCTGAGTGGTGTATGTTGTAGTTCCCTATCCCGCAAAGTCAATCAGAGGAATTGAAATGCCGATGGCGTTGGGACTTAGCCTTACAACGGCTACTCAAAGACTCGCTCGGTCGAGGCGACTCCTCGCTCAGGTGGGATAGTTTCGGTGAACTCGCCTCATCTTAGCCTTCACTTAATAACTCGTATGTTTTCAACTTGTACAAGTTAGGCTTGATAATAAAAGAGATGCATCCACATAGCTAAGGGAATAATTCCGACGGGTCGGAATATCTTAGAACATGGAAAATGGTCCCACGGTCTGCTTAGATGTCGGATCATCGTGCTTTCAAATGACACTGGGTCCTTCGTCCCGTGGCTTAGGAGAAGGAAGTTGGCCTAAGTTGATAAGTTGCCATGACACTCGAATTAGCCTAAGTCATAGGCGTCGTCTGCGTGAATGCTTGATAAAGCATGCACGGTCCCGTCGTCCAAGGCTTGGCATAGCCTTCGCAAGTCCCGTGGGTTAAGTCGTCTTACACGGCTTGTTGGCTTAAGTCTAGGCACCCGAGAACTTGGTTGATCAAGTCGAACGCGTGCATGGCCCGTCCTCTTGATGCGAAGCTTGGCGTAGCCTTTGCTCGTCAAGTCTTTGCGCAAATAAGTTAGGCAAAGTTACGTCGGTCGGTCTAAGCCATTCTAGTACTGTTTCGCTCTATCTGCGGTTGTCAAGTCACGTAGTCCCTTGAGAACAAGGCCCGTCGTATAAGGTATACGACTTGAGCGATAGCGTCGCCTAGAGAACCAGGCCTGTCTAAGGCACGAACCAAAGTGGATTTAGTAAAGAGTATGCCACGGACAAAGGAAGTCCATACGACTGGTTGTCGCCGAGATCGGTCCTACTACTTGGGAGTCTCGATAAGTCTGGATAAGCAAGCACGCGAGATCGGTCCCGCTATTTGGGAGTCTCGCTAAGTCTCGATAAGTCCGCACACGAGATCGGTCCCGCTACTTGGGAGTCTCGCTATGTCTCGACAAGGAAACACACGAGATTGGTCCCTCTACTTGGGAGTCTCACTCGATAAATCTCGTACACGAGATCGATCCCGCTACTTGGGAGTTTCGATAGAAAGAGGAAAAGCATGGTCTTGGCTAAGGAAGGACTTGATAGATCGAGTTGTGTCTGCATGGTCATTGGATAACTTGTCGACAAGGTACAGTCTTCTCGAATAATCGCCGGGGCACCGAGATCATGTCGGCCCGGAAGAAGCGAGATGGCTCAAAGTAGGATGCTGGATAACCGCATGGGAGATTCGGCGCCTCCGGGCTAGCTACCGCGGAGGGACGGTCCGATATCCCCGAGCCGGGTCTATGATAGCTTGACATTGCTAGTGACCATTCATATAGATGTGTTGGCAAGAGCGGCTATCCGCGTGTATGCCTTTGGATTGCATCGAGTACTAGCAAGTTATGAGTTGGGTTATCAAGTCATGCTTATTACAAGCACAAGTCTTAAGTCGGCACGGGTTAGGTGTGCACGGTTGCATCACCAATCTAGAGCCTAGGAGATGGCTATAGCAAGGATACGTGCTTCGGCATGAATGTGGTCTCGTCTCGATTTAAAGTCAGGGAGGACCGTAAGGCAACTTGGTTAAGTCTGGTTGGTACTTGGGAGGCACGGCCTCAACTTCATGGCACGATCAAGTCCACTGGCACGACCAGCATGAGTCGTCCCTTTGTCGTCGTTGGCATGGAAATTGGCCTAGAGACACTTAAGTTTAAGTGAAAGTCTTGGCACGGTCGAGTTCGCATAAGTTGCTCATTGGCAAAGCACTATCTCGAATATGTTAAAGTCACGAATAGAGTATGGCACGACCCCGCCATCCCGAGTTGAAGTTCGGTCAAGTACATAAGCGATGAGGCACTGCCTCGATCGAAATACACATTAGCATTATCGCACGACCATGTCGTTCCACGTCGGTTTGGTCAGGCGTCGTAGTCTTAAAACTGATCCTAAGGCAAGACTAGCAAGAAAATCGTAAAGGGACTTGTATTGCACAAAGTAAATGAACATGTCGGTTTTGTATGGGTGGGCGAGGAGCTTACTCCACCAGTACAGTTGAGTACTGACACCCACACAGTTTTCATGTGCATGCACAGGTAGAAGCTCGTGGTACGGAGCCTGCTTGGATGCGTCGAGGCACGGAGTTCCTTGGCGAGTCAAAGCGTGCGGTCGCGTGAACTCAAGACTTATACGGGACATAATGTATGGACATTTACTTTCGAAGCTTCCACTGGCTCAAGCATTGTAATCGAGAGATGAGAGAGAGCAGAGTGACTTGTAAAATGAGAGAAAAGTGAGCACGAGAGACTTGTAATAATAGCCTTGTGCCTATTGTAATCTGATTGTTCAAAATCAATAAAGAGTTCTTTTGAATAACTTGTGTTTTGCCTTTAAATTTTTACTGCATGTTCAATATTTCTGCTTGGGACTTCTGTGCGACGACCCCGTCGCAGCCGCTAAAATCGGCCGTTATGAAACTGCCTTGCACGAGCGCAATCTAGGCTCATGCGGCATCACGCCTTAGCAAGGACGATCGCTCCTACGGGACCGGGGCATGACATTGAGGATGCCATATGCCATAGGTATATAGGGTTATTGATTTTTTTGCAATTAGTCGGCAAGGGTTATAAAATTTTATGGTAGCATGTATTTTATTGGTAGTATGGCCAAAGGTAGGTAGCATACTTAAGGCACAATGTGAATCATTGGTGTAAATTAATAATTGAAATGATTAATGAAGTTATTATGAGTTTATAAACTTGAGAGAGAGAGGAGATTGGATTCAATTTAAACCTTGAGGTTGGTTTTTATAAGAAGTACTCTTGTCTTTATAAAAGAGTAATGGATTCTAAGGTAGGTAGAAATTGTGAAAGTTAAATTAGAATGGGGATTTTATACTTTAAAGGTATAGAACTTAGATGGTAATTGACAAAGGCAATCGAGTGAAATAAAAATTGAGATATTTTAGTGCTTTCGACTTCATGAATTTTCAAAAGAGTATTTATGGTTTTTGAGTCAATGTTAACAGTAAAAGTGAATTTGAGGATAGGGATTTGACTTAGGAAGAAAAGTGACTTAAAGATTGAATATATATATATATATATTTTATTTTTTTTATTTACTCAAAACCAGAAGCTTTATTGAAAATATTCGAAGTGTATAATACAAAAGATTGAACTATCCAACTCCAAGCTGATGCCATGTCGCAGGGAGAGGCGGATTGTGCTTGCATCGCTTCAATGCTTTCCCAATCTGTCGACAAGCCTCATACACAAGCTGATTCACAGAATAATTGTACTCCTCATATCGCCATTTGTTTCTGTTCTTCCAAGTCACCCAACACACCGCAGCTACCATAATCTCCTTTAGATGGATGTTCGGCCTCCTCCACCATACAGTAAAATCTGACCCTCTTGTTGTGATCTGGAAATCAGATTAAAATTGGCGCCATACTTGAACAACTATGTCTCCTTCACTGAAGATGTGATGGGTCGTCTCCACAGTAGGGTTTACACAGCATTGACATTTCGACACTAAGTGAAACCCCTTGTTTGAATATTATCATTAGTGGGTAATTTATTATGCAATATACGCCATAATAGGATAGACCACTTATAGGGAATACATGAAATCCAAATGTGCTTAAACTGAGACCGTATAGGGTGCGGGACACGAGTTACCTTCCAAGCAGAAACTTCTGCTACTAAAAAATTTCCTGTAGACGTAGTAGACCAAGCCCATTCTCCCGAAGCCAATGAAGTGATATAATGATTAGCCAGATCCCGACCTTGTAATAACCTCCTCCAAACATGAGAACACTTCTGGAGAGCACCAGCTGAATCCAAATCCTGAAATTTACAGTACCTGGCTTTGATGAAGCGCTGCCATAATCCTTCCTGTGTTTTCAGTTTCTACCATAATTTTTCTGTGAAAGCATCCATCGTGTCTCTCAATGCTCGAACACCCAACCCCGCTTCCTCGGTCGATCGTGCCATTGAACTCCAACTCGCCCATATATGCTTTTGCAAACCATCATGTGAACCCCAAAAGAATCGAACAAACATATTCTCCAACCTATTCAGGACAGCCTTCGGAGGATTGTAGGCCGCAATCGTATACATCGGAATAGATAACAAAACTGATTTCAGCAGTGTTAGCTTCCCTCCATACGAGAGAATTTTTTGTTGCCAGCCTTCCAAGCGCCCTCTAATCTTTGTAATGAGATCTTCATATAGCATGGTTGCTCAAACGCCGACTGCCATTGGACAACCAGGGTAAGTGAAAGGGGGTTGTTTGATCTCAAACCCAGTTATATCATGGAGGTCCTCTTTCCTGTCAAATGATGGCATTGTGTATATGGATGATTTAGAAACATTAATGGCCTGTCTTGACGCTCGTTCATACCTCCTCAATACCCCATGAAGTAGCTGAACCGAACGTATGTCTCCCGTAGAGAATAACAACACATCATCTGTAAATGCCAAATAAGTAATAGCAGGACAACCACTCGGAGCATAATAATGCTTGAATGAAGCATTTTTCAGAGTCTTATTTAAGTTTCTAGACAAAACTTCAGCAGCAATAATAAATAACGCAGGTGATAGGGGATCACCTTGCCGAACTCCTCGAAAAGCTTTGAAGAAACCTGAAGATATACCATTTATAATGGTGGAGTACCAAACATTGTTAATTAGCCGAAACACCATACTAATCCAACTTTTAACAAACCTAAATCTCCACATGACTTGCTTCAAAAATGTCCAGTCTAATCGATCAAACGCTTCGGCCATGTCAAGCTTGATTGCAATATTACCCCCTCTACTACTGGTGTTCATCAGGCTTAACATTTCTTGAGCTAATAAGATGTTGTCGACAATCTCTCTACCCCAAACAAATCTACTTTGTTCGGGAGAGATAATTCTAGGAAGTATTGGTGCAAGTCGTAGAGCCAACAACTTGGAAATAATTTTATTAAACACAGTACATAAACTGATTGGACAAAAGTCAGTCATGTACCTGGGATTATTGTGTTTAGGGATCAGAACCAAAGCTGTGCTCGTGATAGCTTTTGGCAGCTCAAAGCCTGCCATGAATAATGAGATAGCTTCGACAATGTCATCCGCAATAATCGGCCAACACATCACAAAGAAAGCAACTGTAAATCCATCTGGTCCCCCCGTACTGTTGCTATCCATGCTTTTAATAGTGTGTAAAATTTCTTCCTTCGTCGGCTCAGCAGTTAGGGTTGCATTATCATCCTCAGAAAAAATACAGAGAATGGCCTCCAGTAGCGCCGCATCTTCTTGGACTCGAATACTTTTGTATTGAGCTTCATAATAAGTGTTTACAACATGCTGAATCTCCGTCAACTCAGTTTTGACGCTGCCTTCATCATCTATAATGTGGTGAATGTGCAATTTACGCTGTTTGCTATTAACACACTCATGGAAATACTTAGTATTTCGATCACCTTCAATATCCCATCGAAGTTGCGCCTTCTGTTTCCAATAGGAATCCACATATGTATGGCATTGCTTCAACACTGCTGTAGACCTGTCCAATTTCATTCTTTTCTCCAATGACCTATCTACTTCAAATGCTAACTCATCCGCTAAGACTTGATCCTTCGCAGCTTTAACTTTTTGGAAATTATCACCAAACTTTTTATGACTCTACTGAGAGAGAGCTGTTCGACAAGCAGCCAGACGAACACAAACACGAACCAAACTATTAGTATGAGTAGTTGAGTTCCAAGCCTCCTGCACCATCTACATAAACCCCTCATGTTTCGTCCAGAAATCAAGAAACCTAAATGGTCTCCTTCCTTCATCCTGCTTGGACAACAATTTGACTAGTAACGGTGCATGATCTGACTCAGCCCTGTTCAGATGCTCCTTCTTCGACAAAGGGGCAAGAGCAAGCAAGTCCTGAGTAACCATCATTTTGTCCAGTCTCGAGCATCTTCTCTCCCCAAATTTGGATTTAAACCAAGTGAATCTACTCCCTATTATAGGGAGATCAGTAAGGCCAGCAGCTAGTTGAAAGTTTAAGAACTTCTGAATGGAAATTTGACAAGGTAATCGACCCCCAACCTTCTCATCAGTCCCTGATATAGCATTAAAATCTCATCCTACTGCCCAAGGAATAGTATATGTAGCCCGAAGGTTAAGGAGCCTATCCCACATGTCCCGACGGCCCTCTTTCTTATTATGGCCATGCACAAATGAAAACATCACTTCAGACAAGAAAAATTCATTTTTAAAAGCAATGGACACTGCATGATCAAAAGAATCCAACAGAGAAATAGTGCACCCCGACTTTGCCAAAACCCAAATATTACCCTTCTCATTAGAGAAACCCTTATCCAAACCAAGCTTTAGTTAATAATGAAGCAGCTTTGAGCTATCGACTTTAGGCTCCAAGATAGCCAACAATTGAACTTTGTTCACCCGATAAATATTTCGAAGTCTTTTAAAAGCCATCATATTTGCAACCCCACGAATATTCCAACACATGATGTTAAACATTATTCGGGAGTAGGATTTTAACAGATTTTGTGTGTGCAGAAACTGAGCGTAGGACCCTATCAGTTGGCTTCGCTGCTCGCTTCTTACGTTTAGATTTAGGTTTCTTTGCTGCTTCCTTCACTCCGACCTCTTCTTCTTCAACCTCATCTGCCCAGCTCCGAAGTTCGCCCTCCTCTTTACTCCCTTTCTCTTCACGCTCAACATCATCCAACTGTTGTGCTTCAGTTTCCTGGTCAGAAGAATTTTGTTGAGGAGAAACTAGGTGCTGTCCTATTGTGGCAGCTCCACTACTTGGCAAAACCTCAGTAATGGCCGTCGTCCCATCATCAGGGATGGTCTCTCTCGCATTTTTTTGAATAACCGGGTCGTTTTCTAATATCTGGTGAATAATAGCCGGAGAATGGAGTAGCTGTGGAGCTGAGTTGACATCCCTCGATGGCTGGGCCGCATCTTCCCGTTGGACAATGTGAATAGCTTCGGGCATTGTAGGTTGTGCACTAGTTGATGCAGGAGTTTCCTTTTGAAGAGGCTTTTTACATCATTCTTTGTGTTTAATTTTGTATGAGGCAATTAAATGACCCTGATGGCGGTAGTGAGAACAATAAAGAGGAGTGGATTCATACTCTATCAACTGCCAGAAACCTCCACTAGGTAGGTTGATACGAATACGATGGTGTAGTGGCTTAGAGGCATCGATCTCCATGAATATACGAACCATGCTTGGCCGAGATAACTCCGATGTTGCCTTGTCAATCTTGAGAGGAGTCCCAAATACTGCTGCAATGGCAAATAATGCATCCTTAGCATAGAGGTGATGAGGAAGATTTGGCAATGTAACCCACACCGGTATCTTTGGTGATTCCTGGGAGGGAGAAAAGTCAGGGTCCCATTTAAAGATCCTCATAGGAGCCCTAGTAATGTACCACAGATCCTTAGATCGAAGCCTAAGGAAATCAATTTCACTTGACAGTCGGATGAGGATGTGCTTTTCATCGATAACCCCCGCCGAGATGGCGCCTACGAACTCAAATCCAGATAACGCCTTCCTGATCATGTCGATCGGAGGCCTAGTATGCAAAAATTTCCCAATCAAAGCATATTTGAACGGACCTGCTAGGAGTGATTCTTCCTCCTCCGAAAAGGAGATTGATGGGGAGCCTTTAAAAGAAGTAATCGTACGCGGCACAATGACAGGAACCGTCTGGGCCGATCCCTTCACTGCCTCCGCGAATGACTTAGCCGACATAACCCTAGAAGAAACAAACACAGGAGAAGCCACCAACCAACTGGTTTTGGTGGCTTAGGAGAAACCCCGGCCCGGCCAAAGGCCACGCCGGTGTTGGTGGAGAAGATAATGCTAGGGTTTACTCAGAGGCGGCAGCACCTACGAGAACCATCAATATATATATATATATATATATATATATATATATATATATATATATATATATGATTTAAGAATTTACAATTAGTGGATTGGTTAAAATTTGAGCTTGAGGGGCGAACCATCAATTTAAAATTTTAAGAAAAAAAATTAAATTTAAACTTTGAAGGCTATGGAGTTTGAAAATTCAAAATTGGGAATATGATCTATTGAATAAATGTTGATTAGTAAATTTTTGAACAAAATAGGGTAAGAATTGACAATCATTTAAAATTTTGCGAATTTTAAGGAATACCGATGAATTTATTTTTCGAGAATTAGAATGATTAAGATTAATATTACTGTTTGATTTTAGATCCAAGGTTTGAATAAAAATATAGGACAAGACATTTGAGGAGATTAGTCGGTAGAATCAAAAGTTAAAAGGGACCGATGATATAGTTGTTAAGGAAATAGTAATTAAGTTCTTGGCTTGATGGTCATTTTG
This sequence comes from Iris pallida, assembly GCA_029216955.1. NCBI lineage: Eukaryota > Viridiplantae > Streptophyta > Magnoliopsida > Asparagales > Iridaceae > Iris > Iris pallida. The sequence goes on from JANAVB010008400.1 coordinate 9,129,503, forward strand.
TGGATAATTCGTACCCATCAATCGTTCCACTTTGTTGAAAGTTAATCCCATTCACTTCTTTACTGTTTGTTTTCGTCAATCATTATGTTCAAGGACAAAATTATTTTAAGGTAGGTAGATTGCCAGCCCTCTAGTTTTTTGAGATTTTTTATATTTAATTAATATGATTACTTATTATTAAATAATATTTTAATTTCAATTATGACTATAAATATACTTTATCGCAGCTTTGATTTTTGAAGCACAATATTTGCAAATTCTCGAAACTAATTTCATATTCATGTTCTAGACGAGTCCGCCTTCGTTTTGGCATATCAGGTCCCACTCGAACATGTTCCATTACACTATATTTTCTTGTACAACTTTCGGGTCAAAATGATCATTTTTGTTCATTACCGTAAAATTGATGTATTTTCTAATTCCAAATTGAGACCCAAACACGATCCAAGATTTTTGACCCAATATATGGTCTTGATCTATTTTGAGCCTTTAACACACATGCCAATAGTGCCCCACTCAATTCAGTTCACATGTGTTGTTTATTTTCAAATTGCACACAAGGCTCAATTAATAGACTTTTAGAACCCAATTAAACCCAACGAGCCGCACCGACCCGAAACTAACCCAACTAGGAAAGGTAGAACATATTCTATGTTGCCCTAGCCTAATGGGATCATTATTAATTAATATTTTATTAATTTCGTACAACCACCTATAGAGGAAAAATGTAAATATGAATTATGGAGATTGAGAAGGAGTTATTTGGAAATAACAAATCCTACTTAACCTTTACCTTTCTTTTTGAATTAAAAACAAATCTAAACCAATCCTAAATCCTCTCCAGCCTCCTCTACTTCACGTAAACCTCTTTCCCCTAGGATTGCAGAATAAATTTATATAAAATATATCAAAACCCGGCCTAACACCTATTATAATAAACCCTTCTCAAACCGTCATTCTTCGGTTTGTACTTTTTGTCTGCACCTTCCCAAGACAGCCCAATACCTTCACCCTAATCCAAGACCTCCCAAGGCCTTTTTGAGTCACCATAGCAACTTTGGTGGGCGGCACAAGCAACCAAAGTGGTTTAAATTTAGCCGAACCTATTCTGGAAGTCACAGCAGGTTCATCCTCTTCGCGTATGTGTTTTAATGACATTTATTTATCATTTTGACGCAAAACTAATTATAACATGTCCTCTTCCATATCAAATTAGACACCCATGTAGTTTTGCACTATTTGCCCGTGGCACTCGTTGCAAGATCGTTGGTCAAGACTGAATCAATTTTGGTGCACGCGTGATTCCAGCAGCTTGCGGAGCCTTTCGAGCTCCCAAAAATTATTGGTAACAATCCTAGCATCTTGTTCTATCATCCTAATATGTTCATCGTTAATCTCGTTGAGTTTTTCATATTTTTAAAAAATCTGTTTCTATCGTACATTTTATCGAACATAGAATTTCCTCGAACACGTAGTTGTTCATGAACTAGAAACTTCATAATATTTTCTAAAATAATTATCATGTGTCCTTCCTTGTAAAATCATATTATTCCATCTTTTTCTGATTTATGTCAGAATTATTAATTATTTAAAATATATTTGTTTTCGAGTTTGATCCACTCGACAAGTTGGCTGACGGTGCTACTAGTTGATATAATAATTCCTTTGTTTATATTTTATTTAAATATTATTTATACATATTTTAAATAAATATTCTAGAATTAAATATTCTTTTTTCTTTATTTTATAAAAATATTATTTTGTCATGTTGATACTAGTTTGATACAGTAATAGATATTTGTTTTATTTTATATATTAGTCTGAAAATGTTTTTAAAATATTTTAAATAAATTTTCAGAACTAATTTTTATTTTAAAAATATTATTTTTATTTTAAAAGTATTATTTTTATTGTGTTAACTTGATAACTAAGTATATTAGATGTAGCTATATGTGGTATGGTACTAGTCTAGTTAGAATATGACGAGTCGAGGCTATATATAGTATGGTTGTAAATATAAGTGTGTATGCATAGATATGTCATTGATTGGTAGTTATATACTTATTCTAGGAGTACGTGACGGTGTGATCAAAGATACCGAAGTCGGACCGCAGTATGCATGCTTGGAGATCACAGGCAACTCTACCTTGCCAATGTTACAGTTTATCATCCTTGTTCCGATAAAAAAAGTCTGTGGACTGAAACTAATTTTTTGTATTAAATAATAGAAAAGTACAATAGGAATCCTTAACAGGAATTCTGAGTACAAATAAATATAGGAATTGGGGGATGGAAGTTAAGTCTGTGTCGACTTCTTTACTCCGTTGATGATCCGATGTGAAGATTGTTGAAGTTTGCTAACTCCGGCTTACCGGCAGAATCCTGACAGCAAAAGGGGCTCTATCACTGAAAGCTCTCTCTGGAAGTCCTTCCCAAATGTAGTATACGTAGCATTTTTCCCCTCCTATGAGGATCACATTGTCCTCCATTTATAGCTTTTCTTCACTGGAACATTTATGCACATAGGCAAAAAACAATATTGTCTTCTCTCTCAAAGGCGCGTAAAGATGAATAGGTGGATAAGCACCTAAAGCTTGTAGGGGGTGAACGTGCACAAGAATCACATATAGCCTACCACGTGGCTTGAGGAAGTGTTGCACAAAGCAATGCCAGCACACGATTTCTTCATAAGAACGACAATGCGTCTAATTATATTTGACGCATAGGCTCTTCTATTGCATACTGCAAACTGAAAATCGTATAAGACACTTAGCTGCATAGGAGTGATCTAATACAGCTGTAAAGTGGAATGATTATGATGACATAATCAATGTCGTCTTCTTGTAATCTACTATTTGTACACTGCCTAAGACCCTTCTTTATGTCAAAGTTTTGACAAGGTGGCTATATATATTTAGGACTATGCGCCTATCGCTTCAAAAATCACTGCTTTGGGATATAGCTTCGTAAAATGTGTATTGATTAAGTCATGAGTTTTTACATCTAGGTGCATAAGGCAGCTATGCGCCTATTTGAGTATGCCCCTTTTTCATGCTTCTACAAGATCCCCTTCAAAGTTTTTAAAACATGAACAAGTTTGAAATACTTTGAAAGAAGCACGAGGGAGAAGGACTGGTCTCATAAGACTTTTGACGCATTGGTTCACTGCCATGTTGTCATTGCTTTGACTTTTTCCCTCAAAATCTGAATTGTCTTCAAAATTTAAGGCTTGAATTGAGGCTTAGTCAACTGTCCAACGCAATTTCAGAAATAGAAAATCATGCAACAGTTAATGTTGGCCTTTTTATCAAAAATTATGTCGTATAACGCATTGCAGCATACTGCATCTTTATGCGCCTATGTGATCCCTTCCTCACTATAAATAGTTGGGGTTTGGCATAAATTTTTATCACATCTTCTCACCATGTTCTTGCAAACATGAGTTTCAGTAGCCTCGTACAAGCTTGTAGGTGAGTTAAATATCACTTTGCCGATGGCATTGCTCTTCGGATGTGTTCGGAGTCGAGAAAAACATTGTTCTTCCCAAGGTAAAAGTTTGTGAAGTATTCTTCGTCTTTTTTTCTAATCGACTAAGTTACTTCTTTACACAAAATGGATGGACAAAAACTGCCATCCTGACCATGCTTGAACACAGCACACCATTAGAGTGGATAGTTGGGGTTGCAAACCTTCAACAGTGAATGCACTGCTAGTAGGAATTTTTATTGCACACATAGATGGAGTTGTCACTGCGCTTCACCAAAAGATGTGATGCTGAAAGAAATCACTGTCATATAGTGCATAGGCACATAAAGCTAGACATAATTGTCTATGCACCTTGATGTCTATGCGACAGACAGTCCAGACTACATTGATGTATTATGCACCTAACTCCTTGGACTTGTCATACTATGAAGGATACTCCATGGATGATCGAAGCTTAGATGGAGCTTGGAAGGACATCACAACATGTCTTGTTTGACATGATCAAACACATTATGTGAAGGTCCTTTGCGGTCTTCAGACCCAGCTTATTGTCTGCATCCATCAGACGGGTATGTAATATCCTGCACCGCACAGTACATTACGATGAGTCATTGACTCGAAGGATGTAGGTTGACCCGAAGAATACATGGAGTCAAAGCGATGCCAGTATTACGTTGGCCCGAAAGAAAATATTGAGTCGATTCGAAGATCTAGTAAATCGAATCGATGCAAAGCGTAAGTACGATTCGAACAAGTAATGAGTTTAGTTGGTTTCATGTGCATGCTAAGCTTTTATGCTGAATTATAAGAGGTCGATCTTTTGCCTTGTTTACAACGGAGCCCGCCGGAACCAAAGCATCGCCTCGCAACGGACAGAGTCATAGGCACGGTAAGCCGAATCAACCAGGTAGTTCAATGGAGCACGAAGTGCTCGAATGACTATGTTAGAAGAGTTGGCTGTGCAACGAAATTAAGGAATGGAGCTACATTGGCTTGACAAAATGACAGGCGTATCGGTATAAGGTGGGAGGTCTTTGACCCTTCTTTCCTAATCTATCATGCCTAATTAAAATGTACCCTTGTATGCTAAGTTAACCTAATGAGTCCATGAGTGTGGCACGATTGAGAGAAATCATAATGCTTGTCGAACACTAAGATAGAATAATTGAATTGAAACATGCTTCAGATGTACAAGTCGCCAAAGAATATCGAAATACCACAACGATGAGTGCCTTAGTACACGAGCCATAAGGTTATGGAATAACTGTATCGGTGAGTGCCTCAGGGCATGAGCCGTAGAACATAGAGGACTTAAATCAAGGCGTGAAGAATGAACATAATCTAGCATATAGAAAGATCGTGTCGAGGCGTGCATCAAATACACGAATCGCATATTAGTGAACGTTAAGTCATAAAACATCAAAAGATATACCTCATGTGCTAAGTAAGCAGTTGTGACTAGGGGTGAGTATTATTTGGTTTGGATCAAAAACTGAACCGAACCGAACAGAATAAGGGATTCGTTTGAGTCTAAAAATAAATCGATTTTGTTTCGATTTTGAAAATAATAAATTTTCTTATTCGGTTTCGGTTTTGGTCCAAAACCAAAAACTGAATAAGAAAATTTAGTTTATATATATATATTAAAAAGGACATTTTATTGAATGAAGCGACTGGACACAGGACTAGAACCGGGTCCCACAGGCGGGAAACCCGAAATCAAAATTCAAAAAACAAAAAAAAGATAAGGCACGTTGCCCGAGGAGGACGCGTGGCTCGAGGGTCGAGGGGCGCAGCCCGAGGCTCCTCGGGTCTCCCAATCGCATGCCAGCGAGAGGGGGGGCGACACACGGGGTCGCTGCGAGGGAGAAGGGGAGGGGGGAGGCCAGCGGAGAGAAGAGTCGGGCGGGCTCAGCCGGGGGGGCAAAGGGGCCACGGCTGGGATCGGGATCCGCGAATGCCCTGCCCGAGGAGAGCTCGGGATACGTGCGCACACTACCCGAAGCAGAGAGGGAGGGTGGGACAGAGTGCCGGGGGAGGGGGACCGCCGGGAGAGGGCGGTGACCCTGGGGGAGAAGCCGGAAGGAGGAGGGGTTTAACGGACTGTCATCGGCGAGGTGCTGCCCAAGCATACTAAGAGAAGGGGAGCGGGACGGCAGCCGGCGAAGAGAAGAGGGTGGCCAGCTCCGTCGGTGAAAAACGAGGGGGTGGGGCGGTGGCTGCAGCAGGGGCCGCCGTAGGGTAAAACGACGCTGGAGGAGGGGAAGAAAGCGTCGGAGGAAAGACTGGGGCACTCGGGAGAGCCGTTGAGGGGGCCAGAGCTGGAGGAGTGAGAGGGAACTCCTGGGGGATCGAGGCGGTGGCTTGGAGGAGACGACGGGGGGCCTCGTCAGGGTCGCCAGGGGGAGGAGCCCACGAGGACGACGCGACCAGGGAAGCTGGAGGCCACCTAAGGGCGAGGGACATCGGGATGAGTGTCGCGGCCGAAGAAGGGGGCTGCGCGGGGGCTGGTGCGACGAGAGTGGAAGGGAGAGGGGCCGGAGCGACGCCCAGAGGGATGGGGTCCGGAGGGTGGTGGACTGGCTTCCGGCGTCTGGCATGGGTAAGCCGGGGACGACATTGCCGAGAGCGCCGAGGGGGGAAGGGGAGGAGGTCGGGGAGCCCCGCCTGGAAGAGAAGGGGGCTCCAGTAGGGGGGTAGCCCCGAGAGGCCCGGGCTGCCGGAGAAGGACCAGGCCGGCCACGCGGGCCAGCCAATCAATATATATATATATATATATATATATATATATATATATATATATATATATATATATATTAAAAATATATATATATATGTATATACTATGGGTATATACTTAATATATTTAGGTATATTTAGTTACCATATGTATTAACAAAAAATGCAAATAAACCAAAAAATTGAATAAACCGGAACTAAACTGATTCAATTCGATTCAGTTTGATTTGGTTATGGGATAATCGATCGAATTTAGTTTTTGGTTATTGGCTTTGGTTGGAACCGAATTAACTGAATGCTCGTCTCTAGTTGTGGCACAAATGCCACGAAACTGTCAAATGTAGTATGTTGCCTTGGAAATGTTTGGGACCTTCGGGTCATTCATTTGAACCTTGAATTAGGGCTTCGAGCAACAAAACATTTAATCGAGGCGGCAAAACATTGAAAAAAAGAGTGAGAATATTGAAAAAAAGAATAGAAATGCAAGTTGATGTGAAGTTGGAGTTTCAGACTCAGCCTATGTTGGTTGCATGAGTTAGATACGTATAGCATGGTCAAATGGACTAATAATATAGCTCGTGCATGGGTATGTGGTTCCCTCGAACGTGTATTGGCTGGGACACCAGGACCGTTCGACCTAGGAGGGATGGTGAATCTTATTGGTGCACATCTTTAAGACGATTTGCGACCGATTTAATGTGATAAGCCACAAAAATGGCAAGTTCGGCATTCTTTTGTTATTCGGATAGCAGCTATAAGGGCCCTGATTTTTGGAAATTAGTTTTTATTTATATGATTATATGATTTCGTGTTTATCAAATTATATTTTCTTAATAAATATGACTATAGATGTATTTTTCTGTAGCTTCGGTTTTTGGAGCAGAAGAAGCGCCAGTCTTTCGAAATATCTTCCATGAGCTTTAAAGTAGACACGTCCACCTTCAATTTGATATATCATGTCTTATCCAAACTTGTCCCCTAACATTCTTTTGACTTTGCACAACTTTAGGTCAATTTAGGCTATTTAACCATTTACTGTAAATCTAGACCTAACTTCCAACGTGAGTTCGGAACTCGACATCGATCAAAACTATTTAACCCAATGTATGTTTTTGATCTATTTTGAGCCTACGACACGCATGCCATGGGTGTGCCACTCAATCGAGTTCTCATGTGCTATTTATTTGCGAATGGCACAAGAACATTATTAGTTGACTTTTTTGGATTGATTTGACTAGAAAATATTTTTGGACCCTAACATAGCCAACCCTACTTGGTAGAGCCATATTAGCTTGCATGACTTAGTAGAATTATAATGAATTTATTTTGGGCCAAATAGGTTTAAATACAATTATATATACATATATATATATATATATATATATATATATATATATATATATATATATATATATATAATATATATATATATATTATTAAATATATCTATATATATATATATATATATATATTCTTTTTAAATATATATATATATATATATATATATATATATATATATATTTATATATATATATAAAATATATATATATATAAATATATATGTATATTATATATATATATATATATATATATATATATATATATATATATATATATATATATATATATATAATTATTAAATATATATTTATAATATATATATATATAAATATATATTATTAAAATATATATATATATATATTTTATATATATATATATATATATATATATAAAATATATATATATATATATATATATATATATATATATATATATATATAATAATAATCCCTCTCGTTTTGATCGAAACCCTACGAAGAAAACCAACCCAGGCTTCGCTAGGAAGTCGTGCGTGACCCAGACGCTCCTGCGAAGTTTCTTAGATCACCCCGACTCATTGCAAGCTGCCCTAAGTCGCTTGATACGTGCTACATAGTGTGTAGCAGCAGCAGCAGTGGCTACAACTGTCCTAAACCCTAATTTTTGAGGCCAAAATTCTTCCTCCTCGATCAAAAAAACTTCGTACAGTTTATGCAGGTACGATTACAACATAACTAATTATGAATTCCATTAATTAGTTTGGTTAAATCGTAATCGACCCTGTGAAGAATCAATTCAAAAATCTTGACTTTTTTTAGTTTTCTGGTTATTAAATAGAACGAAAAATTGAGTCCAAACCAAAATTTGGAGATGAATTTTAGGCAAAGTATTAGGAATTTTCAAAATCTTTTTAAAAATTATTAGGGACAACCTAAACACCATAGAAACCCCATTATTAGTTTTATTTCTAGTTGTTTAGATAGTAAGAGAAATCATGTTGAAAATCGAGAAAAACTAGGAAAAATAGTTTTAAAAAACTTGGAATTTTCCCGATACGGGGTCCGTTTCGACAAACCGGGCGACTTCGTCGCAACCTGTGAGAATCGAAGATGCGTACTGATGTTGCGGATGTGTAGGCTTTGACAAAACTCGAATTGTTTGTGTTTGCGCGACGAATTTGAGGTGTATCCGTCGAATTACACCGTATCGGCCTCTTTACAAAAACCCTAATTACTTTGTGCACGTTTGTCACCTCGCAATAAAACTTTTGCCACTAGACTCGTATTTTTTTTCTGGTCCAATGAGCCAAGTTTGGTCTGATTTTGAGAAGGTCGATCGAATGCTATTTTGGCGGGCACATGATCCAGCTCAACGGATGATTTTGTGCAGGGGTCATCGAAACCCAAATCTGGACATACAATTGAGTTCGTATCGAAAATCTGGACTTATATGTATATAATTTGTTGACTTTAGAGACCATAAGTTCTAGCAAATTTTTCAGCATAAAACGTGTCCAACGACGGACACTGTTTTGGCCCAAATTATTGTTTTGCTCCTGTGTCCAGAATTGGACTTATATCTAGTCAAATTTTGATATTTTTCTTATGCCAAAGATGTTGGTGATGTCAGTTTCAGCATCCGAAGATATTTAGGGGAGTTTGACTTTTGTGGCTCACTGAGTAATTAAATTGTTGGTTTTACGTGCTACCTCCGGACAAGTATACCTTACCAACTTGTACAGTATTATGCATATTTATTTTCAGTCATTCTTGTTTATGTCTGTTTATTTTTTGTACTATCCAATAATTCTTGTACATGCTCATGATGTCCTCTTTACATGTATCCTTAATTAATGTATGTTTTCTTTTTCATATTATCTACTATATTTATCTTTCACTATGCTAGTTTAGACTTTCGTGTCTAGTGCGTTGACTTGATTTCATCACTTGGACTTGACCTTGACACGATTTGATTACCTGTACTTGTTTTGACTCGACTTTGACCAGTTATTAGACATCGACTATACTTGACCACCCTCATTCGTGAGCCCCTACCGAGCTGTGATAGAGACTTACTATAGGTTGTGGGCCTCCACCGAGCTGTAATCAATAGGGTCGTAAGCCCCCATCGAGCTGTGGTTTACTCTGATTTACTTGTAGTCACATCTAGTACCACATTTCTAGTATGGCATGCCAGTGTCTTAGGTTCCTTATGCTTATGTTCCTTGTGTCGTAGTCTCCTTGTGTCTCACTTGATTCATTCACTACTATTTCTTATGTTCTCTGCATATTTGTACTATTACATTTGGCATGTTTATATGTATCCTGCTATTCTCCTGAGGACCTGATAATCTCTCCAGGTTATTGGTGAGCAGCTGCAGAGAATAGGGAGGTGGTTGATGGTTGTCTGCAGGATTCAGGTATCAATAGTGGTACTCTTTATCATTCTTCCGTATTTTATTTTTATTACCATTTCTCTCACTACTGTTTTAGCCTAGCTTTATAGACCTATCTTGTTATTCGGGTCTAATCGAACACATATGATAGTGGGCTGTAAACCATGAACCATATTGTTCCTTCATGATGATTATCTTTTGATGTGGATTGAGTTTTAGTTTTGACTAGACATGACTAGACCTATTACCAAAGTCTAGACAGCTTATACGTATTCGAGCGGGGCTGGAGTCCTTTGGATACGTAATTGGTATTTATACGATCTCCTAGTCCTACGTATTTTGGGACTGGAACGTTACTTTTTTTTGGGTGGCCCATGCGGGTCGAGTTAGCCGTTTTGGTTATGTTGCCATACCGAGCGGGCCTGCAGATATGACTAAATCCTTAGGAATCTCAATCCACCACTACCTTGACAAATCTTTTAGAAATTTCTTTACCATCCTTGAAATTCATATTTGCTCTCGACTATTTTTCTTTGCTTTCTCGTACCATTGCTTCTCTTCCCTTCCTATTTTGGAGTGATGAATGATCATATTTTATAGAATTTATCAAAAATTCTTAAGTTATAGTATAAATTAGTTTGCTTATTGAATTTTGGTTGCTTGTGGGATGCTATATGCCATAGATATCTAGTGGTATGGATTTTGTAACTAGTATACTAGGGTTATAAAATTTTAAGGCAACACGGATTTGATGGGGTAGTATGACCATAGGTGGGTAGATGTCCTCAGTATAGAAATATATATGATCATACTAGGTTACGCTCTTATGTTAGTCGCTTGATCAAGAATATAGGGGTAGTTTCAGTGTAAAATTTCACCCTCTATAAGAAGAACCTAAACATAGCCGAACCCAACCTATTTACTATGATGCCCTATAAGTTGTATAGTTGGAATTAGACAGAATGGTAGGTATCATTTAGCTTGGTCAGGTAAAAAGAGACCATAGTAACATAATGTACCTTTCAGACTATTCTTAGTCACGTTAGTGAGCCTTATTTTAATTTCGAAGACGAAATTCTTTTAAGGTGGGTGAAATATATATATATATATATATATATATATATATATATATATTATATATATATATATATATATATATATATATATATATATATATATATATATATATTTTGATGTAAAAAAAAAAAAAAAAAAAAAAAAAAATATATATATATATATATTTTGATGTATATAAATATAAATATATATATATATATATATATATATATATATATATATATATATATATATATATGGCCTTAGTCATGGTTAAGTTTCAGATACATATCGACAAGGAATTATGGCACGGTTAGTGTAATTATGTGCTTTGACTAGTGTATTAGCCATGGTAAGGAAGCGCTAGCCAAACTAGCCCTATAAATGATTTAATTAGGTATTTATTAAGATAATGACTTTTAGGTGACTCGGCTATACCAAACTAGCCCAGACTTGACCCGAACCAAATCCAACCCATGTAGTCATGTAGTGCATTCAAAGACGTCCATGTAGGTGTATATTTATGATATATGTGACTATTTCGTATTTTATTGTAATGAGCTAATAAATATTTTTCAAAATATTTGTTATAAATATTAAATTGTTATGTTATTTTATAATATAATAACATTTTCTTGAAAATCTCATTTTAGATTTTTGGGACTACACACACACACACACACACACACACACACACACACACACACATATATATATATATAAGATTTATAGTAAATAAATATTATGTATAGGACTATTCCTTATAATAACTGCTTAATAAATATTTTGGATTCAGTATTAAAAAAATATATTTAGATATTCTTAGAAATTTAGAGTCTATAAGTAAGTGATATGTATGTACATAAATAAATATGTATATGTAAATAGGGGTAAATAAGTAGAAAAAAGAAATAAATAAAATCATAAAACTATGAACAGTGCCGAAGCATTGTTCATTTCCTCCTTCCCCTACCCCTTGTATGCGTACAATTGAGAAAGAAAAAAGAATTTTTGATAAGATCAATCTAGGTTACTTTTGACCTATATTAAACTAAATCTTTTCTTATATGGGGAATAACTGATTCTCTTCCAAATACATTTAAATTCTCGTTTAAATAAGATTTAAATTGGAGATTTAAATCGCTTGGAAAATTGGCTTATATATATATATATATATATATATATATATATATATATAAATACATTTAAATTGTTTTTTGCAGATGACCTCTAGCCTAGTGGTTAAGAGAGATGCATGTGGCCCGAGTGGTCAGGAGTTCGAATCCCAGTGGGAGCGATTCCAGAAACAATTTACCTGGTTCCAAAAAAAATATATATATATATATATAATCCCTCTCATTTTGCTCGAAATCCTACGAAGAAAACTAAACCGGGCTTCGCTAGGTAGTCGCGCATGACCCAGACGCTCCTGTGAACTAACCTAGACCACCCTGACTCGCTGCGCGCCACCCTAAGCCGGAGATACGCTAGACAGAGTGTAGCAGCAACAACAACGACTACAGCAGTCCCAAACCCCCTTCTATGAGGCCGAAATTCTTCCTCATCGATCAATAAAACTTCGTCTTGTTTGCGCAGGTGCGATTACAATATAACTAATTATAAATTACATTAATTAGTTTGGTTAAATCATAATCGAACCCTTTGAAGAATCGTTCAAAAATCTTGATTTTTTTTAGTTTTCTGGTTATTAACAAAACGAAAAATTGAGTCCAGAACTAAATTGAAAGAAGAATATTAGGCAGAGTATTAGGAATTTTGGAAATCCATTTAAATAGTTTTAGAGAACCTAAACACCATGGAAACACCATTATTATTTTTATATCTAGTTGTTGAGATAGTAAGAGAAATCAGGTTGAAAATCGAGAAAAACTAGGGAAACTGTTTTAAAAAACTAGGGTCCGTTCCGACAAAACGGGCGACTTCGTCACAACCCGTGAGCATCAAAAGACGCGTACGGATGTTGCGGATATGTAGGATTTGACGAAACTCGAATTGGTTGCGTGTGCACGACGAATTCGAGGTGTATCCGTTGAATTACACCGTATCGGCCTCTTTGCAAAAACCCTAATTACTTTATACACGTTCATCACCTTACGACAAAACTTATTCCACTTGACTCATGTCATTTTTTTGGTCTTATGAGCCAAGTATGGTCCGATTCTGAGAAGGTCTACCGAAACGCTATTTTAGCGGGCCCACAATCCGACTCAACGGACAATTTTGTGCATGGCTCATCGGAATCCAAATATGGACATACCGTTTAGTTCGTATCGAGAAACTGGACTCAAAGTATATAATTTGTTGACTTTAGAGACCATAGGTTCAAGCATATTTTTTGATGCAAAATGGGACCAACGACGAACACTATTTTGGCCCAAAATTATCGTTTGCCCATGTGTCCAGAATTTGACTTATGTGTAGTCAACTTTGACATTTTTCTTATGCCAAACCTTTAGGTGATATCTGTTTCAGCATCCGGAGACATTTGCGGGAGCTTGACTTTTGTGGCTCACTTAGTGATTGGATTGTTGGTTTTACGTGCTACCTCCAGGTAAGTATACCTTGCCAACTTGTACAGTATTATGCATGTTTATTTTCAGTCATTCTAGTTCATGTATGTTTCTTTCTTGTATTATCCCATGATTCTTGTACATGCTCATGATGTTCTCTTTACGTGTTTCCTTATATGCTGCATGTTTTCTTTTTCATATTATCTACTAGATTTATGTTTCACTATGCTAGTTTAGACTTTCGTGTCTAGTACGTTGACTTAATTTCATCACTTGGACTTGACCTTGACTTGATTTCATTACATGTACTTATTTTGACTCGACCCTGACCTATTATTAGATGTTGACTATACTTGACAACTCTCGTCTGTGAGCCCCCACCGAGTTGTGATAGAGACTTACTATAGGTTGTGAGCTCCCACAGAGCTGTGATCTATAGGGCCGTGAGCCCCTACTGAGCTGCGGTTTACTCCAATTTACTAGTAGTCATGTCTAGTACCACATTTCTAGTATGGCATGCCAGTGACCTAGGTGCCTTATGCTTATGTTCCTTGTGTCGTAGTCTTCTTGTGTCTCACTTGATTCATTCACTACTATTGCTTAGGTTCTCTGCATATTCGTACTGTTACATTTGACATGTTTATATGTATCTTGCTAGTCCCCTGAGGACCTGGTGATCTCTCCAGGTTATTGGTGAGCAGTTGCGTAGAATAGGGAGGTGGTTGATGGTTGTCTACCGGATTCAGGTATCAATAGTGGTACTCTTTATCATTCTTCCGTATTTTATATTTATACCATTTCTCTTACTGCTATTTTAGCCTAGCTTTGTAGACCTATCTTGTTATTCAGGTCTAATCGAACACATATGGTAGTAGGCTGCAAACTATGAACCATATTGTTCCTTCTTGATGATTATCATTTGATGTGGATGATTATCATTTTATGTGGATTGAGATTTAGTTTTGACTTGCCATGATTAGACCTATTACCATAATCTAGACAGCTTATACATATTCGAGTGGGGTTGGTGTCTTTTGGATACGTAGGTGGCATGTATACGATATCCTAGTCCTACGTATTTTGGGACTGGGACGTTACAGCAACCCTTACTGAGAGAACGTCGGGTTACCCAATTTAATAAGAGAATATAGTCCATTATGGCATGGAGAAGCCAGTAACCTTCATATAGATAAGGGCAGATGGGCTAAATAGTGCAGGTATACAGATCCTGCACAAAGATCACTTATAACATGACAGGGAAAGATGGTAGGCGTATTCATCTTGCATCGGTGCAAGGGTGAATGCATCGATGTTGGTAAGAAGTCGCCACGAAATAACACAAGTTATAACAATGTTGCTTGCTTGTTTACGCGAGTCAATGATAACATGTTTGCCATGAAATACATGCTTTACTGCTTAAAATATGCCATGAGACCGATCCTAAGGCAAAGATAGAAACATTACAAGTTAAGCTGCGTGATTCACAAGTATTAGTTAAGTGTCGGTTTAGGCTAGTGGGTCTTATCAGTATTGGAGAGGATTAGTACTATTCCCCTACTAGATTGCTTGTAGGATGTAGGGAATGGTTTGCTCGGAGCAGAGCTTCACTTGGACGCGCCGAGACATGGAATGCCATAGCATTTTAAGGCGTGCGACCGTATTGACGCTCGGACTAACAACATGATGATGCGGCCGAGATATAGAAGACATGATGTATAGAATGTTAAAATCTTTTGTAGGCTTGAGAGATCATGAGTATCGTAAGCCAATCTGGCAGATTCATTTGGGTTATTGAAAGTCTTTGTAATTTTGCTGCTTATTGAATAAAGAGAATTATTTCGTATACTCTGTATAAGTGCAATGCGACTCTATTTTTTCTGCTGTGAAATACAGACTACCATTTTAAATATTTGAATCATCTAGCCTTCTATGAGTGCAACTCCAGACTCGTACGACATCACATCCCAACGAGGATGATCTATTTCGCTAAATCGACGCGAGGACGAATGATTCAGCGGGTCGGGGCATGACAAAGTGGTATCAGAGCTCTAGGTTCAATTTTGCAGGATGCTTTGTTTAGTTTTAATTCCAATAGTTGCCAACCACGATCAAATGACTCTTGACTCTACTCGATGCTGTACGGGATGTTCACTACAATGTTCCTATATAATGTTGCATGTTTTATCGCAAGTGTTTCGAAATTTACATGATGTTGCCAAGTAAAAGTTGTAAAATATTATTGCATCAAGTGCAACAAGTCGTGAGATGTGAATTGAGATATTTTTGTTTCAAGACAACAAGTTGAATGTGAGATGTTGGTTGCATCATGTTCAGCAAGTTTCAGGATAATGATTGCACCAAAGTGGCAAATCGTGAGATGTTGTTGCATGAATGCAACACAGTTGATAAGTAAGATAATACGTTAGATATAAACCTACAAGTTGATATCAAATGTGTTGGACGGATTCGAGTATTGGATTTTGTAAGCCACATGATTTTTGGAATTTATTTTTAATTATTTTTATGGATATTTTCATATTAGATCAAATTTTAAGTCAATAATGACTATAGTAGTACTTTACCATAACTTTGATTTTTCAAGCACAACAAATATCAATTTCTTAAATCCAATTCCATATTTGAATTCTAAACACGTCCACCTTCAATTTGATATATCATGTCCCATCCAAACTTGTTCTCCAACATTCTTTTGACTTCGCACAATTTTGGTCAACTTAGGCCATTTTGATCATTTACCATAATTCTAGACCTAACTTCCAACATGAGTTCGGGACTCAACATAGATCAATATCGTTTGACCCAATATACAGTTTTGACCCACTTTGAGCATATGGCACACATGCCTAGGGTGTGCCACCCAATCGAGTTCCCATGTGCTATTTATTTGCAAGTGGCACATGAGGCCCATTAGTTGACTTTTCGGGTTTAAATTGACTAAAAAACCTATTCAGACTCTAACCTAGCCAACCCTACTTGTTATAGCATATCTGAGGTTGACAAAACCAATTATATATATATATATATATATATATATATATATAAAAAAAAAAAAAAATAAAAAAAAATAAAAAAAAAAAATAAAAAAAAAAAAAAAAATATATATATATATATATATATATATATATATATATATATATATATATATATATATAAAATATATATATATATATATAATTATTTTTTAGTGATTAAATTGCAGCCATGTGCAATATATTCCATATCTTTGACTTGGTCAAACAACTCTCTAAATTAGGAAACATATAACCTTACTTATACTTTGGAAGGCCAAATCCTAACCAAATTAGTCCAAACCAAAGTTCAAATCTTCCTAACATAAATACCATCAAAACCCTAACCTATTTTCCCCCTCAACAATTGCTGCCCACTTCTCCATAACCCGCACACACATTCGCAGCCACCCCTTGGCTGAGAGCACCCTAGCCGACCCCCCTTCCACTTCAAACCCGATTTTTTTTATTTTTGCGCCGATCACCACCACTCTCGTGATCCCCTCAATGTTCTCTTGCATCCTAGCAAGCTTAAGAGCAATCTCGCGGCCATTAGAGAGGTGTACGACGCGTTTCTTGGGCCCAAACTTCGTCGAAGTAAAATCTGAAAGTCATAGCAAGTTAGTCAATTTCTAGACTAGGTTTCACCTACTTTTTCTCGTCGGTCAACTTCAAACCAAAACTAGAAGTTACCTCTATATATCTACTTCAATCTCGGGTAGCTGGATCACAAAGTTCCAGGCGATTTGTCCGTGGCATCGATTCTACGATAAGGTATCCCAAACGGACCAGATCTCTTGTGTAGGGATTCTCGCATAGTTCAGGTCCTAATTGATCTTCCTAATAAAGTTTATCAGAACTAGACATCAAGTGCTTTCCAACGTAAATCTATATGCTGAGTTTTGAGTTCATTTAGTATTTATTAAAATTCTTGACATTTTCTATAAAATCGTAACTCCGAAAATCATATGTTCTTTATATCCAAAAGACTTGATACTCCATATATCTTTGCTAGATTATTTGTTGTGCAAGGTTTGATGTTAAAAACACTATTTTTACTAATTTTTGAAATTTTTTTAGAATTTAATATTTTTAATTAATTATTATTTTGGGACTCAACTAGTAGGTCGAATGTGGTAATAATGGCATAGTATTAACATGGACCTATTGTGCAAGAGTTTCACCGTTAAAATAATATTTTTGGTAATATAAAGATATTTAAAAGTTTTTTTTTTCAATTTAAACTATTATTTTATATTAATTACATATTATTTTTATAATAAAGTTTGGTACTATATATGTTATATGGTGTTGTACTGACATCGTGACGACTATTGAGTATAAATAACTAACATGGTCTATATATAGTAAGTCGAGATAGAGTATTAATAATAGTGTATTATTGTAGGTAAACTTGGAGGAAGTAACGAAGACACCGGAGCTGGTCAGGCCTACGCTCCGATAGTGGATATATGCAAATGTACCTTGTCGTGGCTTTAGATTAATCTATTTCTTTCTTGTAGTTTACTTTGTTAGCATTGCATGACGTAGGAACGTCGATACTTGGTATCCATTTAGAAGACGGGTACCGATGTCAAGATGATTACACCAAGTATTGACATTAGTAATTACGTACATATTGACGTGTCCATTGACACGAATGACCACAGGATACCGACACGTTCATGATGCGAGGTTTACATGATTATTCATGGTATTGACTTCATAGCAGCGTTCTAGATTGTTCATCATTATAGTAACTATTATCGAGATGATTGTATGGATTTCACATCGCTAGATTCTAAACATGGGGTTAGGGAGGACTTGACTATAGTATTCGACCTATTATCGTGTGGCATGTTATCATGAGCCTTTAGATCTGTAGCAGAGTTGAGGTTATCACTATCGTGATTGTCTTTGGTCCTATGACACGGTACTGGGGACAATAACCTACTGAGAAGCTTGTGAGCCTTAGTGGTAAAGTCTGATATTCTAGGAAACATCCTCATTTGCATAGCACCTAGATCGGATACATAAATTACCTTAGATCATATTTCCA
Organism: Iris pallida; assembly: GCA_029216955.1. NCBI lineage: Eukaryota > Viridiplantae > Streptophyta > Magnoliopsida > Asparagales > Iridaceae > Iris > Iris pallida. Next base: position 9,148,118 of record JANAVB010008400.1, read on the forward strand.
TATCTTTACCGTGGCATGTATATTATGTACCTTGCTAGTCCGCTAAGGATTTGGCTATTTCCCAGGCTTATACGGAGCTGAAGACTATCCCGAGGTTTACGATTCGGGAGCTGAGATCGGAGACATACCGACATAGGAGGACGAGATAGTGCCAGAGGATTTCTCGCGATCATATCGTTACTTTAGTTATACTTGCTACTTTATTTCCTTTTCATTCAATAGACATGTAGTTGACTATAACTTTATTTATCTTTTCTATGGTTTTGGGATGTCTTTTGTCTACACAGACATTACCTCTTTTACATCTAGATATTTGTTATATTATTATTATTCGACATGAAATCTTTGTGGACTGGTCTTATGTGGATGTGATTAGTTATATATCTGTGGACTGTGATATATTTTCTGGGTTGTTATCATGATTAACAGCTTTAGCATTTCCCTGGGCTTGTTATGAGGTTTGGCCTATATATGATGTATTACTGGTATATATTCGTATACCTGGTCCTACGTATTTTAGGACTGGGGCGTTATATATTTTTTGGTGGCCTATGCATGTCAGTTGTTAAATCACATCGATTACGTCCTACGAATAGGATAGAAAAGACCCATATGATCACATCTATATATCTTCATTGTTACATGTCCTTGATCTCTATATCGCTTTAGCAATTTATTTCTTGACATGCATCCTGCTTGATATCATCTGCTATTAGCTTATAAGTTTTGTTTCATCGCGCAGTGCAATGGAGCCACAAGCCGTCGACAAGAATCCTATAGTTACTCCGTAGAACGTAGTAGTCACTCTTGTCGACTCGATATCACCACCGATTGGAGGTTCTTTCACCCAACCAGGCAATCTGCAGCTTCACACCCACCGAGGTTAAGGAGAGAGGACATCATACCAATGGCATCACTGCCATCGATGCCGTCGATGATGTTTCCCTAGCTTGGAAAAAATATGGGTCCGCAACAGTTGTTCCAGACCTTCTACATAATGAGGCAGGCACAACAGCAGATCCAGTTGGAGACTCAACAGAGGCATAGGAGAGCATAGAGGATCGTATCGTAGCAGCTTTGGAGAAGGCAACTCCATCATCTCGACGGTCATCGACGGGAATACTTGCTGACTTTTGCTAGTTGAAACCAGTTCAATTCTCGGTCAAGGAGGAGCCCATAGAGGTTCACGAGTGGCTCACCAACATCCAGCATCAGCTAGAGGCAACAGAGATACCGAAGAAGCATTGGATAATTATCATCAAGATACAACTGACCGGCAACGCACACCACTGGTGGCTTACAGAAGAAAGAAGACTTAGCCAAGATAATGTCATGTGGGAGGAGTTCTCCAAACTTTTCCAAGAGATATATATCCCAGCTACCTCTAAAGCAGAGCTTCGAAGTCAATTTCTATATCTTATAAAAGGCAACATGTTGTGGAAGAGTACAATGCCGAGTTTCTATGACTGAGCCATTTTGCACTTGCACCGATCTAGACGAAGGAAGAAAAGGCATAAAAATTCTATGAAGGTCGGAGTTATAGACTATAAGAGCTTATCAGAGCTGCAGCACCTAATTGCCACTTATTCTGGAGTTTTTACTTGCGGCATGACGTCTAGAGCAAGTTCACCGGAGGGAGTCAGGCATAAAGAGGCCATCTGTACCAGCCAGAGCCAAGCAAGGAATTCCAACAAAGAAGCCCATGATAAACTTTTATCAGAAGTTCGTCTGGACATAAGTAGCAGCTCTACCTGATTGCCACCACTGCGATAAGTAGGGCCATATCGTGAGGGATTGTAAATACAGAATGGGGTTATGCTTCCTCTATGGTTCAGAATAGCATCCAGTATGGGACTGCCCAAAGAGCCGGAGGGATACACTAGGACCAGCACCGCAGCCACCGAGGCCAGCACTTTCGACACTGAGAGCACCACAGGCAGGAGCTGGAGGCATGCGACTACCAGTACCAGAAGGTTTTCAGTCGAGGCCATCTCTGCCACCCCAAGCAGCCGTATTCCAGCAGGCTCAGCAATAGCAGAGACTACTAGCACGTGGTTGTGGATAGGCCTTTGCCATGACCCTGGAGGAGGAGCAGACTGCAGGCAAGGTTATAGCAGGTACTATATTAGTAGCTTTATTACCGGCTGTAGCATTGTTTGATTCAGGAGCATCATATTCTTTTATTTTTGCTAGCTTCATAGCCACACATATAGTAGCGACCTCACCTCTCCTAAGTTCAAGAAGATCCTGACGGGAGGTGGAATTATTCCGGTTAGCGACACTTGTAGAGCTTGTTCAGCAGTTATTTGTAGGAGAGAGTGCGAGCATAATTCTTGATATTTTTCTTACTGGATTATGACGTTGTACTAGGTACGGACTGGATGAGACAGTACCATGTTACATTGGATTTTTGGCTTGGACGAGTTAACTTTAGGCCACCTGGGCTACTGGAGTTGAGTTTCTTCGTGGAGCTAGGGAATAGTGTACTATACATATGCTTAAGCACATATTTATGGATATATTTCCCGATGACTTACCAGGTTTGCCACCTGATTGGGAAGTAAGTTCATCATCGACTTGATACCAGGGCGGAGCCTGTCACATTATCATTGTACAGGTTAGCGTCGAAGAAGTTAGAAGAGCTGAAGAAGCAGATTGATGAACTCTTAGACAAGGGACTTATTAGAGCTATCGTCGTAGGGAGCGCCTATCTTCTTTGTGTTAAAGAAGAACAGATGGGTTCGCTTATGCATTAATTACAGAGCCCTTAATACTGTAACATTCAAGAACAAGTATCTGTTGCCACACATTGATGATCTATTCGACAAGTTGCATGGAGCTTGCATATTCTTAATGATATATCTCAGATCGGGATACCATCAGATCAAGGTGAGGAAAGAAGACATACCGAAGACAGCCTTCAGAACCAAGTATGGGCATTATGAGTTCTTAAATATGACTTCGGTCAAACCAATGCGCCAACAGTTTTTATGAGCCTGATGAATAAGGTATTCCATCCATATTTGGATAAATTTGTATTAGTATTTATCGACAACATCCTATTGTATTCTAAGAGTAAGAAGGAGAACAAGGAACATCTATGCATCATTCTTGAGACCTTGAGGAAGGAAAGATTGCATGCCAAGCTTTGCAAGCGCAAATTCTGCCTTAATAGGGTTCCTTTCCTTGGACACATTCTCTCGGGAGAAGGACTTTCAGTTAACCCGAAAAAGATAGCTACCGTGGAGTCTTGGCCGACACTGACATCTGTTACATAGGTTAGGAGTTTTCTTGGACTTGTCGGGTATTAACGTAGCTTCGTAGAGAAGTTATCACAAATTGTAGAGCCGATAACACAGTATATGTGGAAGGATCATGAGTTTCAGTAGACAGAAGACTGTCAGAAGACTTTTGAGGAATTGAAGAAGCAGTTGACCTCAGCACCTATTTTGATGCTTCCTTCTGAATCGGGAGGTTTTGATGTATAGAGTGATGCAAAATGTACTGGACTTGGATGTGTTTTGATGCAACAAGGAAAGGTCATAGCCTACGTATCGAGGCAATTGAGGGTATATGAGAAGAATTACCCTACTTATGATCTGGAGTTAGCAGCAGTGACCTTTGCATTGAAGCTATGGAGGCACTATTTATATAGAGAACGCGTAGAGATATTTATGGATCATAAGAGCTTGAAGTATGTCTTCACGCAAAAGGAGTTGAATATGTGACAGAGGCGTTGGTTGGAGCTCATGACAAACTATGACATAGAGTTGCAGTACCATCTTGACAAGGCGAACGTAGTTGTAGAAGCATTTAAAAAAAGCATATTGCTTTTAGTCCCATATCGGAAAGAAGAAGAAAAAAAGTCTCATTCCACTCTATATATAGAGCCCCTTGCCTCCATTGGAAAGGGCATACAAAAGAAGAAAGTAAAGGGAGCCCGTTCGAGCCACAAAAGGTCGCAGGGAATCATAGCGAAGACTGCTACTCCCAGGCTGCATGCCAGACGAAGGCACAACACAAGAAGAAGGGCGCAACATCCTATTTGCACATGAAGCCTGCGGCGCAAGAAAGATCCTCTATCTTTGACAAAATTGCTTGCCCCCTGGGTAAGGCAATGTTGGATTCTGATTACTATACACCTTCTAGGGATAGTACGAAGAAATCTAAGGCAGCAAGCATCTTGTACGATCAACGTGCTATGCCAACAGTTAGCCGAAAGCATGTACTGGCAGTAATACGGACACTGACGGCAAGCTGTTCAGAACTGGTCCGAGTGCTTCAATGCCTCGACCAACACATTTATCAAAATCCCTCTGTTGCTTGGGCGATTTCCTCTATGAACCAGGACAGGGGCAAACATTATGGTGACAGATTCATATGAGCAGTGTGGCTGCAAACGTGAAGTGAGTCTGCCCCAAAAGCAACCTTCCACTCATGACCTAAGCATGTCTCATGCACGGAGATTGAGCTAGGGGATGCATTTATCACAACTACGCTCATGCGACCAGCTCGACTGCGCATGTGAAGTAGGCTTAAATGTGAATATCTTTTCCCACTTTCCATGACTTACGAAACATAATTTCTCACAAACATAAGGCGTTGAGTTAATTGCATGAACCTCGTATTCATCACAATGAATCTTATTTATGAGAGTTATGACTAATTCTTTAGTCGTCTCTCGAGTAACAGAAATCAAGGCACTATTTGACCAGAGCGCTGCGCAGCACTTTAGAGTGCCCCTAAAGTGCATCACTCCAAAGCGCCCCTAAAGTGCAGTACTTCCATGTGCCCCTAAAGCGCACCTCCTTCAGAGTCCTCTAGAAGCGCAGCTCCTTCATAGCTCCTTCACCTCTCCTTCAGAGTCCCTAGCAGCGCAGCTCCTTCACACCACCTTCAGAGTCCCCTAGAAGCACAGCTCCTTTACAGCTCCTTCAGAGATCCTCAATAGCATAATCACTTGTCGCCTCAAAAAGCGCAGTCAATCGTCACCTCAGAAGCAGGCTCTTCATCGCCTCAAAAGCGTAGTCTCCTCGATGTCCCCAAAAAAGTGCATCTCATATAGCGCAGCTCCTTCACAAAAGTGGCACCATGCCACATGGCTAGTATGACATTTGTATCTCTCCAGATACAATCAGATCTAGTTTGTTCAAACACTCATCTCTCTTCAGACACAATTAAATATAGTTTGTTCAAACTGCCGCTCCTTCGATAAAATTAAAATCCAGTTTGTTTATACTGAACGAGATCTTCGAGCAGTGTGTGCGTGCCATGTGTCACTGATGATGAGTGGTGCCAACCGCCCAAGATCTTAGCAATAAGGGAATCCCAACAATTTCCATGTGTCAGCTCAACATCAGCCTCCATAGTGCGGTTACAACATATTCTTCTGAAATCTCGTGCACAGAGCGCTCCTGCACCAAAACCCCTACGCACATCATACATGTGCATGCCTATAAATAACAGCAGTTTCCCTTCATTCAGAGGGGCCATTTCGAAAAGTACTTCGACTATGCTTGATTGGCAACCCAGATCACCACTCATAGGCATTCAGAAAGTCAGAGCAAGTTTATTTCGTCATCAGATAGTCAACGGAGTAAAGGATCCGCTGCAGTGCTCGATCTCCATCGTCAAACTTTTCCAGAAATAATTGTACTTAGATCTCCTGTTTATGAGTCTTTTGTACCATTTTTAAACGTTTGAAATAAAAAGTTCTTCAACTTTTTGTTCATGGAAAACAAAATAGTGACTCTGCTGGGGAAATCCTTCACTTTCGGTGAGATGTAGTGATGCAATCTGACAACAACTTGCTGAGGTCTTCCCAGAAGATGCTGGTTGTATGCTTCGACCAGCAAGCTTTTGAAGATCTCCTTTCTGAAGGCAACTCAAGTCCGTCGAAGTGGCTAATAAAGTCGAAGAAGAAGACCCGACGAACCTGGGTGCCCAAGGTTGCTGTGCCGAACGATAAGACCGAAGGCGATGCGCTCCAAGATCCTTTGGATTCAAGTGTTCTAGACAAGCCTTCATTAACTACTGTTGTAATTCCTCAGTCAACTCCAGTTGCTGGAAAGAGCAGGGAAGGACGCCACTCTTAGGTTGTACGTAAGACGAAGGAGCAGACGAAGAGTAAAGGCACAGCACCCCGCCCGTGCACAAAGATGGCTGCGCAAGAAGGAGCTTCTGTCTTCAACATAATTGCCACCCTTGGGGAAGGCCGTATTGGACTAAGTACTACTCACCTTCTAGGGGTAGTACAAAGAAATCTAAGGCAGCATGCTCCGCACACAACCAGCATGCTACGCCAATGGTTGACCGAAAGTACACATTGACTGTAATACGCACAGCTGACGACAAACTATACAAAACTAGTCCGAGTACTTCGACGCCTCGACTACCATAATGTTCAATATCCTCCTGTTGCTTGGGCGCTTTCGCGCACAAACCAGGCCAGGGGAAAATACTGTGACGACAGACTCATGCAAGCGGCTCGGCAAAGCGTGAAATGAGTTTGTCTCAGGAGAAACTCTTTGCTCAGGACCTAAGCATGTCTCATGCACATGAACTAAATGAAGATGCAAATCCTTCACATCTTCACTCATGTGCAGTGCTCCTACGCACAAAGTGGGGGTAGATGTGCAAACCTCTCCTTATGACTTGTGCAGCATAATTTCTTACAAACGCAAGATGAGGGAGGACTCTGTTATGCATAATATGCCTGTCTTGGGGCACACATGTTCTAACATCACTATCAACTGTTGCTATCACCGAACAGTAGCATCTCCACCAAAAAAGGCGATCAGTTTTCCAACGACTGCAACCCGTAGCACCTGTCCACCAGAGACTCGACAAGAGATTGCCGATCGAAGAAAAAGATGAGCTCTTGGTTGCTTCATGCAATATGGCACGGGGTTTACCGTCTATCAAGAAGGTCTCCAAGAACCCTCTCATCTCGGCTAGCAAGTCGAAAAGCCGACCTGGGGGCAGCAAGCTGGCAGTGCCCAGTACGGGTGTATTCCAACACACACGCCAAGACTAAACCCTTGTCATAAGGGACTATCAGACGAGCTGGAGGGTAGCCAGTTCCATATGGTTCACGACAACCCTTAGTTCCAAACAGACGAAGCTGTATACGGGACCGATATATACACCACCGGAAGTGCAAGATATCAACACACTGGGGTAGCAACCACTTTGAGTCAGAGGATGATCGCAAACCTACCCATCTACCCTCAGGAAAGCGAAATTCAAGGGTCTAAACCGCAAAGCAAAAGATCCACGGTGCCCTCTATTTTCACTCACCTGATGACCGTTTATATGGCTGAAGGGGATACGGGAAGCAGTGAGGGATCCAACCATCGACAACGTATAGATACCCTTGAGATGGGCCATAACACATTAAATAAGACCATGCAAGCCAAGCCTTCATTAGTTCTAGAGATCAAGGACAAGTTGACGTCCAATGCTCCTGCTCCAGCAAGTCAAGACCCAAAAACAAATGGGGAATCCAATGCCCCTCCCCATATACCACCTCCGGTTGTAAACCAAGCACTATCGCGGTCATCTAGTCTGCCAATGTCTGGACCCACAATATCAAATGACATACAACAGGCTCTCAAGGGGTTGTACGCTCGTTTTGACGCCTGGGACAAGCAGGAGTCGCTTCGAGAACTGGGGATTCAGCAACCATATCTCCCTGAGTGGGACAACGTGGTGTACCCTCCAAAGTACAAACCACAGACTCTTGTACCATTTGAGGGGAAAGAGTCTCCCTATCGATATCTGAGGTACTTTACCTTTATAACGGGGCATTTACCGAAGGACGATGCCTTGCTCAAAAATCTATTTATTGGGGCATTGCAGGGAGTAGCATATGTGTGGTTTTGTAGTCTCCCTGACAACTGCATCTCGTCTTTTGATGATCAGAAGCATCTCTTCCTCTCTCGCTTCTACGAAGAAGGAATGGACATTGTCCAGAAGGAGAAGGAGCCTGTACGCGCTTACATCGAGTGCTTCCGTCAGACGGCCCTAGGCTACCACCGGGTGTCCCGAGCCAATGCTTATGGACTCGTGCCGTAAGAACATGCTTCCCACAGTCAAACTCTGGCATAGTGCTCCATGCACATAGTGGATATCTTTCATTACCGGTGTGGATATGGCCGAATGAAAAGCCCGAGATGCACATCTTTTGGGACTAAGCTTACCACATTCAAAGTCAAAGGGAAATGCTCGTCTAGCAATAATCCTACCAACAAAGACGGAAAGGAGAAACAAGCCTTGACTGTCAACATATCCAAGGGTTCAGCGTCCGCGAACGAGAAGCCGGCCGAAGCACCAAAACCAAAGAAAAAATATTCCTTCAATGATGAAGATGTACTAGAGCTTTTCAACGTATTAATGAAGGATGAAAAGCTTCAACTCCTGTCTCCCAAGCGTCCTGACGAAGTTGGAAAGGTGGACAATCCAAAGTACTGTCACTATCATCAGTACGTCCACCACTCAATATATGATTGCTACGTATTTAAGAAGCAGACTCAACGACTCATCGATGCCAAGATCCTCTTGCCTAACTACGAGGACAAAACAGTCACCACAAACATGGTGACCCTCTAATTCGGCAGCTTCGCAAAAATGGAAGATCAAGACGATGTCGTCCCCATCCCTAGGACGACGATGGATGTGGTCAACCTTGCACCGGCCCGTGATAATGCTCAGGGTCTTATCCCGCTGACGACACCACGGTAAAGTTATGTGGGTCTATCTTGATCTCATCCCAGGCATGATGCTGCCCACCGCGTGCTCTTTCAAGGAGAAAAAATCAAGTCATGTCATATGGTTTCTGTCACGACTACCGATGCCCAGGTTATCGCTCGCTCGGCTTACCAGCAAGAACCTCCACCTGCTACTATCACCACACCTGATACTTCGAAAGCAGGTCCATCTCAACCTCCCACAGTAGACAAGCAGAAGAAGAATGAGGTTCATTTTGACAAACCGCTGAAAAAATACTCGACGGTGGGGTCGATCAAGCCCTAAAACTTTGACATTTTGGCATAACTTGCCAATACTACAGCTCGGCTGTCACTCTTCGAGCTCCTCCATCTCTCTAAAGAGACTCGGGATGCCCTCAGTGAGGCATTACAAAATGTTGACTCGTTTCTCACCCAGGTTCAACCGCCCAAGGAGGATCTTGTCGCTTGCCCACATCGTCACAATGTGGTTGAGATGATCCCTAACATCACCTTCATCCAGCAAGACATGTTGCTAAAAATTAATCGACACAATAGACCCTTATACTATATAGGGTATATTGGTGCCATCATGGTAGATCGCATCTACATCGACTACGACTCCTCCCTTAGCATAATCCCTAGGAGTTTACTCCAGACCTTGGGAATTCCGATGCATCGGCTGACCGCATCTTATACTACAATCGACAGTTTCAACGTTGGAAAGAGCGAGCCCTTGGGCAAGATTCGTCTGAAATACCAGATAGGCGATCTCCGGACTGATGTAACTTGTTATGTCATTGTTGCTGACATAAACTACAACATGTTGTTGGTTCGACCATGGATACATGAATAAATGATCGTGCCCTCCACCCTCCATCAATGCATCAAGTATGTGGCCAGCGACAGGACTATCAAGATCGAGTTTGTTGACATCAACCCATTTTGGGGACTTGAAGCGTATTACATTGATGTTGATCTGTACAAATCAGTCCCTTGGGATGATGATGCTAATGATGCGGACGATGAGGTAGAGACTGCATCTAAGAGCACAGCAGTTGCTGAAGAACCGCTGAGAGTTCGACTGAAGGGCAAGCCTCCCCAAACATTAGCACCTCTTGTCGTCAATCTTCGAAGGAAGGCTCCTACTACCTCATCCCCGACATTGTCAATATTAAGTCAGAAACCTATTCGGGTTAAGCTAGCTCGAAAGGCCCCTAAGGCAATTTTGAGGTCGTATGAATCTCCAGCTCCCCTGGTAGTCAAGTTGAAGCGGAGACCTCCCTCACCTGCTCCCATGGCTCCCATGGAGGCCCCGATCCTCATTGATGAGGAGTTAGGGGTTTACATGTGTGCCAATGCTGATGCATCTTTCCTAGGTGATGTAATCCCTCGAGATAAAATTGCATATTTTATTAATAGAAAGCTATCGTTGAATTACTCTTGTGCACACTGGAATGCTATGTATTTCTTAGATAATGCTCTGTACAAGCTACAAACACAAGTGATAACAGCTAATTCTAGCAAAGAAGAAGGACGAGGAACCCATCATCTTTGGTCGGGTAGAACGTCCCTAAAGACTAACTCCAGCTGAACCAGAACCAAATAATGGCAAGATACAGATCTACTATTATACTGATCAAGCCAAATGCCTCATCCGGAAGATGGGATATGACTTGACAAGTGGCAAAGGCCTGAACTATGGCAAGGGCCAACGCCTTCCCTTACGACTTCACGTTCCAAAGGGGAAAGTCTCAAAATTACTACTAGCGTACTCGTCGGGGGTTGGGTTATGTCACACCCATGAAAACTCTAGAGAGTTTGGAGCCTAAGGTCATGATTCACTCTCACTCCTTCGGTTCTTCTGCTTGGGACTCCGATAGTAGTATCGGCCTGGCCTTCAAGAAGATATTGTCAGTCAGTATGTTCTTTTCGAACTCCTTAGTCGAGGAGGAAGACCAGATGCTAAAATTCTTCGAGGAAGAACCCTGGACTCAATGCCTAGGATCCCAATAGGAGTAGCACTTTGAACAGCGAGAACCTCCCATCGAAGACGAGGTCGTTCAAATCGACCTAGGAGATGAGGCTTCACCAAAACCCATCTTCATTAGCAAAAGCTTGAAGGGAGAAGACAATGAATATGTGATACAGCTTATCCGAGAGTACATCAATGTCTTTGCCTGAAGCTAGGAAGATATATTGGGCTTAAACCTATAAGTTGCGATGCATCGGCTTAACATTTTGCCCAATGCTAAGCCTGTTAAGCAACAACAGCGTCGCTTTCAACCTAACATCATGGACGCTATCAAGAAAAAAATGGACAAACTCATAGACAGTGGCTTCATTCGCGAAGAGCAACATCCAGATTGGGTGGCCAACATCATTTCTATTACTAAAAAAATAGAAGGATTTGAGTCTGCATAGACTTCAGAGATCTTAACTTGGCCTGTCCAAAAGACGAGTTTCCTCTTCCGATCATCGACGTGATGATCGACAATACTTGTAGTTTCGAACATATGTCCTTTATGGATAGGTTTTTGGGCTACAACCAGATTAAGATGTTCCCTGATGATGAAAAACATACTTCATTTCGGGCTCCAAAAGGAATATATTGTTACAGAGTGATGCCTTTCGGTTTAAAGAATGCTAGGGCAACATATTAGCGGGCTATGAGCACCATATTCCACAAACATCTTCAAAAAATAGTGGAATGTTATGTTGACGACATTATCATTAAAAGACGAAGGAAAGCCAACCATCTGGATGAATTGAGGATGATGTTCAACTTATTGCAGACACGTAGGCTGAAGATGAACCCAACAAAGTCCTTCCTGGGGGTTTCCAGTGGCAAGTTCCTGTGCTTCATCGTCACAGCCAAGGGTATTCATATTGACCCAGAAAAAACAAAGGCAATCCTGGACATGGATCCCCCAATGAACCTCCATAAGCTTTGAGGCCTACAAGGACACTTAGCATACATCAAAAGATTCATAGCAAATCTCTCTAGGCGATGCCGACCCTTCACCAAGCTAATAAAGAAAGGGGTTTCTTCTGTATGGATCGAAGAAGGCCAACGTGTATTCAAAGACATCAAGAAATACCATACTAGTCGCCCTGTCTTGGTAGCACCAGTCGTGGGGAGGCCCTTTCTATTATACATCCGAGCCATGGACCATTCTCTGGGTGCTTTGCTCGCCCGAAAAAGTAACGAAGGCCACGAACAGGCAATCTACTATCTGAGCAGGACCATGATTGGTGTCGAACATCGGTATAATCCTGTTGAGAAGGAGTGTCTCGCCCTAGTCTTCGCCATCCAAAAGATGCACCATTATGTGGTTGGATAGACGATTCATGTCATCTCTAGAGTCAATCCCCTCAGGATCCTTATGAATAAGCCAGGGGCACTAAACTCGTGGTTAGCCACTTGGGCAATTATTTTGAAACATTATGACATGGTGTTCATCCCACAAAAGGCGGTTAAAGGTCAAACATTGGTAGAATTCTTGGTTGCACATCCGGTACCAGAAATGTCAAAACTTTACGATGGTATTCCCGATGAGGTCTTGGAGTCCAATGCGGTGCCTCAAGAACAGGCCCCAAGGGCAAAATCATTACGGGAGTAGGAGTAATCATCGTCACCCCTAACGATCTAGTCATCCATCGTGCATATTCTCTGTCACGCCCCAGAACCAGAATACTGGAGAGCGGGGGCAGACATAGCCAGCTACGCATATTGAAATGGATTCTATCTCGCTATACGGTCACGGCTGTCTAGGATACCTGAGGGTTTATCTACAAGCCAGCAGTCTCTTAAGGTCAAGAACAAGCCTATTGTCTCAATCACAAGCAAGTAAATAGATGTTACAAGATGTATGATCATTAAATATACAATAATAAGGCGTCCCAAATATTATATATTCAGCTGATCATGAAGCTAGTCGTTACAAAATATTAGGACTAGCAAGAGTTTAGTCATACATGATCAACCCTAGGATTTGTTAATCATGTTACAGCCCGTAGGCAGACAGTAAGTAAGTGCAATCGAGCTAAACAGGTGCTCGTCGGCTAAACGCCTCAAAAGAATATTTTTACAATAGAGCGGAAGAGCCAAAAATAACCCACTCGTTGCCAGGGTTCCGTCTAGTGGCCACCATCGGGCTGGGAAGTCGGTAGATCCTCTGGAGTTGCTCCGAAATCTGGCCAGACAAAACCAGTTAGGTCAGACCCCAGAAAGAGCAAGTGCCACAAAGGAGGCTTCACTTAAGAACTAAAACCAGCAATCAGCACAGGAATATAAATATAAATAAAAATAAGGACTGGAATAAAAGGAAACATATCAGGATGATATACGACGAGACAACCATGGAACTATTCAGATAGTCAGGTTACAACCCGTAAACCAAACAAGGACCGGGGTTGTAACCCTTCTTCTGAACGGAGCTTGGTTTCTCACCATTTATCGGTAAAATAAATACAGGCATTCAAGTCATGCAGTGATCTGGAACAAGGTCAGGGCAAGACTAGACTGGTTAGACTCCATCCAATCATTTCACGGCCAAGCAAGAATTACGGCTTAATACTTTAACTAACTAGGGTTATCACAGGCCTAATTACTAGCAAGATGCAGTGAGATTATTCCACACCACAAGCCCTGCAGACCATCCAGGTTACCCAGGTCGAAATTAGGGGTTGAATTCAGGTGGGTACACCGTCCAGGAAATACATATACCCTTAGGTAGCTTGAAGGGTGCAACACATGACAGTGTGCTGGAATTGTGCCCTACTCGACGACAGGCTACAGATCCCAAGCGCGCCCCGGTAACGGGATTACCTGTAGCTGGAAAATCTCTTCATGGCTACTGTATTAATCTAGTTATTAGCCTTAGTCCATTTCAGTAGGTACTCCTGACCGTGGTACTAAGGAGTCCCCTCCTAGACATGATGCAAGACAGGACTGGATTATTTGTACAAGCAAAATCACCCACGGTGTCCAGGATTAATTATACAGGTCATGTCATTTCAGGTAGCCGTCGCAACAGCTATTCGAGATAATCATGTCAGGTTATCATGCCAAGTGTACTTGTCAGGAGTGCGCCACGATGGGCTACTATCAGGTCATGTCAGGTTATTCATGTCAAGAGTGCACCACTATGGGTCACTATCGTGTCAGGCTCAGTTATCAATTACAAACATATCAAGTAAATTCGTGATTATCAAGTTCAGGACAAAAAGGCGTAAGAATATAAAATGGATGTTAAATATCTAATAAAATATCAATATACATGGCTATAGAAGATCAAGGGTAATCAGGCTACGCTCAAGCCAGGCTACGCTCAGGCTAGCGTACGCTCAGGTCTGCGTACGCTCGAGCTAGCGTACCAAAGGGTCCATACACTTCCAATAGAAAGCGTACGCAAGGGTCAGCGTACACAATGGCACGCTCAAGCTACAGGTCAGCGTACGCTCAAGCTAGCGTACCAAAGGGTCCATACACATCCAATGGAAAGCGTACGCAAGGGTCAGCGTACACAAGGGCACGCTCAAGCTACAGGTCAGCGTACGCTCAAGCTAGCGTACGCTCAAGACTGCGTACGCTCAAGCTATGCGTACGCTCGAGGCCAGCATATCAAGGTTAGCGTACGTGCGCTATAAAGCAGCGTACTCAAGTTAGCGTACGCTCGCTAAAGAGCAGCGTACACAAGTTAGCGTACGCTCGCTAAAGAGCAGCGTACACAAGTTAGCGTACGCTCGCTAAAGAGCAGCGTACAGCTCAGTGGCGTAAGCTAAAAAGCTAGCTCACTGTTCACTGTCTTCTCCAAATGGCAAGAACAACAAGAACTCTAAAGTTGAATCTAAGCTTCAATTGTCCAAATCTTGGTCAAAACAAGTTCGAATCCAACTTTCCAAAGGTCAAAATTGGGTAGAATGAAATGCTCTACAACATGGAACCATTAAAACTTGAAAACAAGCAAGTTTGATAGACGAAAACACCAAAAATCCAAAAATAGCAAAACTCTAGATCTACAAGAATTAAAGCCTCAAAATGGAAAATGACAAGTTCTAATGTGGTTTAGAATCATGAGAAGAAGCTAATGAAACCATCAAAAGGAGTTCTCTTATGGAAGCAAGTTGCACTTGCCTATGGTGTTCTTGGTTGGTGGAGAAGAGTAATGGTGGGGAAAGGACAAGTAAATGAGAATTATGGAGGAGAGAGAAGGTTGGTGGGGATAATAAAGGGGGGGTTGTGGTGGAAATGAAGGAGAAGCATAGGCTAAGGTGTTCCATCCTTGGACCATGATGAACCAAGCATTGGGCCGGCCGAACCAAGCCAACCCAAACCGAGAGTTAAACCAAGCCGAGAGCCAAACCAAGGAGATATGCAAATACAAGATAAAATACATATACGTATTCCAAATACGTAATACGAACAACAGGCATTACATTCTCTTATGGAATCATGTACCAATAATGTTGCTGAATACAATGCTTTTATCATCGGGCTCCAACTCGCCAAACAGTTGGAGGTTGACTACCTCGAGGCCTATGGTGACTCAAAACTGATAATCAACCAGGTTGGAGGCCAATATGAGGTTTGACATGAGGATCTGGTCCCTTACTATTAGGCGGCAATCGACATGATATCTACCTTTACCAGGTTCTTTATAGAGCAAGTACCTCGATTGTAAAACCTGGAGGTCGACGCCCTCGCCGGTCTCGTCATTTCTCTGGCAGCTACTATCAGAACCCAGCACTCTGTCACCGTGATAGGCCAAGAGCTGGTTTGCCGAAAGAATAACCTGCGTACGTGCCTGAGCTACTCAGTGTATACAGATAATAACGTCAACATTCAGGATTAGTGGTTCCCGTTCATAGACTACGCGGTCTACGGAATCCTACCCGAAGACTCGAAGGAAGCCACTTCTATCAAAAGGCGGTCGCTCTAGTTCTACTATGCCACAGCTACCAAAATATTGTATCGTCTGTCCTATAATGGGCTTCTCCTTTGGCGTCTATCTAATGTTGAAGCAAAAGAAGCACTCCGGGAAGCACACGATGGTACCTGCGGAGCTCACCAACCTGGTCCTAAGTTACAGGACCGACTGTGTCGCATGGGATACAACTGGTCCACCATAATGGTAAATGCCATTGATTATGCTAAGAAGTGCCGGGTATGGCAGTTTTATGCTGCCTTCATCCACCAAGCTTATGAGTTCCTACACCCCACTGTGGCCGCTTGGTCGTTCGAAGCATGGGGAATGGTGTCACGACCCGCACCTGCTTTTCGGATACGAAGCGTGTCCAAGCCCAGCCTACGCCGCAGTATCCGCGGTAGAACGCTGTCTATATACACAAGTCACTGAATCTCTAATCACAGGAAAATCTATATCTCATCCACAGAATAATCAAGACACAAACAAGATCAGTACATATCTATAAAACTAAGCAATACTGAATATAAACTGAATGTATCCAAAATCAATGTCACGTCCGGTGGACACAAATCCACTACCAGTAGACGAAAAAATAGAGAAATACAAGAAATGAACCAAGTGCGTACAACCTGCTAACCAAGGCAATCCCAACTGCCAAGCGCCGTAATCTGAAGCTAACTCAAATCCACTCGTCTGCTCCTGACTCAAACTCGGCTAACCTGAGGAGATCATCAGGTCCTCAGAGGACATAGCAAGATACATAATATACATGCCTATCTAACAATTTTATCATGCGTAAGAAATAAACAAGAAGAACAAGAACAAGACAAATGACTACGAATATGAACACGAATACGAACACGAACACTAGAACAACTACGCATACATGAACTGCCGGATGAACGAAAACACGAGATCAATAGAAGAACTAAACCCTCATCCCGAGTGTGGACTCACGGGTTCAAACTAAGCACTAACCCTCATCCCGAGCATGGACTCTCTGGTTAGTACTAACCCTTGTCCCGAATGTGGACTCTCTGGTTAGTTCATGGCAAGATACCCTCGTCCCGTTTGTGGACTCTCTGGTGTAATTGGTCAACCCTCATCCCGAGTGTGGACTCTCTGGTGCCAATGATAATGACAAACACCCTCGTCCCGTGTGTGGACTCTCTGGTGCACCAAACAACCCTCGTCTCGAGTGTGGACTCTCTGGTTGTGTACAACGATAATCAAGGCTATGGCAGTTCACTACACGCACTCGTTCTATGACATGACTCAAGCAAGGTACTGACGAGAAACTCTAAATAAAACACAAGGCCAAACATGAATACGGCTGTAAACAATAAAAACAACTCCACATAAAATAACACGAAAAGCACATGTCCATAAATAATCCAAAAGCTGGAAACTGAAATAAAATACATGAAAATAAAACTGTAGAGGGAGGCAAGGTATACTTGCCTTAGGTCCTGAGCTGGCACGGGTCAAGAATCCGTATCAAGTCCAAGTAGCCTGTTTAAAGAACTTACAATGTCATTTATACTAACAACGAATCAAATTACTCTTATCTAAGTTATTTCATAGAATCCTAACCTGGTGCCTTCATTTGGTAAGGTTTTCTATAGTTGATATTATCTAGCCTAGTGCCTTGCCTTAACTCTATTTATCTGATGAATCCCTATCCAAGTCTTAGCAGTTGTACTTAATTTTGAACTCCACACAAAAGTTGGTAACCCTGCTTACCCATCCTCTTTCCCATTTACTGCCCTATACTTGTAGGTCCCATACTCCCTACTAGTACCCTCTGCTCTGGACACATACCTCCCCCCACATGCTCATACATAATCGAGTAATATGGGTGTAAAGAAGGGTCTCTATAACCATAACAGATAATTATCTTGGTTTGTAGTGTATCCCCTGGGTCCTGTCAAGAGGGTATAGGCAATGTTGCTTGATAACAGGTGATTATTGTCACTGTGAACACAGTATGTAGTGAACAGGGCCATGACTTATCATTCTATCACAGGGAAGGGTGTCTGTTCCAGGGTTTACACACACCTACCCTCACAAGTTGATTTGAACCTGACATAAGGAGTCTACCTAGATGTCAGGGTTAAATCCAGGATACCAAATGGGTGTAATAGGTCAAACTAATACCTATTTCAATTTGCCCCATCCTCTGTACATACCTACCTATACCTGTAGTTCAGTTCTTGTGTATTGATCCCAG
Source organism: Iris pallida (assembly GCA_029216955.1). Lineage (NCBI taxonomy): Eukaryota > Viridiplantae > Streptophyta > Magnoliopsida > Asparagales > Iridaceae > Iris > Iris pallida. The sequence goes on from JANAVB010008400.1 coordinate 9,166,006, forward strand.
GCACCCTTTATTTACTTGGACCTAGGTACAAGCATTAGTCTTCTTTCCAACTGTTATAGCTACTCATCTAATCTAGATATTCAAGGACTGCCATAAGGTTTGGCCTACCAGTTGTAGTCTTGGTTATCCATAGGTATTAGGAACACCCTGGTCCTGTTTGAAGCCAGGTAATAATCCAATGTCAGTCCCCTGGTCCCTTGGCTATTGTTTCCTGATACCAACACCTAACCCCTCATCCCCCATGCTAACTTAAATACCAACCTAGTAGCCTTCCTAACTCTGGGTACACAGGTCTCTGACCTATGATCTGGTACATTAGTCCCAATCAAACATCAGACAGTAAATTGTGTATAGGAGTGGTGTTACTGTGTACTCAGGTTTCCTGTGTTTGCACCCCCTGTCTAGTTGTAATAGGATACACATCTTCCTGCAAACCTGGGGTACCTAGTTTGCTAGTGTGTGTTAGCCCAAAGTGATGGTGTAGGTTACCTTGCCAGGGTGTGTGTGGGTACCACCTGGCTATGGCTCCCAGGTTTCTTATGTATGGATCCCTCCCCTTCACCTGTCCTATATTTGCACGTGATCAAGTACTTTAATGTAGGCCATTACAGATGATATCTAAGTAGAGGAACTACCCAGGCTTTTTAAGGACCTGTTGTACCTAATCTCTGTGGATCCTTAGGATTGGGAGTGTTGCTAAGTCCACCCCGTCCCTATCTTCTTTAACCTGGACTTTAACCACCCAATCTCCTGTTAAGAATTTGCTAGGTACCAGGGAAAATCCATGGTTCAGGATCCCCTGGTCCTGCCAATATGGCATATGTGTATCAGTAAGAGCTTGGACTGCTATACTTATACCTACTCCATCCCCTATCCTTCAAGGATACACAGATGTTTTACCAACTGTTCTTCACATGGACACCTGTGTACGACTATACCATATCGTAAACTAGAAACAGCCTAAGTCTACTTCTGTATAAGAGTCTATACACCTATATGTGAAGTCTGATATATCCATGTGCATACAGATACATGGGTACAGGGAAAAACCCCCTAATCCTGATGACTCAATTCTTCTCAAGATTTACATCAAATACCTGTTATTATCCTTAAAACATAATGGACTACTAGGCTCAAGGATCTTGTATGACAGGAAAGATAAAGGGAAGAAGATTACCTGATTGAAGGATTGAAGCCCTGCTCTGGTAAACCCCTCGACAGCGACTTCACAAGTTGGTTAGGTGCATGAAGGGTTTTTGGGGTCGGCCACCTGCCTATTTATAGGCGTATGTATGGATTGATCCACAGGAATAAGATAGGAAGAAATCTGATTTGAATCAAGGTTTGAGTATATCCTTCTATTCGAAGGGGGTAGGGGAAAATTGATTTGGCTGTTTGAACAAAATTTAAATTTGAATTAGGTTTGATCTTTAGAGAGCAACTCATATTAACCCTTGGTTCGAATACCAGGGAATTGATCAACCAAAGTTTTGGAGATTGCCTTTTTAAATTCAAAACCGAACACAGTGGTTGGATGCTCAGTTCAAAGGAAAATTAAAATATGGGTATTTATACTAAGGTCTTTGTTCTCTTCCTATATTCCTATGGGGTCCCTCTATTAGTATTCAAGTAAAACCAATATAACACTTAACAATGTATGTGACAATTTATTGATGAAATAAATAAAATAAAAAAATGTGAGGATAAAATTTGATCAAGGGGTTTACAAGTCTATTCCCCTTAGATTAATTTCGTCCTCAAAATTTAAGGAGCTGTGATCTACTAGAACGAATGGTCTAGAACAACCTGCTATACAAGAAATTTAAATTGTTCATAAATCAAATCTAATATAGCCTATCTATGATACTGTTAATATCTACTAAAAGTTCTCGCCAGCTGCCCCCTGTGGGGTTGGATTATCCATCGTGTTCATGGCATAGGCTTGTCCTCTTTGTGCGGCTGGGAATGGTGGTGCTATCGCGTTCTTCTTTGGGCAATCTCGAGATAAGTGCTGGTTGGATCCATAAGTGTAGCACAATCCTAACCATCTTCGGCAGTTTTTTTGGACGTGGCCTCTCTTCTTGCAGTACTGGCAGGTGGAAGCGTCTTGGAATTGTTGTGAGGCTGTTCGTGGTTGCTGATGATACGGCTGTACCGAGGTCTTCTCAGAAATGTTAGGGCGTTTTGCTCGTGCTGTTTGGTTGTTGTCTCCTCCGAATGCGTCTCGATTCCTCTTCGGCTTGTGATTCAATTCTTCTTCTACAGCTTGGACGACTTCTAGAATCTCCTCGTAAGTGGCATCTCGACTGGTGGCCAGTCGCAATAGCTAAACAAATTTTGTGAGATAGTCCCTTCCTGAAACGTCGTGCCTCGTCTTCAGGGGTGCTGACCAAGTTCTCCGTGAAGTGGCTGAGGCGAGAAAACTCTGATGTGTACTCGTCGACGGTATGGTTGCCCTGCCCTAGGTGCTCGAACTGTCTAATCAACGCCTCCCTTGCTACGTATGGATAGAACTTCCTCTTGAACAGTCGCTTGAATTCCTCCCAAGTTACGTCTAGAGCAGAAAATCGGGGCTCGCCTTGGTACCATGTCTGCGCGATGTCGAAAAGCTGTCCACTGACTGACTCAATCTTTAACTCTTCTGGAACTAGGGCCATCTTCAGATACCTCTCTACGTTCTCCAGCCATTCATCAGCGTAGACGATCCCCTCTGTCCCATGGAACGGCATGTGTCTAAAGTCCATGAAGTGCTTGGGATTCTCCGGGCGCTGTCGCGGAGCATCTCGAGTCTAAAGAGCTTCTCTTAAGGTGTCGCGAAAGATGTTGGCCTGCTATTGGAAAATTTGCAGGAGGGTGAGGCTGTCCAGTGCCGGTGGCGGGGGCAGAGCAGGTGCTGGATACATCATCGAGGCTGGACACATCACCGGTGGTGGGTGCATGGCAAATGCTGGATGCATTACTGGTACTGGGTGCGTGGCTGGTACTGGACGTGGAACCCCTGGTGGTGGGACAGATACGGGTGGCAGACCGGGTGCTGGTGGTGGAGTCTGCGGAGGAAACTGCGGAGGTGGCGGAAAGTCATCTCTGTGGAATCTTGAGAACTGCGGCTGCGGCGGATTGTCCATATAAGTGAGCTGGCCTCCTTGCGTTGGCGGGGTCATGTACGTAAAAAAGCTTCATGTAGCCGGTGGAGTGTTCAGTACAGCGTTGTTCCTGTCTTGAGAGTTTATCTTAATTGTAACAAGAGTAAACAATTTAGCCGTTGAAGAGATTTCCAAGCAAGATGCAAGTCAAGGATTTAATAAAATCAAGGATTAAGGATTAACAAGGAGTCAAGACATGTGGATGAGATCCTAAGTGTCTAATCCTATTCACAAGCTCACGACGGTACAGTGACGTAACCGAAGTGATTAACGTTGACCTGCATGGGCCACCAAAAAAACTTGTCATGTCCCGCACCCGCTTTTCGGATACGAAGCGTGTCCAAGCCCAGCCTACGCCGCAGTATCGGCGGTAGAACGCGGTCTATACACACAAGTCACTGAATCTCTAATCACGGGAAAATCTATATCTCATCCACAGAATAATCAAGACACAAACAAGATCAGTGCATATCCATGAAACTAAGCAATACTGAATATAAACTGAATGTATCCAAAATCAATGTCACATCCGGTGGACAGAAATCCACTACCAGTAGATGGAAAAATAGAGAAATACAAGAAATAAACCAAGTGCGTACAACCTGCTAACCAAGGCAATCCCAACTGCAAAGCACCGTGATCTGAAGCTAACTCAAATTAACTCATCTGCTCCTGACTCAAACTTGGCTAACCTGAGGAGGTCATCAGGTCCTCAGAGGACATAGCAAGATACATAATATACATGCCTATCTAACAGTTTTATCATGCGTAAGAAATAAACAAGAAGAACAAGAACAAGACAAATGACTACGAACACGAACACTAGAACAACTACGCATACATGAACTGCCGAATGAACGAAAAAATAAGATCAATAGAAGAACCAAACTCTCATCCCGAGTATGGACTCATGGGTTCGAACTAAGCACTAACCCTCGTCCCAAGCGTGGACTCTCTGGTTAGTACTAACCCTCGTCCCGAATGTGGACTCTCTGGTTAGTTCACGGCAAGACACCCTCGTCCCGTGTGTGGACTCTCTGGTGCACCAAATAACCCTCGTCCCGAGTGTGGACTCTCTGGTTGTGTACAACGATAATCAAGGCTATGGCAGTTCACTACACGCACTCATTCTATGACTCGACTCAAGCAAGGTACTGACGAGAAACTCCAAATGAAACACAAGGCCAAACATGAATACGGCTATAAACAATAAAAACAACTCCACAGAAAATAACACGAAAAGCACATGTCCATAAATAATCCAAAAGCTGGAAACTGAAATGAAATGCATGAAAATAAAACTGTAGAGGGAGGTAAGGTATACTTGCCTTAGGTCCTGAGCTGGCACGGGTCAAGAATCCGTATCAAGTCCAAGTAGCCTGTTTAAAGAACTTACAATGTCATTTATACTAACAACGAATCAAATTACTCTTATCTATGTTATTTCATAGAATCCTAACCTGGTGCCTTCATTTGGTAAGGTTTCCTATAGTTGATATTATCTAGCCTAGTGCCTTGCCTTCACTCTATTTATCTGATGAATCCCTATCCAAGTCTTAGCAGTTATACTTAATTGTGAACTCCACACAAAAGTTGGTAACCCTGCTTACCCATCCTCTTTCCCATTTACTGCCCTATACTTGTAGGTCCCATACTCCCTACTAGTACCCTCTGCTCTGGACACATACCTCCCTCCACATGCTCATACATAATCGAGTAATATGGGTGTAAAGAAGGGTCTCCATCACTATAACAGATAATTGTCTTGGTTTGTAGTGTATCCCATGGGTCCTGTCAAGAGGGTATAGGCAATGTTGCTTGATAACATGTGATTATTGTCACTGTGAACACAGTATGTAGTAAACAGGGCCATGACTTATCATTCTATCACAGGGAAGGGTGTCTGTTCCAGGGATTACACACACCTACCCTCACAAGTTGATTTGAACCTGACATTAAGAGTCTACCTAGATGTCAGGGTTAAATCCAGGATGCCAAATGGGTGTAATAGGTCAAACTAATACCTATTTCAATTTGCCCCATCCTCTGTACATACCTACCTATACCTGTAGTTCAGTTCTTGTGTATTGATCCCAGGCACCCTTTATTTACTTGGACCTAGGTACAAGCATTGGTCTTCTTTCCTACTGTTATAGCTACTCATCTAATCTAGATATTCAAGGACTGCCTTAAGATTTGGCCTACCAGTTGTAGTCTTGGTTATCCATAGGTATTAGGAACACCCTGGTCCTGTTTGAAGCCAGGTAATAATCCAATGTCAGTCCCCTGGTCCCTTGGCTATTGTTTTCTGATACCAACACCTAACCCCTCATCTCCCGTGCTAACTTAAATACCAACCTAGTAACCTTCCTAACTCTGGGTACACAGGTCTCTGACCTATGATCTGGTACATTAGTCCCAATCAAACATCAGACAGTAAATCGTGTATAGGAGTGGCGTTATTGTGTACTCAGGTTTCCTGTATTTGTACCCCCGTCTAGTTGTAATAGGATACACATCTTCCTGCAAACCTGGGGTACCTAGTTAGCTAGTGTGTGTTAGCCCAAAGTGATGGTGTAGGCTACCTTGCCAGGGTGTGTGTGGGTACCACCTGGCTATGGCTCCCCGGTTTCTTATGTATGGATCTCTTCCCTTCACCTGTCCTATATTTGCACGTGATTAAGTATTTTAATGTAGGCCATTACAGATGATATCTAAGAGGAGGAACTACCCAGGCTTCTTAAGGACCTGTTGTACCTAATCTTTGTGGGTCCTTAGGATTGGGAGTGTTGCTAAGTCCACCCCATCCCTGTCTTCTTTAACCTGGACTTTAACCACCCAATCTCCTGTTAGGAATTTGCTAGGTACCAAGGAAAATCCATGGTTCAGGATCCCCTGGTCCTGCCAATATGGCATATGTGTATCAGTAAGAGCTTGGACTGCTATACTTATACCTACTCCATCCCCTATCCTTCAAGGATACACAGATGTTTTACCAACTGTTCTTCACATGGACACCTGTGTACGACTACACCATATCCCAAACTAGAAACAGCCTAAGTCTACTACTGTATAAGAGTCTATACACCTATATGTGAAGTCTGATATATCTATGTGTGTACAGATACATGGGTACAGGGAAACCCCCCTAATCCTGATGACTCAATTCTTCTCAGGATTTGCATCAAATACCTGTTATTACCCTTAAAACATAATGGACTACTAGGCTCAAGGATCTTGTATGACAGAAAAGATAAAAGGAAGAAGATTACCTGATTGAAGGATTGAAGCCCTGCTCTGGTAAACCCCTCGATAGCGACTTCACAAGTTGGTTAGGTGCAGGAAGGGTTTTTGGGGTCGGCCACCTGCCTATTTATAGGCGTATGTATGGATTGATCCACAGGAATAAGATAGGAATAAATCTGATTTGAATCAAGGTTTGAGTATATCCTTCTATTCGAAGGTGGTAGGGGAAAAATTGATTTGGCTGTTTGAACAAAATTCAAATTTGAATTAGGTTTGATCTTTAGAGAGCAGCTCATATTAACCCTTGGTTCGAATACCAGGGAATTGATCAACCAAAGTTTTAGAGATTCCCTTTTTAAATTCAAAACCGAACACAGTGGTTGGATGCTCAGTTCAAAAGAAAATTGAAATATGGGTATTTATACTAAGGTCCTTGTTCTCTTCCTATATTCCTATGGGGTCCCTCCATTAGTATTCAAGTAAAACCAATATAACACTTAACAATATATGTGACAATTTATTGATGAAATAAATAAAATAAAAAAATGTGAGGATAAAATTTGATTAAGGGGTTTACAAATGGATATCATCGGGCCGATCATCCCTCCATCCTCCAAAAGACACCTGTTTATCCTTGCTATCACCGACTACTTTTCCAAGTGGGCGAAGGCGATACCATTGGCTGAGGTAAAAACCTCAAGCGTGATCAGCTTCGTCAAGCATCACGTTATCTACCGCTTCGGAGTTCCTCGAAGGATTATCCACGATAACGGCCCTCAGTTTGTGGGCCACGCATTCCATCGGTTTTGTGATAAAAATTGGATATAGAACGTAGCATCGACGGCCTACAATCCTGCAGCGAATGGGCTAGTCGAAGCATTCAACAAGACAATCGTTAAGTTACTCAAGAAGGTCATATCTTCCAATAAGCACGACTGAAATAAAAAACTCGACAAATATCTATGGACTTAACATACAACCGTTCGGACACCTACTAGCAATACGCCATTCTCTCTCGTCTACGGGAGTGAGACGGTACTCCCTTTGGAGATCCAGATTCCGCCTCTACGGGTATCTTTCACCAACCAGCGGACAAACAAAGACAATCAACACCGTCGGCTACAAGAGTTGGAAGTGCTGGACGAAAAGTGTCTGCTAGCTCAGGAGCATATCGAGCTGTATCAAGCTTGGATTTTTGGGGCCTTTAACAAAAAGGTCAAGGAAAGGACATTCCAAGTAGGTGACCTCGTCTTATCAGTTGGGAGACCAATGGTGATGACTCACAAGATGCCTGGCAAATTCGAACCCAAGTGGAAAGGACGGTTCATCATAGAGAAGGTATGTTCCAATGGTGCTTACCGGCTGGCCAAACCTAACGACAATTTGCTAATGATGCCGATCAATGGCAAGTTCCTAAAGAAATACTATGTCTGAGGTCTAAATCAATATGTATTCCCACGTCCCTCGCAGGTGTTTATGGATTCTACTAACGAATCCATCCCTTTTTTCGTTTCCCCAATAGAGAACTTCCAAGTTCACATCACCTCTAAGTCATTTTCTACAATCCAACAAGGTTCATGTCTACCACGTCTATATTACCTCTGAGTAGACATTTTCCTATGGCAAACCCTATGTTGTCCTATTCATCTATAGAACATCTCACGTCCATACTACCTCTGGGTCGTTCTATACATCCCCACAGAATCTATTATTACCATGTCCACATAAACTCTGAGTAAGGAAAAATTTACCACAAATTCTGTGTTTACCATGTCTATATTACATCTGAGTAAACACCCCATAAAAATATCCCCAACGGAGTCAGGCTATTAAAAAGAGTTCACAAATGGGTGAGCAAATAAAGAAGGATGACTTTTATTCATAAAAGAAAAGAAGTTCGACTACATCAAAATGAAAAAACCTTTCCAAAGGAAGGGAACAAAATGAAGACATCAAGACTACTGCCTAAGTAGGCCGGCGCATGAGCTTATCAATCCGGATCCTTAGGAGGGCGATCCTGGCCGACAGACTCTATTGCTCGGTACTCCGCTTCCTGACGCCTGGATGCCTCCTCTCTCAGCTGAGACATGCCTTAGTAAGAAGCCTCCAGCTCTACCTGATAAGCATCGACTTTCTCCTTATCCTGAGCTAAGGTCTCAGATCGCTGACGAAGGGACCTCTGCTGATCCCTCGACTTCTCTAGCTTACTCTCTGTGGTGGGCAACGTCTCTTCCATGTGCTGAATCTGCTCTCGGAGGTCTTTACCTTGCTCCTCCATGGTTGCTTGGCGACAAACCGGGACTTCCTCGGCGGTAACCACTTCTCCGACTTCCACCTCGATCTCAGCGATCCTGCGAGTAATAACTTCTTGCTCCAACTCATGATAGGAGAGTTCAGCAGCCATTTTCTCTATCTCTGCGTCTGCTATAGCCGAAAGATTATGCTCAAGACCTTGAAGTTCCAGAGCAGCAGCTTCCAACTCCGCCATGGAGGCCTCCAGGGAGTCAGCTTTTGCCTCATACCCAGGATCTATCTCTGGTTTCCCAGCAAGCATTAACATACAACAGGGCCCAGTCGCCCTAAAAGATCTCCATGTTTGTGATTCCCAGTTGCATCGAAAATATTTCAAAACTATTCCATAACAAAGATCATAGTTCATGTCCACATTACCTCTAAACTATCCAGTTGTCACTACCCGAGCAAATATGTCCTCGGAGCCCAGCTGCTCTAGGACATTCCTTTATCATTTCCTCAGTAGAAGACATCCACGTCCATATCACCTCTGAGTTGTTTTCTATATCCCCACAGAGTTCCATTCTTACCATGTTCTTATAACCTCTAAGTAAGAAAATTTTACCATGAAGTCTCATGTTTGCCACGTCCACATTACCTCTGAGGAAACATTCCTATTCAGCAACCTCTGTGTCGCTATATCCCTAACAGTAAACAATCATGTCCATATCACCTCGAAATTGTTTTCTGCATTCCTATAAAGTCATTCTGACCATGTTCGTACAACCTCTGAGTAAGATACCTTTAATGGGATTCTATGTTTACTATGTCTACATTACTCTGAGTAAACATCCTATCAATTGAGTTTTTCATCAGCATGTCCATCAATACCTCTGATGGTGTTTGTCATCTCAACTTACCATCCATACTTAGTTCTGAGTATGCTAAGGATAATAAGTCCACATAAATTCCCCAGCGGAAGTACCTAAACCTATCACGTCCATAATATCTATGATAAGAAGTTATGTGCCTAAACATCTCTACTGTCCATGCTTCTTATTCAATGTATTTCAAATCTTGTCCAAGTTTTAAAAACTTTGAATGGGGACTTGTAGAAGCATAGAGAAAAGTATATTGCTTTTAGTTCCACATCGGAAACGAAAAGAAGAAAAGTCATATTCCACTCTATATATAGAGCCCTCTTGCCTCCTTTGGAAAGGGCACACAAAAAAGAAAGTAAAGGGAGCCCATTGAATCCCGAGAGCCTGTTCGAGCCACAAAAAGTGGCTGGGAAGTGTAGCGAAGACTGCCACTCCCAGGATGCACGACAAACGAAGGCGCAACACAAGAAGAAGGGCGCAACATCCTATCTGCGCATGAATCCTGCAGTGCAAAAAAGATCCTCTATCTTTGATAGAATTGCTTGCCCCCTGGGTAAGGCCATGTTGGATTCTGAGTACTATACACCTTCTAGGGATAGTACAAAGAAATCCAAGTCAGCACGCGCATCGCGTGATCAACGTGTTATGCCACCAGTTAGCCAAAAGCATGCGCTGGCAATAATGCGTACGCTGACGGCAAGCTGTACAGAACTTGTTCGAGTGCTTCGATGCCTCGACCAACATAGTTCTCAAAATCTCCCTGTTGCTTGGGCGCCTTCGGGCACAAACTAGGCCAGGGGCAAACACTATGGTGACAAATTTATGTAAGCAGTGTGGCGGCAAACGTGAAATGAGTCTGCACCACAAGCAACCTTCCACTCATGTCTCATGCGCGGGGATTGAGTCGAGGAACAAATTCATCACATCTACACTCATGCGCCCAGCTCGGCTGTGCATGTGAAGTGGGCTTAAATGTGAATATCTCTTCCCACTTCCCATGAATTACAGAACGTGATTTTTCACAAATGTAAGGCGTTAAGTTAATGGATGAACCTCATAATCCTCATAATGAATCTCATTTATGAGACTCATGACTAAGTCTTCATTCGTCTCTCGAGCAGCAAAAATCGAAAAGCTATTTGACAAGAGCGTCCTTAAAAGCGCAGCACCACAGAGCGCCCCTAAACTTCACCACTCCCGAGCACCCTTAAAGCACAGTACTCCATAGCGGCCCTAAAGTGTAGCACTTCCATATGCCCCTAAAGCGCAGCACTCCAGAGCGCCCCTAAAGCGCCGTACTCCAGAGTGCCCCTAAAATACAGCACTTTCCTGTGCCTGTAAAGCGCAGCTCCTTCAGAGTTTGCTAGAAGCGCAGCTCCTTCAGAGTTTGCTAGAAGCGCAACTCCTTCAGAGTTTGCTAGAAGCGCAGCTCCTTCACAGCCCCTTCAGAGCTCCTCTATTACGACCTGCACCCAAATAATTGGGTTCAAGTACGTAGGCCATGCCCAGCCTATGTCGTAATATCGGCAGTAGAACGCTGTCAAGTACCCAACAAATATCTATAGTATTTATAATCCATAAACATTAAGTACTCAAATTGCATACATCTATGAAAGATATAGAATAGGAAAGATAACAGTAACATTGAATCAACCAGAGTCTACAAATGATCATATATGACCAAAATGTATCGGAGACAAATTCGATAATGAAAACACAATCCAAATAAAGAAATAATAGCCTAGAGCTCTCAGGAGTCAACTCACGGTCAATGGAGCATCGAGATTCTGTCTCAGCTAGCATCATTATGTAGTCCAGGAATGTGGGGCATAACAACTCCTAAAATTTGGTTATCTGGTCAGGAGTGGAGCGAAGTACATAAACTAATAATAGTTCCATTAAATTGATAAAAATTATAAATAACAGTAAGCAATGGAAATACATGATGGATAAGTAAAACTGAGCAGTAAAAAGTACAGGACAATCATGTGAGAATGTCATGGTAGCAATGTACTGTAAGTAATCAGGAGTATGATGTAACAATAGGTAATAATCTAGAATAGAACATGTATTACTACTACTAAATGGTGCCTTGAGATAATAGTTTATTATGTGATCGGCTTGGGACTAGGATCAAGCTATCCATATGACCGGCTATGCATAAGTACAAGCACAGGTAAACATGGAATCAGGTCGGCCATACACGGAAGATATGTACATGTACAAGTAAGATCAGGCTACACCTTGCGTGTAGTGAGGGTGAGTTATGCACAAGTAGTTTGGGTACGATCACATAATCTTCTAATACCTCTCCATCCTCCGACTAGTATAATGGATCCATCTATGGCACATTACGACATGTGATTCTCTAAGAGGGTAGCAAATCCCCTTAAAAATTGTGTCCATACAAGTACAAGAACAATAATCAAGAATAAGTCATGTACCAGTATACCAGGATAACCATGAATAACATCTCAAGACGGGATCCAAGCTATACCAATTCGTATACTCCCATATCAGGAATCAAATATAACACTACAAACTGATATCATAGAGGCTATCAAGGTAGTGAAAACTATCAGAGAATATACTTGCCTTAATTTGCTGGAGTCGACGTACGCAACACGAACATGTCGACAAGGAATAGGTGCAATGCTATGCTTCACAAAATGGTTCCAAACAATGGCATAGACGGTCCCATTGAGTCCAGAATAGTCAAAATATCCTAGTTTGGTATATAGGAGCCCAAAATCAGAGTTCGGAACGATATTCAAATCACGAAATAGGAAACGACTATAATAGCCGTGATTCATCATTTCGGAGGGAAAATTATAACTAATTTTGAAAATTATTTTTAAAGTTTAGAAACTATACTTCATAATTAAACTATTTTCAGATAATATTTGAAAGCCTGAGAAAATTCACTTTTGTACTAAGACTCCCATTTTGTCAAATATAATTTTTTAGCCAAAACTAAATTTAAAAATAGCCAAAAAAAATACTATAATAATATATTTAGCTAACTAAACCAATTTTGGAAAATAGTACTTTGGTTTTACAAATAATTTTAGAAAATTAATTACTATGTATTTTAAATAGGACTAAGGGTGCTAATATTAATGAAACTAAATTTATAAAATATGTATACGTATATATACCAAAATATATACATTTATATATACTATTATAAGTATACATATAATATATTTACAATTGTAGAAGCATGGAAAAGAATAAAGAAAGATCCATGCGGCCAGAGAGCCCCCTGCGGCTCAGAGACTTCATGCGGCTTAAGTATCCATGCGGCTCGAACATCTATGCGGCTCAAAGAGGAGCCACGTGGCCTACGAACAGCTCTCTCATCCTTTACTGCATTAAATGCTTTGCCGGCTGACAGCTTTGATAAGGTAACAGTTCTGACACGAAGATATCATTATGACTACCTCATAATGACGGACTCCTTGGAAAGCGAAGAAAATCTCTGACACGATCCCCCGAGAGCCAAAAACTGTCATGTGGCCTTGACACGTGGACAGTTGTATGCGGCCCAAACGGAGACTCCCCCATGCGGCCCAAACGGAGACTCCCCCATGCGGCTCACGAAGACTATATTCATGCGGCTCATAAAGACTAGCCCCATGCGGCTCACGAAGACTAGCTCCATGCAGCTCATGAGGACTATCTCCATGCGGTTCACTCATGCGGTCATCTACACTCATGCGGCTCAAATCATTACCATGCGGTTTAAATGTTCAGGGGAGCCACTCTCTAACAGTCTGGACACGTGGCCAGCCTTATGCGGCTCAATAAGGAGCGACCTTCATGCGGCTCAGATTTCTGCTATTATGACGCATGGCATGATAACAGGGCATGTGGCATCAGATTGAGCGAAATCCCTCAACAAATCCTAACGAAATATTGGGATCAAATCAGATCATTTACAAATAAGCCAATTAAAGACACGTGTCGAGAAATCCGAGGTTGGCATGACAAATCAGGAGGATTTATGTCAATCAGCACTAATTACCCACAAAAGATTTGATACAATCATATTTATTGTTCAAATCAAGATGAACGGCCCAGATCCCGTGATCCTTAGCCGCCGACTTTCAAGAATGGGCAATCATTGCAAACCCTAATGAGGCCCCCCCACTCTTATAAATAGCAGGGTACCATTCCCTTGCAAAGAGACAGACATATACGGAGAGATACACACACAGACATAGACAACCAAAGAGCCAGAGAGAGAGCATTTGTTCATCAACGCCAAGCAGATCTTCTACAGAGCCAAGGCTGTACCTGATCGTCCAAGGAGTAAGGCAGAGCTGCCGTCGCTTTCCCGAGCCTCTACGGTCACCCCCCAGAATCTAAAATAAACAATTGTACTTAGATTATTGTACCTAGGTTTTCGTTCCTAGGCTTTCTTTGTACAAGCGAGTTTATATTGTGAAGTAAAAGTCCAGTCCTCCGATAATTGTTCTGTTCTTTTATATTTCATGGCAAACACGATGGCGACTCTGCTGGGGACAAACTTCTCCATGGCTGAGGAGTTGGTGACGTAATCGAATGCAGCCAAACTTGGCTCCACGCAACAGAAGATGGTCGTCCGCTTCGACCAACAGGCGTTTGAAGGAATGCTCTCTGAAGGAAGTACTGGCCCGGTCCAAAAGCGAACCCGCACAAAGAAAGCTCGCTGCAAGTGAAGGCCAAAATCATTTGCTCCTCCACAAGCTCTGGACGGGGTACTCTCTGCTACCCAAGACGGCGAAGGCGACTCTCATACGGCTCCACTTCGAGCCGTAGAGGACTCTGCTGTCCCCAAGTTTGGCAAAGGAAATCACTACGATGCTGGACTTGCAGGGGCAAAGAGTGATTCTATGTGCCCCAAGAAGAAGCCGAACACTCCTGTGGCCAAATCTGCCAACCACCTGCAGGAGGCACATACGGGTGAATCTGCCAGCCGCATGAAGAAAGTCTATGCGGTCATATCATCCAGCAGCATGAAGAAAACTCATGCGGCTGAGACTCCCAGCTGCATGAAGAAAGCCTATGCGGCTACGTCTGCCAGCCGCATGAAGATTGTTGATGACAGCCGTATGACGCCTACTCCACGAGGCTCTGTCTTCGATCGCCTCTTCTATGGTCCTGATCTTTTGTGCTCCCAAGAAGATATGTCCGACTCTCTCCAGCATCACCTAGACTCTTCCTACTATGTGCCCTTACGCACTAGAGCGAAGAAGTCTAGGGCAGCGCGAGCTTGGCAAGCTCGGTTCGCTGATCCAGTCTCTGACCATCCGAGTGTCCCACATATTGTTATGCGGGCCTCAGATGGAAAGTTGTACAGAACCACTCGAGTCCAGCCCCCGACGGCAAACGGACAGAGAGGTTCGCAAAAGTCTCCCAAAATCCAGGGAGCAAACACGGTCGATCCAGACCCATCTGACTTGCGTGAGGCCATCCTCCACAAACGCAAGGAAAAAGAAGATGCATCGGGGTGCAAAGAGTCCTCCCACGGACGTCACTGCACCCAAGTCATCGTTAACTGCTGCTGCAATAATGCGACGGTACAAAAAGATCGGCAGTCCATCTTTCAAAGAATGCAACAGCCGTCTTCAAAAGACGAGGCACTTTCTGTCGTCTCCTGCAACTCTGCTCAGAAAGTCCCCGCTGATGGGAGAGGGAAGAAGACAAATATTTTCAGCCCGAAGATTTCAACCACTTTGACCAAAAGACTGTCGTCTAAGCGGGTGCCCACCACCGGAGTGTTCTAAGGTACCCGTTCTAAGACAAAATCTACTACAGTGGGAGATTCATCGTCCACACCACTGGGGGTTGCTGGAACTGGGGGTAGCACTCCTTCGAACCTCCACGACAATCCGATGTTCCAAGAAGACGAGCCGGGGGAAACAACTCTTCCATCAGATGCAGCAAACCCCGACGTCTCCAAGGACGTCCACAACTCCCAAGACGAGACGAACTCAAAAACTGGGGGTACTGTTCCTTCTGAGTCTGAACCAGAAGAGAACATTCCTACATACCCCGATGACTTCTCACTACAGGGGTATGATTCAGAGGGCGCTTCCTCCACCGTTCCGTCCATCTTTTCTCATGTAAAGACGGTGTTCATGACGGACAGCAGCTAAGGTGGCTCCAGTGATCGCCAACACATAGACACTATGGAGGCCATACTACTTGCCTTGGTCAAGTCTGTGGACGAGATCAAAGCGGCCCTTCCAACTCTACAAGGAGGGACGCCTGGCCAAGCAAGCGCAGGTCTCGCGGTCAATGCGGACTCGAATTCAGCAGCACCGAACCCGGGCAACAATCCTTCCAAAGTAACGGCCCCCACCACCGTGGATGAGGCCCGAGAAGCGAGAAGAGAGGTCCAGGAGCTCCGAGCCATGTTTCACGCTCGAGAAAACTCTCAAGACCTCAGAATACGGCAACCATACCCTGCTGCCTGGAGGGATGTTCCATTTCCACCAAGATATAAGCCGTTTAATATCAATCCTTATGATGGCAAGACCTCCGCAAGTCGGTACATCACTTACTTCGAGGTCACCACCGACCATCTGCCCCATGACGATGCCATCCTTACACGGTTATATATTGGGGCATTGGAAGGAGTCGTCTTCGACTGGTATCGCAACCTGCCAGACAACTGCATCCACTCCTTCGCCAGCTTCAAGCGCATGTTCTTGGAGAGATTCTATAAAGTAGGGTAGGACATCACAATGTCCACCCTCATGGACGTCGTCCAAGGGGAGAAAGAGCTGACAAGGAACTACATCGAGCGGTTTTGCCAAACCGCAATGAAGTTGACGTCTGGAAATCCAGATTCCTCCTTAATTGAAATTTGCCAAAAGAGACTGCTCCCAACAATCAGTCTCTGGATGGGCGAAAGTTAATTCAAGGACTGAAAGGCGTTTATTATCAGTGCCACAAGTGCCGAAGAACGATTAAAGAAGGCTCGCCAATTGGGATTGTACATCTCGGACGGAGAGAACAAGGGCAAGCGTCCTAACACCAAAACGACAATGGAGGTAGCCCCTCCAACAATCGGGACATCAGGGGTAAGCAAGCCATGGTAGCCGACACAGCACAGAAACCTGAGCCAAAGCCGGCAGACAAACAATGGCCGCAAATCACTTACTCCTTCGAAGACGGTCACGTCAAGCCCATCTTGGACATCCTCATACAAGGAGACAAAATTCAGCTTCCTCCACCAAGATGGAAACCTCGGTCGGCAGAGTTGGAGAACCTGAAGTACTGCCATTATCACCGCTACGTCCACCATGCTACACACGACTGCTACCAGCTAAAACGGTACATCCAAAATCTCATCGATTCGAATGCTCTGGCCATCGATTTCGAAGAGGTGACAGTGGCAGCCAATATGGTGTCAGTACAATTCGGCAGCTTCCCTCCGATGGAAACTCAAGACGGTGTGGTCCCCAACCCTCTGGCGACGATGGAGATTGCTAATCTTCTACCTCCCTGAGATCAGGCTGCTGGTCTAGTACCCCTCACCACATCACGAGGGGAGGTCATGTGGGTCCACCCAGACTTGGTATCTAAAGTGACTCAGCCCACACCATCTTCCATTGGCAAGAAGAAGAGTGGAAAAGTCAGGTCCTGCCGTACAATCTCGGCAGATATCGAAGAAGCTACAGCCGTCGTCACTCGGTCTGGGGCACAATCCCAACCTGTGGCTGACAACTCGACTGAAGATCATCAGCCCGCTACAACTGACGCTCCGGGACCGGCTCAGCCTCCGGCGACCGACAAGCCTAGGCCGAAGGAGACTCGCTTTGACAAATCCCTCCAAAAAGAGATGCCGAAGGGGCTGGAGAAGCCCTACAACTTCGACATCTTGGCACAATTGGCCAACACACCGGCCAAGTTGTCATTATACGAGCTTCTGAGACTCTCAAAGGATGTTCGCGCAGCTTTGAGCGATGCACTCCAAAATGCCGACGCGTACCTGGCTCAGGTCAACCTCACGGGAGAGAACCGGCTTGCAGATCTCCAAGACAGCGCTTGTACGGGAGCAATGCCCAATATTGTCTTCACTCCGTAGGACATGCTCATCAAAACCAACCTGCACGATCGCCCGCTATACTACACTGGATACATCAGCGACGTAAAGGTGGATCGGATGCACATTGATCCTGGCTCTTCCATAAGCATTATCCTGAAGGGTCTACTACATCATCTCTGTATCCCAATGCATCGCCTGACGCCTACAAGCACCGCCATCAGCGGTTTCAATTCGGGCAGGAGCTTCCCAATTGGGAAGATTCGTCTGAAGTGTTAGATTGGCGATCTCCAATCAGAAGTCACCTGCTACGTCATAGATGCAGACACTTCTTACAATATCCTCTTGGGGCGCCCGTGGATACACGATTATATAATTGTGCCTTCCACGCTGCACCAGTGCTTCAAATGTGTCGACAAATACGACTTCGTGAGGACAGAATTTGCCGATATCGATCCCTTCAAAGGGGTCGAATCCTACTACTCAGACTCCTGCATATACGAAAAGTCGAAGAGGCACATTGGTGAAAGAGATGTGCAAACTCGTACCGAAACGGCCACAGGATCATAAGAACCTCTGACGATCCACCTCCAAGCGCACAAACCTGGCAAGTCTGTACCCCTTACAACCACTCTGCGTAAGGACACAATCAGCCTCTCGGCACAAGAAGAGCAGATGATAATCCGGCTGCCAAGGTCTGGCCAAGTACCAAGACCCACAACGGAGCTACTGACAATCAGGCTACCGAGAGTCGGCCAGCCGTAAACGGAGAAGCTCAATCTCTCCGACAAGCCAATGACGATACGCCTTCCCAAGAAGGGTTGTCACCCCGATGCAAGGCCTAGAACTTCTAGCGAACCAACCACTCCTCGTCCAGCATCGAGTACCAAACTGGGGGTTGCTAGTCTGCCAAGAACTCCCCGTTCTGCTCCACTAGTTGAACCTCTGACGATCAAGCTGCCCAGGTTGTCCTCTTAGTCTTCGTTTATACAGGGGGTAGCCGAAGAGGAACCGGAGCTAGCCAAGTATGTGGCTGCCCACACTAATGTTCCCTCCGCAGATGATGTAATCCCGCTAGAAAAGATACCTTACTTCATCAATAAAGGGCTATCTTTGAACTACCTCGAGCTTAATAAGCTTTGTACAATGTATGCTATAGAACACGGTATAGGCACTCACCTACACACACAGGTGACAAATGTGTACACCGTAATCTAGCTTACTCCAGTGGAAGACGCTTACCGTATGATCGAGGGAGGGGACCATCCAATCATCTTCGGCCGGAAGGACGATCCACAGCCCTTCACCGTAGAAGAAGTCGACCTTGAATCAGATGCCTGGAGACTGCCTCTGTATCTTTATAGCCCCCAATCCAAGTATCTCATACAAAAACAGGGGTATGATCTGGAGACGACGCCAGACTTGAACTACGGTGCTGGACGACGATTAACTTTGAAGACACCGGCCCCGGCTGGCAAACTACGGGACTACTATAGCAAGACTCGATGTGGGTTAGGGTATGTTACACCCATGACAACCCCTGAGAGTTTAGATGAAGAATGTGACTGGCATTCACATTCAACCGGGTTACCAACTTCTGATTCAGATACCAGCATCGAAGATGTATTCAGACAAGTCCTGTCAGTCAACATGGCATTCGCCGACGCTTATGAAGAAGACGAAGACATCCCTGAAATCCTCGAGTTAGAGCCATAGGCCCAATAGTTGGATGCACAATGGAAAAAGCGTTTCGAACAGAGAGAACCTCCTACTGAAGATGAGGTCATACAAGTGGACCTCGGTAGCGAATCTTCTCCAAAACCAATCTTCGTCAGTAAAAGTCTAACAGATGAAGAGCGAGAATCGCTGCTGGAACTTGTCAAATAATATATCGATGTGTTCGCCTGGAGCTATGAAGACATGCCAGGACTAAACCCCGAGATTGCCCTTCACAAGCTCAACATTCGGCCAGATGCAAAGCCAGTCAAGCAACAACAACGACGCTTCTGCCCAGACATCATGGATGCGATCGAGGCCGAAGTCAACAAACTGATAGCCAGCGGCTTCATACGTGAAGAACAACATCCTGACTAGGTCGCCAATATAGTACCCGTCCTCAAGAAGAATGGGAAGATTCGAATCTGTATCGACTTCCGCAACCTGAACGAGGCATGCCCCAAAGATGAATTCCCCCTTCCTATTACAGACATCATGATTGACAACACATGCGGCTTCGAACGTATGTCATTTATGGACGGCTTCTCGGGGTACAACCAAATCAAGATGTCTCCTGACGACGAAAAGCATACATCATTCCGAACACCAATTGGCACATACTGCTACACAGTCATGCCTTTCGGTTTGAAGAATGCCGGTGCCACATATCAAAGAGCCATGAGCATCATCTTCAGAGACCACTTACGCAAGACGGTAGAGTGCTATATTGATGACATCGCCGTCAAGACTCACTGTAAGGGAACCATCTCCAGGATCTGAGGATGGTATTTGACCTGATGCGAGCGCACAATCTGAAAATGAATCCCACGAAGTCCTTCCTGGGCATATCCAGCGGAAAGTCTTGGGTTTCATCATCACCGCCCAGGGTATCCATGTAGACCCTGAGAAAACAAAGGCAATTATGGAGATGGGTCCCCCGAGAAATCTCCGCGAACTCAGAGGCCTTCAAGGGAGGCTAGCTTACATCAGGAGGTTCATTTCTAACCTATCCGGGCGATGTCGACCATTCACCCATCTCATGAAGAAAGGCGTCTCATTCGTATGGGACGAAGAATGTCAGCGTGCCTTCGACAACATCAAAGAATATTTGTCGAACCCTCCAGTCCTGGTGGCCCCGGTTGCTGGAAAACTATTCCTGCTCTACGTACGAGCAATGGAACATTCCCTCGGAGCTCTACTGGCACAAAACAACGATGCAGGCCATGAGCGAGCCATATATTACCTCAGTCGAATGATGATTGGGCCAGAGCACCGATACACCGCTGTGGAGAAGGAATGCCTCGCCTTGGTGTTCGCCATTCAGAAGACGCGGCACTATGTTACTGGGCAAACAATACATGTGACCTCATGAGTCAACCCTCTTAGGGTCCTCATGACTAAACCGGGGGCACTCAGCTCTCGCCTCGCTACATGGGCAATATTGCTATCCCCCTATCATATGATCTTCATCCCACAAAAGGCGGTCAAAGGTCAAGCCCTGGCAGACTTTTTGGCAGCCCACCCAGGCTCGGAGTCGTCCAGAATATATGACAAAATCCCAGAAGAGGTCGCCGAGTCGCATGCAACCTCCCATGATAATATATGGCGAATGTTCTTCGAGGTGCTTCGAGAACTGGACCCAAGGGCAACATTGTCGTCGGAGTCGGGGTGGTACTGGTCTTTCCTTCTGGATTGGTAATCAATCGTGCTTACTCTCTCACATAACCCTGCTCTAACAATGTGGCCGAGTACAACGCTCTGTACATTGGCCTCCAACTTGCAAGAGAGCTGGGGGTAGAATATCTTGAAGCATACGGCGATTCTCAGTTAATCGTCAATCAGATCCGGGGCTCATACGAAGTCCACCACGAAGACATGATCACCTATCACCAAATAGCGATCGATATCATCTCGTCGTTCGAGGGTTTCTTTATCGAGCATGTTCCCAGACTCCGAAATATCGAAGCCGATGCCTTAGCAAGCCTGGCCGCTTCCCTAGCAGTGCCAAATCATACTCATCAATCTGTAGATGTGATAGGCCACGAACTGGTCTGCCCCATGAACAACGTTCAATTTGTGGCGAGTTATGTCGCTCAGACGATCGACGAAGTTCCAGATTGGAGACAACCATTCATTGACTTCGTCGTCTACGATATCTTGCCCGAGAACCCAAAGGAAGCCACCTCCATCAGACGGCGTTCTCTCAAATTCTTCTACGATACAGAGATGAAAATGCTGTATCGCCGATCCTATGATGGATTATTGCTTCGGTGTCTGTCAAACGCAGAAGCCAAAGAAGTCGTGCGAGAAGCTCATGACGGTATCTACGGGGCCCATCAGCCTAGCCCTAAATTGCAAGACCGTCTTCGTCGAATGGGCTACTACTGGCCCACGATGGTAACAAATGTGATAGACTATGCGAAAAAGTACAAAGCCTGCCAAGTCCACGCGGACTTCATCCACCAACCATCCGAATTTCTACATCCGACAGTGGCATCTTGGCCATTCGAAGCATGGGGGATGGATATCATTAGTCCGATCACTCCACCTTCCTCCCGAGGACATCGCTTCATACTCGCAATCACAGATTACGTCTCCAAATGGGCGGAAGCTGTCCCGTTTGCAGAAGTAAAGACTTCAAACGTGATCAGCTTCCTTAAGCATCATGTCATCTATCGCTTTGGACTGCCCTGAAGGATCATCCACGATAATGGTCCGCAGTTTGTAAGTCACGCCTTCTATCGGTTCTGTGACAAGCACCGTATCCAGAATATTGCTTCGACGCCATACTATCCAGCAGCGAATGGGTTGGCAGAAGCATTCAACAAAACCATCATCAAGTTACTCAAGAAGTTCGTGTCATCCAACAAACGTGACAGGAACGAGAAGCTTGGTGAATGCTTATGGGCGTATCGTACCACAGTCCGAACGGCCACAGGGAACACACCATTCTCCCTGGTATACGGAAGTGAGGCAGTTCTCCCATTGGAGACTCAAATACCCTCACTCCGCGTTGCCCTCACCTATCAATTGACGACGGATGATATCTACCGACGCCGACTACAAGAGTTAGAGGCCTTAGATGAAAAGTGCCTCCTGGCCCAGCAACGGATCGAGCTATACCAAGCACGCATCTCTGGAGCCTTCAACAAGAAAGTTAAGATCAGAACATTCCAAGTGGGTGATCTCGTTCTGGCAGTCCGGAGGCCGATGGTCATGACTCACAAGACCGCCGGCAAGTTCCAGCCAAAATGGGAAGGTCCATTTATCATCGAGGCTGTATTCTCCAACGGTGCTTACCGTCTCACAAAACAAAATGGAGACTTGCTCATGTTGCCCGTCAATGGCAAGTTCCTGAAGAAATATTATGTCTGAACGACATATTCCAGATCTCTGAGTCATGTACCCGCTGGTGTCGCTGAACTCACCTTCTCGATATTCTAGATTATCGAGTTATGTACCCGCTGGTGCCGCTGAACTCACAACCACAAAATTCCAGATTATCGAGTCATGTACCCGTTGGTGCCGCTGAACTCACAACCACTCATTCCAGATTATCGAGTCATGTACCTGCTGGTGCCGCTGAACTCACATCCACAATATTCCAGATTATCGATTCATGTACCCGCTGGTGCCGCTGAACTCACGTTTCACAAACATTCTAGATTATCGACTCATGTACCCACAGGTGCCTCTGAACTCACATTCCGGTCACTCTTTCAGATAGTAAGTCATGTATGACCATACCTCTGAACTTTCTTCCTGGAAAAGATCCTCCCTCATGATCCACTACCCGTACTCCAAGTGCACAAAAAGGGTAACCAATCCACAAATTTCTAAAACGGCCATGTCCTCATTACCTCTGAGTCGTTTCACTTCCGCCAAAAACAAATCACCCCTTTACATAGAACTTCCATGTCCTTATTACCTTTGAGTCATTCTATGTACCCTCCTTCATTCCTCCTTCATTGAGCCCACTCCTGCCATGTCCTCATTACCTCTGAGTGGGAAGGCTCCGTCGAAGAAACCCTCATGCTTGCCATGTCCTCATTGCCTCTGAGTAAGTATGATAATTCCCTTTCGACTTATTATCTGTACCCACAACCGGAGTACGCCAAGGATAATAGGTCCATAAATATTCTCTGTTGAGTCCACTCCTGCCATGTCCTCATTACCTCTGAGTAGGAAGACTCCGCGGTAAAACCCCCATACTTGCCATGTCCTCATTACCTCTGAGTAAGTATGTTGGTCCTCTCTCGTCTTATTATCCGTACCCTGAACCAGGGTATGCCAAGGGTAATAGGCCCACAAATGTCCTTTGTTGACCACGAATATCCTCCGTTGAGTCCACTCCTGCCATGTCCTCATCACCTCTGAGTAGGAAAACTGTACAGTAAAACTCTCATACTTGCCATGTCCTCATTACCTCTGAGTAAGTGTATTGGTTCCCCTCCATCCTATTATCCGTATCCTAAGTCGGGGTACGCCAAGGATAATAGGCCTACAAATGTCCTTTGCTAAGTATCTTAGTACAGGCCCACCATTCCTCATCATGCCTCGAGAGCCCAGCTGCTCCATGGCACTCTATCTTCCGATACCCCAAACACCCACGACAACCTTGTCGTGGAACTGTTCTAGGCATCCCCAATCAAACTTGTTACCCATACCTAAAACCATGGTATGCCAGGGGTAACAGGTCCACAAACAAGTCCCCCATGCGGGGCAAATATCACCACAATACCACAGGCACAAACAAGCAATACAAATAAAGGGTAGAATAGAAAGTACTCGTTATTTGAAGGACGAAAAAAGTATTACATGTTTGGGACCAGATCCCTCTCAAAAAGAAAAGAAGAGGAAAACAGAAACAAGAAAAGGCCGACTATAGTTCGGCATTACACAACTCTAAAAGGCGGTTTCTCACCAAGGTAGTCCCTCGCTCAAGCCGCTGCCTAGCTCGACGCTCGGCCGCCTGGGACAACTGCTCAGCATCATTCAAGTACATATATGCCTGCCAATCATTTTCCATCTTCTTCAAAGCAAGTTCCAGATTGGCAGAAGCTCTACTAAATTTGTCAGCCTCTTGAATAGCAACCCCTTTCTCAGTACGAGCAACTTCGAGTTCAAACTCCAGGAAGGCCAGCTTTCTTTGGAGCTCGAGAATCTGTCCCCGGGTGTCAGTTACCCCGCGGGAGGCAGTCGCTTCCCGAGCCGCGCTATCTTCAGTGCGACGGCTCCATTGATCGTACAACTCAGTCAGGTCCCGGCGATCCTTCAATATAGCTGGCTTGAGTGATTCCCGAGCAATCCTCACCTTCTCTACCGCGGTTGTGAGGAAAGTACACTCTTGATCTATCGCCACTGATAGATCAGCTTGTTGCAGTACGCGAAACTGGGCCACGAGACGATCGGCCTCTAACAGCTTAGGCTCGAGAAGCGCCGCTAGTCCCGCCCCACCGGGAAGTGTTCTAAGGATATTAATTTGGCCACTGGCGCATTGACGGGCCATAGCAAAAGGAGTCCCCCTCTCCACAGCTGCCTCAATCCCCCTCTTCTGGTGGCGGTGGAAACTGTCGACCACGTCCTGGGACACTTCATCTAAAACTTTCGTAGAGGACGGCGTCAAAGGGAGTGTGGCAGGCAGTACAGAAGGAGTAGCCTCAGAACTTGCCGTCCCTGCCACCAGGGAAACGAATTCTGTACGAAAAGATGCATGGGTGGCAGCTAGCTCCTCTTCCGTCGCCCGAAGAGCCTGGATACTTGGTAGAGCGGAAAGGTTAACTCCCGAAACCCTATTCACAGAGGATGGCGCGAAAAGCGTCGTCCCTTGCTCCAGCTGTGCTCTCACTGTAAAACCCCTAAATTTCTACTATTAATTTTTTTTATAAAATTTGTACCGATTTAAAATTTTGTATTGTACGTCACGTAATCGTATTTTACGTCGCGTACGAACTTTTATTTTTGCTCGACGAGTGCGAATATGTGCGAGCGTAGATAAATTAGAAAATATTTTCTATCTTTTATAGTTTAATTATTTTGTTATCGTACCCAAGTTTCCAAATTATTATTTCATTCATTATTTATAAAAAGTCTTCGTGAAAACAGTTATTAATAATAAATATTATTATTCCCGTATACATATGTATTTCATAAAAATTTATTAAGTTTATATTGTAAATAATAATGTATTTTCGAAATTAATTATTATAGTAATTTTTGGAAAACATATTTTAAATTATTGGGACATTTAAATCTTGATTTAAATATTTTAGATTTATTTAAATGGTTAAATATTTGAAATTAATTTATCTCATGGATTTTATACTAGAAATTTAATTTGATTTAAATTAGATATTTAATTTGAAATTAGATTTGGATATAGATTGGATTTGGATTTGATTGCTTTAAATTAAATTAGAAAATATCTAATTTGGGTTTTGAATATCCTAGTCCATATCTAATTGGGAATTCCCACATCCTATAAATAGGCAGGTACTCCTCCAACCTTTTTATTATTATTTTTCCACAATTTTTTCCACAAATTCCACAAGTGTACGTGTCTCGTGTCGGTGTCCATCTCTTCCGTGTCAGCCGTGACGGCCTCGAGTCTGACCCCGGGTGACTCTCTTATTCCAATTCTTGTACATTTACGTTTAATTTCCTCGTGTCGGACACACCCCGACATTAATGAATTTCCTAATCTAAACCCTAATCCTACTCTAATGGCCATATTCCTACCCCGTCTTCTCCATCACGCCGTACTCCCCTCGGTTCTGTCCCGACCACCCGCTGCCCTCGGCCATCACCAGAACCACCCGATCCTACCATGCTCGCCGCCACCACAGACCATCAACCACCACCCCCGCGGCCACTGCCGCCGGCAGCCCCGCCACCACCTTCGTCACCCCCGGCCTCGAGCCGCACAACCCCGCCAAACCAGCCCACAGACCCTCCGCTCTTCCCGAGCGCAGTCCCAGCCACCACTACCTCATCCAACCAACCCTCCTCGATTCCCAGGCAAACCACCACCGACCACCACTACCCGAACCACGACCACCGCCACCGCAGCCGGCCACCTCCGCCATGGCCGGCAAATCCAAAACCCACAGCCCAAAAAAGGAAAAAAAAAGGAAAAAAAAAAACAAAACCAACCACCACCACTTACCTCCGGCCACCACCAAGCCCCGCCGACGATCTTCGACCCTCGCCGCCGGATGTAGGAGCCGAGTCGACGGACCGCCGCGAGCCAGCCTCCGCCGGCCGAGCCCAACGCGCTACCGCCCCTCGACGTAGCCGAAGCCCCCGAACCCCTTGACTCCGCTCCCTCCACCTGAGTCCCATCACGCCGCCGGCCGGATCCGTGCCCTAGCTTCGTCCTCCGCCTACCCCGCGTCCGATCAACCGCGTCTCCTCCGCAAACCCTCGCTCTCTTTCCTCCGCCTACGCCGCCGCCTACGCCTCTGCCTCCCCTTTCCGACTTCCATCCACCGCCGATGAAACCCAACGCGGCCGACCTCCGCCTCATGGTGGCGAGCGGGCGCCTCTCCCGTTGAAACCTTCCACTCATCCCTCTCTAACTCGTCCGCCGTCACCCACCTAACGCCGCCCGCCGGACCGACCCTTCGACTTCCGCTCCTCCCTTTCGTTCACTCTCTCCAGCCTCTCTCTCCCGCTCTCCTCTCAGCTTCCTCCCCTCTCTAATCTTTCAATCCAATTCTTTTTTTTGGTTGTTGATGTGTTCTCCTCCTTCGAGGAGAACCAGATGTCTCTGTCTATTTTTTTTATTATTTTATTTATTTATTTATTTTATTTTATTATTGTTATTTAATTGTTAAGGGACAGCAGCTCTCAGATTTATGTTATCCAAATTTTATTTTATTTTATTTTTTTTATTTTTTTATTTTTTCTTTTGTTTCATTACAAGTATAAGTGCCCATTTGCAACCATTTGCAATTTTCCTTATTAAATATATTATTATTATTATTATTTTTATTTTTGTATGATTACTGGTATAGAATTTTGAATATATATATGAATAAAAATTATTACGAATTTTATTACTACCATTATGTGTATTGCTATTAGTAGTATGGAGGTTAAATATTATTTTGGAAATTTTATATCTTATGTATAATATATATATATATATATATATATATATATATATATATATATATATATATATATATATATATATATATATATATATATATATATATATTTATATATATATATTGGTTTTGGACCTAAATCAAGTTTGACAAAATTAGGATTTGTCCTAATAAAATTTTTCTAGATTTTCAAGGATCTATCTAAAGGTATACCTGATAAAGATATAGTTCTTTTTATTTATTTATTAATATTTTAAATATTTACTTAAATGTGTTTCCTTTTATGGAGTGTAGTTTTTATCTAGAAGCATATTTTTACAAACTAGAGAAATTTAGCGTAGAACGATTTTTAATATTTTAAGTAATTTTCTAGGAATATTTCAACTCATAAAAATCTAGTTTTCGCGTATTATAAATATTTTTTTAAAAAATATTATAAGTATTGTTTACGCATATTCTTCGATTTTCCTTCTGTTCGTGACTAATCCCATTATTCTTACTCCCTCTCCAATTCTAAACTACCTTATGTCCACCCTAATTATATTAACCCTTCTGGACCCAACGACACGATCCGTACCACAATCCGAGGTCCCTTTGCATAGTTGTTGCGCCGAAGTCGCAGTTCGTGCCACCGTGATATTCGCAGCACACCAGGCATCCTACCAGGCAAGACACCTTGCCATTCGCTGTTTTATTATTTTAGCTCATATTTCATGTATTACTTATTTTTTTTATGAAAAATAAACTGTGATACATGGCATAACTGTTAGAACTTACTGTTCATTTATTTCCTGCTATGTATTGTTTTTCTCACATTAAACCTAGATTTAAGGGACCACCTTGTGTTTTGCATTCATTGGCCTTGACACGTTGTAACACGAGGTTGTGTGTCGCATATAGAACACGGAAGTGCGTGATTGGCTGGCCACCAGTACGTACAAGCTGTACGATAGGAATAAGCGCTAATAGAGGTTGCATGCTAGTTTGACTTAGCGGTTATAGAGTTAGCATTGGACGGGAAGAACATGATTGGAAGTTGACTACCACCCTATCTATCGTAGACTCGCTCGCTACTGAGGAACAATAGGTAGACTATATGCTATAGACTCGCTCGATACTGAGGAATAGTATATGGTGTTGTGACTCGCTACTGAGGTACTGCATTGGTATTTTCCTGACTTGACCCGGTAGTTATGCGACCATGAACTGTTCTTAAACTGCATTCACTTAGAACGGTTAGGCTACCCTTATCCGTTAGGTACGAGTACCTTTGGTTTGGGTACTTGTATCTGACCGTGGCTTGGAACAATAGCTTGTCGGGATTAGTTCGTCACATCTTGACCTTGTTTGGTTGTAGGTGTGACTTACTACTTCGATGAGAAGGTATTAAACCTTGTTGGGGTCCGGATACCATATTGGATTCATAGCATGGGAAGATACGTTATTGTGAATTAGTTTACCATCTCCTGTCCTTGTTTGGTTGGGGGGATGGTACGCTCGTTCAGTAGGTGCGTATTGGACCATGTTATAAATTCGATTGACTTATTTATTGAGCAATATTTATTCAGTTTATATGGCATGCTATTATTTGTCTTGTTACGTCCCTCTGAGGACCTGGTTGTCTTGCCAGGTGTGTGCTATTATCTTTCGTAGGTGTTCTAGCTCTAGCCGTGACCATCTCTATTCTTCGAGGATGATTGCGATTGGATCGTCTTCGCTTCGCTTCGCTCGTCAAACTTACTTCTTTCTCATGTATTTTTCTTATCTTGTTGGTAGTGGATTTGTCTCCGCCCAACATAGTGTATCAAGATAATTTATTCTCATTATATGATATCTTCTATTCATTTATTTTGTGTGGATGAGATTAGTTATGGTTTTACTGCATTTTACAGCTTATGTATTTATACGAGGCTTTCATATATTGGAGTATACTTCGTATGAATACAGCTGGCATGTCTACGTTCCTAGTCCTACGTATTTTGGGACTGGGGCGTTACACTCACCAAGGCTCCAGAACTTGACCCAGCTGAAAGCCCCTCAGTATGGGTTGGAAAAGAAGGAGGCACACGTGCTTCCACCAGATCCTCTCCGGTGGAGTCCGCCCTGGCAATGTCCATCACCGACAATAAAGGGGTGGGACCTGTACGTCCAAAGCAATCATTAATCCATGAAGGACAGGGTGATAGAGCAAGTAGGCTTCCTCATAAGATAAGAAGCTGGTTTATCTTACCAGGGGAAGAGCTCGGAGGCTGCAGCTCGTACGAAGATGGCATGGTCTCCCCACCGGCAGCTTCCAACTCAAATTCAACTGGTTTTTCTGCCCCAGCCACCCCCGAAGGGGAGCCAGCCAGGTCAGTGTTATCCTGTTGGAATTTAGCTGTCTCAGGGACAGGGCAGTAGAGCCCCCGTCCCCATGAGTTGAGGTCTCAGCAAGGTGAGACTCCCCGGACGCCTCCGGAAGAACACCAGCGGGAGTGATGGCGGTGCACATATCATAGATCAAAGTAGACAAGGCTGGATCAACTTCAGTAGTCGAGTCCCGAGAAGCAGACTCCCCGAACGCCTACAAGGAGCAAAAGAAAAAAATGATTAGGCCGTAATTTAGAAAAAAAAGGAAAAGGCGGTTGAAATTCCAATCACCTCAGAAATAGCGTCAACATCAATAAACAGCCTGCGATGTCTTACCGCAGCCCATTTTGTGGAGTAGGTCCTGCCATCGTCAGTAGACAGACGCCTGCTTCGTTGGTGCGAAGCAACAGGCACAACAGGTGGCTGATCCTCCACCTCTTCGTCCGACACAGTAGGGGACTGGTCCCCCACCTCCTCGTCCGAAGAATGCGACGAGTCATCGGCGGCCTGCTCGTCATCCTCTTCGTCCGCCGCAGTGGACTCCGAGTTTGGCACAGGAACCCTATTCGCCCCTCTCTTTCTCTTCCTGGAACCCTCGGGCTTTTCTGCCAAGCCGGTCCCGACAATGAAGCTGGTGTTCTTGTCAAAGTTCACAGGAGATTTGCTCGCCGCAACGTGATAAAGAGCCGCCATGTACAGAATATCCCCTTGCATATTAGCGTCAGGGACTGAGAAGCTAGCCCGGGTATGAACAGTATTGTAATAATGCCACGCCCGGATGCCGTTAAGGACACTGCCCTCGAAGCCGAGGCAAGCACTGGGGCAGTCAAGGAACAGCTGACTATATACGAATTGACGAGAAAACCTGTTAGGCAAATAAGGCTCCAAGTATACGTTATTTCGGTAACGATATACTAGGTGCACGGGGCGAATGTTGCGTAGCCATAGAAGCATCTTCTCAGATAAGAGCTGGGGAGGCTCAATGCCATCAATGTGTACCCCCCTCACTTCTCTAGGGATAAACTGAGGAAGAGACACAAAGAAGTCGGGCCCGTCAACTCTCGCCAACGCCCTCCGGTAAGTCGGCATGGTGTCATACTCCCAAGATTGATGGCGGTATCGGAAAAGGAAGGCGTCATCAGCAGTGACATCATCCTCTGTCACGGGCCTCATCAATGACCGGTAATGCATCAATAACCACCCCATGAGATAGTGGTATGGTAGCTCTAGCCGCTCAAAGTCCAGCGTCGTTTCACGAGCAATGACTTTAGACGAAAAGGCACGGAGGCCGTATTGTATGCTACACACCATAGCCAGAAAAAGGGCCAGTCTTACTTTGAAGACCAGCTTCACAGCCGGGAGAATGAAGTGGCGTATGATCCTTTCAGTAGAACCTGTCCCTCCCGAGACTACGCAATTTCGTAGCCATACCATCAAGAACCCGGCCAGGATTGCTTTCTCGGACATCTGCCGGGTACCGTAGTGGAAATAACTGAAGGAGTCGGTGCGGCTCCCAAACCTGTCACGGGTGGACCTCGACCTTTTTGCCTTCAACATCATGTCCTTTACCTCCTCCGGGGTTTGAGGACCTCGAGACGAAACCCGACCGGAAGGACGTAATTTGAAAAGATACGCGACCCAGGCCGTGGTATGGGGGGCGTTCCCCTCTGAACTATTATTCTTCTTGATAGCAGTCTGGTGACAGATGCTATGGTGGCACAGCAGCTCCCGGTACACAGCGACGAAACCAGGAAATCGTCGATCCAGATCATCGAACTCCTCGTTCGTCGGGGTATATACTTCAAAGCCTCGCCTCCCCATGGCAACTTAGAAACAGCATGTATTTCATGGAGAGCAAGTCCCAACTCTCCCGGGCATGAAAAAAGTCCCCGTACGCCGACTATACATCTCCAAAAGGGCCATGAACAGCGGCTTGTTAATGGGCAATCCGTAATAGGTGCCCCGGATGGCGTAGTAAAGGTCAATCTCCCGAAGGAGTTCCTCGTAGTTCCTCAGGATCCATGAGGAAAGATTGGCCCATGTGGGAATGGTGTTTATCCAATTCAGCAACGACAACCTGTCCACAGGATAAGACCCCTTGCGAGCGAGCTGATTCAGGAAGGTATCAGCTCGGGTAAAAGTGAAGTTAGGACCAGACACATTTATAAAAGTACCAGGAATCACCCCATCACAGTCCAGCTGACTAACTCCCTACTTGCACATGCTGACCTAATACTCATATTATAGTGGATGTTGTCCACGAACATCCCCTGTTGGGTTGGAGTTAGAGAGCCCGCCATTTTCCTGCTCAACGGCACCATATTAAACCACGAGAGGGGAAAATGCCGCTCCATCTCAGGAACGTGGATATCCACCCCATCCACAGTGAATTCCCAGTTCTCAGAAACGTCCAGCATTCGGGAGTTCTTTACGGATAAAGCATCTCCAAAGAGAAAAGCTGGTTTCAGATATTCTCCGTCCAGTTTCCCCGAATTCATCATGGTACAAAGAAAATGGAAAGGCTGGTTGTTGATAGCAGCCACTCTCTCCAAAGGCTCATTAGGGGGAAGTTGATCTGACATATGTCGAATTAGGTCGTCAAGCCACACACCCACGGCAAACTGAGCTGAACCCACCAGAAGCTCTCCGGCCGGGTTGGTTGGGAGGTTCACTAGAAAAGGACAAAAGAAACAGGATTAAAAGATGGGTTAAAACGAAACCACTTAAAGTTTCTCAAAAAGAAGTTTCTATGAGCCTATGCGGCTCAGATCGACGAAGCCTTATACGGCCCAATTCAGCTGGGGTTCATGCGGCACGGCTTTGATAGAGCCTATGCGGCTCGAGTCAACACAGCTTCATGCGGCCCAATTTAGTTGGGAGTTCCATGTGACACTGTTTCGATAGCTTATGCGGCTCGGATTAAAACTTATGCGATCCTATCTCGCAGAGGAGCTTATGCGGCACAATTCAGCAAAGTTCTATACGGGCCAGTTTGTCAGGAATATATGCGGTTCCGCTTAAAGGAGGTCCCTTGCGGTTCAAATATAGAAGCACTCCTGCAGCTCAAATCGTTCTCAATGCGGCTCAAAACATAGGGTATGCCCTATGCGGCCCGAATATGAGAGGGTTATGCGGCCCATACAACATATGCGGCTCCATCATGGTCGAGCTTGGGCGGTTTAATAAAAATGAAGGATGAAGGCTTGTGCATATGTTATGCAACAGAGCCATGGGTCCTTGGGGGTTCAAAGTATTCAAATCCATTTCTTACCCTTGAAAGTGGGACGAACATCAGGATGCACTTCGGGCACGACGGTCGACGAGGAAGCCACCTTCTTGTCTTTCGCAGCAGCGGAGACGAACTTGAAAGATTTGGGGGCCATTTTCGACAGTCAGAGAATGGAAATAGAAAAAGAAAGGAAAGACAACAACAGTTGGGGACGAAAGAGAAAGTAAAGAAATCCCTCCTACTGAACTCATCCATATTTATAAACAAAACCAAGGCACTTCGATTCTCGAGCAGAACAAAACCAACTCTTCGGTTGAGCCGCCTAAAATGAAGGCCAGGCTCCTGGGATCCCGCCCCGAAAAGTGACCTCAAAACTGACAGCAAATCAACATCATTTAATGCAAAATATCTCCATACGTGGCAAGATGACGTGGCAGAAAGTCCCCACGGCTGAGATAGCTATGCGGCCCGAAAAGTCCCTGCGGCTGAGACACTTATACGGCCCGAAAGCCCTTGCGGCCGAGTCATCCATGCGGCTGAGACATCATATGCAGCCAGGAAAATTTATATATGACCATGCTTCTTATTCAAAGTATTTCAATTTTGCAAATTGAAAACTTTGAAGGGGGTCTTGTAGAAGCATGGAAAAGAATAAAGAAAGATCCATGCGGCTAGAGAGCCCTATGCGGCTCAGAGAGTTCATGCGGCTCAAGTATCCATGCGGGTCGAACGTCTATGCAGCTCAAAGAGGAGCCACGTGGCCTACAAATAGCTCTCTCGTCCTTTACTGTATTAAATGCTTTGACGGCTGACAGCTTTGACAAGGTGACAGTTCTGACACGAAGATATTATTATGACTCCCTCATAATGACGGACTCCTTGGGAAGCGAAGAAAATCTCTGATACGATCCCCCGAGAGTCAGAAATTGTCATGTGGCCTTGACACGTGGACGGTTATATGCGGCCCAAGCGTAGACTCCCCCATGCGGCCCAAGCGGAGACTCCCCCATGTGGCTCACGAAGACTATATTCATGCGGCTCATAAAGACTAGTCCCATGCGGCTCACGAAGACTAGCTCCATGCAGCTCATAAGGACTATCTCCATGCGGTTCACTCATGCAGTCATCTACACTCATGCGGCTCAAATCATTACCATGCAGTTCAAATATTCAGGGGGGCCACTCTCTAGCAGCCTGGACACGTAGCCAGCCTTATGTGGATTACTAAGGAGCGACCTTCCTGCGGCTCAGATTTTTGCTGTTATGATGCGTGGCATGATAACAGGGCATGTGGCATCAGATTGAGCAAAATTCCTCAATAAATCCTAACAAAATATTGGGATCAAATCAGATCATTTGCAAATAAGCCAATTAAAGACACGTGTCGAGAAATTCGAGGTTGGCATGAAAAATCAGGAGGATTTATATCAATCAGCATTAATTACCCATAAAAGATTTGATGCAATCACATTTATTGTTCAAATCAAGATGAACGGTCCAGATCTCGTAATCCTCAGTCGCCGACTTTCAAGAATGGGCAATCATTGCAAACCCTAATGAGGCCCCCCCACTCTTATAAATAGTAGGGTGTCATTCCCTTGCAAAGAGACAGACATATATGGAGAGATGCACACACAGACATAGAGAGCCAAAGAGCCAGAGAGAGAGCCTGAAGAGAGAGTATTTCTTCATCAACGCCAAGCAGATCTTCTACAGAGCCAAGGCTGCACCTGATCGTCCAAGGAGTAAGGCAGTACTGTCGTCGCTTTCCAGAGCCTCTACCGTCACCCCCCTAGAATCTAAAATAAACAATTGTACTTAGATTGTTGTACCTAGATTTTTGTCCCTAGGCTTTCTTTGTACAAGCGAGTGTGTATTGTGAAGTAAAAGTCCAGTCCTCCGATAATTGTTCTGTTCTTTTATATTTCATGGCAAACAACAATATACAAGCATATATATTTAATCTGTAATGAGGTTAAGCCCAAACTAATAATTTATTTATTTTTTATTTCGTTTTTTAAAAGATGTACTGGGCCCAACTTGGCCCAGTATTCTGACCCAATCTAGTCAGCCTAATCCTAATAGATCATTAATATTAATAATTGTCCCTAACTATCCCAGAAAGGAAATAAAGGGGCGGAGGGGTCAAATGCGGTTGGGGTCCTTTATTTCATATTCCCAAATCAATCGACAGTGGGAGAAAATAAAGAGTAAGGAAAGGGACGCGCTCACTATGGGAATCGTCGGTGGGGATTAGTACTGGCCGTGGAGACGTGGGGGTTGTCAACGCATGGCGGTCGGGAAACGATATCGATAAGGCGACACTAACACAGGGACACGGCGGATCCGGACGGTGCAGAGGCGGTCGAGGTGCCGACGCGGTGAGGCTTATTGGGCACAGGAAAGGCGATGGAGAGGGCAGCGCTCGGCAGAAGGAGACTGTATCTGGCACGGGCGATGGTAGTAGAAGGTGCGGGTCGAAGGTGATGGTCTCTCATGTCTTTCTTCCTTTTTCTGTGATGGTGGTTTGTGGTGGTTGACGAGGTGGACGACCGAATAACCGCGGTGGCGGTGTTCATGTGTTTGGGTGTGGGCTATGGTATTGGTGTGGAAGTATTGGCCGGTGTGGAGTGGCAGTATCATGGTAGTACGTGGGAGCAGCGGTGGTGGAATGGTTGTGTGTTGGGCGGTCGGGCCACAGTTGGCCGGGTGACGGGCTGCAGTATGTGGTGGTCGTTGCGGTGGTGATGAACAGAGAGGGTGGTGGTGAATCAGGATGAGCGCAGGAGGAAAAGAATAGGGTATGTGGTCGTTGGTGGTGGTGGATGGCAGCTGTTGTGTAGCGGTGTTACTACAGTGGCCGTGCATTGTATGGTAGAGGAGGAGATGGTCGATATGGTAGTGGCGGCGCTGGAAGTGGTGCATGGTCGACCGGTCAAAGCTACAGGCCGAGGATGGGGATAGGGCTCGGTCAGATGTTGGTTGGAGACGAGGCAGAAGTGGTGTTGGCTGGTTATGGCCAGGAGGTTGACCAGGGGTGGTTGTGATGGCTAAGGGGAACATGGCGACTACTTGTAGGAATTTAGGAGGTTTGTTGTGTGTAATATTGGAGAGTCCTAATATATATAGGATAGGGTATAGGGTGAGCCACAAACCCTACTGGCAAGGATGTAATTGTAAGAGAAGTAGGGAAATTAATGAAAATCACTAATAACTAACTGATCACTAACAGCTAACAATTGTTTACTAACTATCAGCTAGCTAATGACAATCACTATTGAAAACTATATGATTCAAGTAAAATAGAATAAAAGTATATTTATTTACAATAATATTTTAACAAATCTTTTCTTTATGTAAAGTAAATATTTATTACTTATAGAAATTCAAGAAAAGGACAAGGAATTTATTTAGGATATAATCTCACATAATATAGTTTTACAAAACCAATTATCAAACAACGTACCATTAGCATATTGCGGTCGAAAATATATATCGTACTAAATTTACGATTTCAAAGATTTAGGAAAAACTTAGAAAAAAATTCATAAATTCAAAAAAATCCAAAAATTCGGTTAACGAAGGTTACATCCTCGGAAGCAAAGTCACTTGTCGCCTCAAAAAGCGCAATCACTCGTCACCTTAGAAGCAGTCTCTTCATCACTTAAAAAGTACAGTCTCCTCGACGTCCCCCAAAAAGCGCAGCTCATATAGTGCGCAGCTCCTTCACAAACGTGGCACCATTCCACGTGGCCAGTATGATAGCTGTATCTCTCCAGATACAATCAGATCTAGTTTGTTCAAACAGTCATATCTCTTCAGATATAATTAAATCTAGTTTGTTCAAACCGTCGCTCCTTTGATAAAATTAAAATCCAGTTTGTTTAAACTGAACAAGATCTTCGAGCAGTGTGTGCATGCCATATGTCACTGATGATGAAAGTTCCAACCACCCAAGACCTCAGCAACAAAGAAATCCCAATAACTGCCACGTGTCAGCTCATTAGCAGACCGTATATTACGGTTACAACAAATTCTTCCAAAATCTTGTACACGCAGTGCTCCTGTGCGCCAAGACCCCTGCGCATATCGTACATGTACATGCCTATAAATAGCAGCAGGTCGCCTTCATTCAGAGGGGCCTTTTAAAAAAATACTTTGACTGCTTCTTGATTGGAAACCCAGATCACCACTCACATGCATTCAGAAAGTCAGTGCAAGTTCATTTCATCGTCAGATCGTCAACAGAGTAAAGGAGCCGCTACAGTGCTCGATCTCTATCGTCATACTTTTCCAGAAACAATTATACCCAGATCTCCTATTCAGGAGTCTTTTGTACTCTTTTTAAACGTTTGAAATACAAAATTCTTTAATTTTTTGTTCATGGAAAACAGTAGTAGCGGATGCTTTGAGTAGGAAGCCTACTCCAAATTTATTAACAGATCAGCCAAAATTATTGGAGGATCTTCAGAATATGGAAGTAGAAGTCATTATGCCGGGACGACAATGAGTACTTGCCAATCTAGAAGTGCATTCGTCGCTCGTAGATAGGATCTAGGCAGCTTTGCCTATAGATGCAAAATTTTGAAGACTTCAAGAGATGACAGAGGATGGAGAGCAGACAGGACTGTGTATTCATGAGGATGGGACATTAAGGTATGAAAATCATCTATATGTTTCAAATGGATAATTGAGGCAAAAGTTGATGAATGAGGTGCACAGTTCTATTTATTCTATACATCCTGGAAGAACTAAGATGTACTGATACCTGAAGCAAAACTATTGGTGGCATGGTATGAAAAGGAAGATTGCATGCTTTGTAGTGATGTATTTGGTCTGTCAGTAGGTGAAGGCAGAGCATTAGAGGACCGCAGGTATATTGCAACCGCTTCCTTTTCCTGAGTGAAAGTGGGAGCATATTACTATAGATTTTGCTACTAGGTTTCTGAGGAGACCCAGTGGAAAGGATATAGTTTGGGTGATTGTGGATAAACTCACAAAGTTGGCATATTTTTTGCCATTTAACGTAGGACAATCCACCAAGATATTAGCTGACTTGTACATAAGACAAATTGTAAAACTCCATGGACTGCCAGTTAGTATAGTCTCGGACAGAGATTCTAGATTCATACGACATTTTTGGAGAAGTATGCAGGAGAGTTTGGGTACGAGGCTCAAGTTTAGCACATTGTACCATCCATAGACGGATGATCAGTCAGAGCGCACTATTCAGACACTAGAAGACATGTTGAGAGCGTGTATGTTAGACTTTAGAGTTTCATGGGAGGACCACATGCACTTGGTGGAATTCTTCTACAATAACCGTTACCAAGCTAGCATACAGATGGCACCATATGATACATTGTATAGGAGGAAGTATAGATTGCTGGTACGTTGGAGCGACATCGGAGAGCGACAGCTACTTGGACCAGAGGTAGTGATGCAGACAGTTCAGAAAGTAAAGCAGACTCAGAGTCATCTTCAAGCAGCTCAAGACCGACAGAAGTAGTGGGCAGATACGTATTGTCGACCATTGGAATTTAAGGACGGAGAACATGCATTTCTGAGGATTTCACCGACTCGGGGTACCATTAGATTCGGGAGTAGAGAGAAGTTAAGTCCAAGGTATGTTGGACAGTTTGATATCATTAAGCATATAGGAGAGACGGCATATCATCTTGCATTACCCCTATCACTAGACGGGGTGCATGATATGTTCCATGTCTCATAGTTGAGGAGGTATATGACTGATCCCATTCATGTGGTCGATCATTCTAAGATCATCGTGGGACAAAGTTTATCATACGAGGAGCAGCCGGTTGGTATGTTGGATACTAGTGAGAAGATGCTTAGAGGGCAGACGATTAGATTGGTTCGGGTTGCATGGAAGTACCATTCTTTAGGAGCATCTACTTGGGAGCGAGAAGATTCATGCGAGAGCGATATCCACTTCTCTTTGCAGATTTCGGTAATATTAGCTTAATTATTCCTATGTTATAGATTTTTCATGATAGTGTTATTTTAATTTTGAGAACAAAATTTTCTAAGACGGGTAAGTTGTAAGCCCCTTGATTTTTAAATTTTTTAATAATTTATGGATATTTTAATATTAAACCAAATTTTAAGTTATTGACGACTATAGTAGTACTTTACAGTAGCTTTGATTTTTGAAGCACAACAAATACAGATTTCTCAAATCTAATTCCATATTTTAATTCTAGACACGTCCAACTATAATTTGATATATCATGTCTCATCCAAACTTTTCTCCAATATTCTTTTGACTTCACATAATTTTGGGTCAACTTACATCATTTTGATTATTTACCGTAATTCTTAACCCAACTTCCACCATGAGTTCGAGACTCGACATAGATCAAAACGGTTTGACTCAATATAAGATTTTGACCCATATTGAGTCGAAGACACACATGCCTAGGGTGTGCCACCCAATCGAGCTCCCATGTGCTATTTATTTGCAAGTGGCAAATGAGACCTATTAGTTGACTTTTCGAATTCAAATTGACTAGAAAATCTATTCGGATCCTAACCTAGACAACCCTACTTGTTAGAGGCTATCTAAGGTGGCCAAAACCATTTAGATATATATATTTAATTGATTTTTAGTGATTAAATTGTAACCGTGTGCAATATATTTTATATCTTTCACTTTGTCAAACAACTCTCTAAATTAGGAAACCTATTACCTTAGTTATACTTTGGAAGGCCAAATCCTAACCAAATTAGTCCACACCAAAGCCCAAATCTTCCTAACATAAATACCATTCAAACTCTAACCTATTTCCCCCTCCATAATTGCCACCTACTTCCCCATAACCTACGAACACACGTGCAACCATCCTTTGGCCGATAGCACCCTAGCTAACCCCCCTTCTATATCAAACACAATTTTCATCAATTTTTGTGCCGATCACCACAACTCTCGCAACCCCCTCGACGTTCTCTTCTATCCTAGCAAGTGTAAGATCATTCTCACGGCCATTAGTGAGGTGCAAGCCACGTTTCTTGGGCCAAAACTTTGTCCAAGTGAAATCTGAAAGTCACAGCAGGTTAGTCGAGTTCGAGACTAGGTTTCATCTACTTTTTCTGGTTCAGTTGACTTCAAACCAAACTAAAAGTTAACTCTATGTGTCTATTTGTAACCGCCACTTTTCTAAAATGAGGGTAATTTTTAACTTTTATAAAATTAACCATGTTTGTTATTAAATAATATATTTAAAGCTTGTTAATAAAAAATTGGCAAATTTAGATTATTTAAATACTAATTAAATTGGTATATTGTGATTTTGGTGTTTTGTTAGTCCAACCCTAGAATTACTTGACCTAGAGACTAACCATGACCATGGGGACCTAATCATGTGATTAGATTGACTAATTACCTATTTTTAGCCTAAGGTTATTTTGGTTATTTTTGACTTTTGATGAAAATAAATTTTGATTAACTAATTTAGTGCTAATCTTTTTGTTAAGCCTTAACCTAGAAGTTGCCCTAACCTAGATATTAGTCATAAGCCTAGATATTAGATTAGAAGCTTCCATCATGACAAGGTTGGTAATATATAGATATTAGTTTAAAGTAGGATATTTGTTAAGAATAGATATTTTAGCTATAGGCCTTTACTAGAAAGGCTTGAATTATGCATGTAGAGGCCTTTAAACCTTATAAAACTAAATCCTAACCCAAGAATCAACCCTTGGCTGCCATCAAAGGGTTCCCTCCACTATATAAATACATATTAAGACCCCCTTGCCTCTTTTTATTGCCTCCTTAAACCCTAATTAGTGTTCTTCCTCAAAGTCACCCCCTTTCACCAAATCAACTCCAAATTGAGCCCAATTAATTGCAACACACTCTCCTAGTGAAGAGGAAGACATCAGTGGCTAGCTAGCATAGATTGGAAGCTATTTGGACCAGAGCAATTGGAGAAGGATCTCTTTTCTAGGCTTGTTCATTGAGATTCCAACTCTCAATAGGTAATGGTTCCTAAACCTATTTAAATTCTGATTTCTTTCCATAGATGCATTCATTTATGGTCCCCCCTACCTGTTGACCAAGTTTGGTAGAATTTAGTATCCATTTGATACGCGTATCGGAGGCGTATCGGATTGTTGTACAATGTGTTTGATGAAATGCCTCAATGGACTATTTGTAAATGAATTTCAAAACTAATTTCACTATTTTTTAGCATAATATGTGTGTTTTACTATTCCTGGACACTGAGCATGATTTGATATCTTTTTCGTGTCTAAAATGGACACAGGGACACGTGCACGATATTGTGACCCTTGTCCTGCTACCCGTGTCCTATTTCTCTCACGACACGACACGGTTTGACACGATACTTTGTGGACACCTGGAGGCAACCTCTGCCAGCACGTCCCCAAAGTTTGGGGATATCTGGTCGAGTATCCAAAGTGTAATCGACCACGCACTGGTTTTAGCCAACACTACACACACGCGAAATTTATTTCAGATATGCTGTTCGTACGAGGACACGATTCAGGCTATTGGACACATAGCCCTATACCTACCCTAGCTACTAACACGTACACGTGACACATAGTTGAGTGTGTCGTGTCCTTTTCTGGTCGACACTACTACACGAGGCAGCCTCTGTGCTGTCTTTGATACACTGTGTTGAGACCATATTTAGGGACACTATTTGGACACGACTGTCACCCCTTGTGGACACGTGTGTGGGCAGTCTATACCCCCTTTTCTCCTATATATATATATATATATATATATATATATATATATATAAATATACATATATATATATATATATGTGTGTGTGTGTGTGTGTGTGTGTGTGTGTGTGTGTGTGTGTGTGTGTGTGTGTGTATGTGTGTGTATATGTATTTATGTGTGAATTATGTTTGTATATATATATATATATATGTCTATACATATATTGAGTTGGGTTTAGAGATAAGTTTGGGGGGGAGTTGACATATGTAGGATATATATGTGTGTTCTTGTGTAGGTGTGTGAGTGACTAGTGTCGTTAGTAGTGTCCTAGGCTAGTGTCAGTTGTTGTGTTAGCATGTGTCAGTGTATCAGAGTTTGATTTCGGGTTGTGGTTCAGTTTTTCGTTTTGAATATAGGTTACTAGAGGGATATTGATGAGTTAGACTTATATCTGTGAAGAAATGAGTTGGGTTTCCAATTTATATTATGGGTTTTGTGTTGGCTAATTTCCAAGTCAATTAGTTGCTAACTAATACTTTGTTCTTCGATTTTAGAATTTGTTTACCTGGGTTTATGTTCACATAGTATTACTACTATTTTTCGTTATACATATTTTCAGTATACGTGTACGGACTCCCGATCCGTATTTTGACTTGTCTAGCATAGCATGGCTTGATGTGGTCTTGGTTTAACTTGGTTTAGATTGGCTTGGTTTATTTTGGCCTGGTTTGGGTGAGTGGTTCATCGTGATAAACCCCCCTCCTTCATAATCGAACTCCACTCTCTCTCTCCTCATTACTCTTTCATTTATTTCTCTTCTCCATTAATTCTCTCCAACCACCTTAGGCAAGTACAACTTGCTTCATGGAGGAACTCCATTTTTATTGTTCTATTGTCTTCTCTACAAGCTTCTAAGACTCTTTAGTACTTAACACTTTTGGTTTTGGTGGATTAAAACGTGTAGATCTAAGTTTTCACAAATTTTGTTTTTTTTTTTGCGTTTTGATCTCTCAAACTTCTTTGTTTTCAAGTTTTGATTATTCTATGTTGTAGAGAATTTAATTTCACCCAAAATAGACCTTTGAAAACCCAAATTTCGATTTATTTTGAGTGATTTATGGACCTTGTAAGTTCATGGGTTCCATGGTTCTTCTTCTCGGGTTGGAGAAGAACAGTGTGGGCACATGGCATTTTATGTGCCCACAGGGACTATAGCCTTGGGGCATAGCCCTATATATGCACCCAAGCTTCCTGCCTTCCACAATGTGGGCACATGGATTTATATGCACCTATGACTTTTACTTGCTTATGTGCATAACTTTAGATATGTGCTAAGTCATGGTGTTCCATAGCAGTGTACGCATAGCCCTTATTATATGCCCATATAGCCAGTATAGATGGCTCCTGACTTAGCATCCCATGTACCCTGTCTCATTCATGTGGGCGCATAGACCATGCACCCTGCCTCACTCATGTGGGCACATGTATGTGGGCGCATAGACTATGTACCCTGCCTCACTCATATGGGAGCATACATGTGGACGCATGCCCTTAGGCGCATAGCCTTGGGCGTATGCCATTCTCAGCACATCCATCTTGGGTGCATGCTCTTCACAACACCCCATGGTCCTTAGTGTAAATTGTGACTTTGTTTGTACTCTTTGCTTGACTAGTCCTATAATGTTATTTTTTATGTTGTACATATACTCTGAGCGTTAAACACGATCTTGGTATGGCACGTACACTCTCTAACAACTCCTTGATAGTGGCCCAACATGGTGCACTTACATGAACACGATATGATATTGTGACCTTACGTGATAAT
Organism: Iris pallida; assembly: GCA_029216955.1. Lineage (NCBI taxonomy): Eukaryota > Viridiplantae > Streptophyta > Magnoliopsida > Asparagales > Iridaceae > Iris > Iris pallida. The sequence continues at coordinate 9,209,489 of JANAVB010008400.1, forward strand.
TCTTGATAGTGACCCGTCGTGATGCACTCTTGACCAGTAAATTGACTTGATAATTCTTAATGGTGATCCGTTGTGGAGCACTCTTGACTAGAAATCTTGATAAGTAACATATAACTCTCGTCTTGACACCGTGGAAGATTTCTCTTGATTGTATCGGTACAAGCTACATGTCTCGTCTTGCATCATGTCTAGGACATGAATTCCTGATTTTCATGGTCAGGGATTCGTACTGAATCTAACTAGGATAAAGACTAGATTGATCAAGTAATCCATGAAGAGATTTCCCAGCTATAGGCAGTCTCGTTATCTGAGCGCTCTAATTGGACTTGTATCCTGCCGTCGAGTAGGGCACATTTCCAGCGCACTGTCATGTGTTGCACCCCCAAGTCACCTAATCCAACTCTCTCAACTTGTGACCTGATAACCTGGATTAAGACTGCATGCCTTGTGGATGTTGGAACATCTCGACGCATCTTGTTAGTAAATAAGCTTGTGATAACCCTAGTTAGTTAAAGTATCAAGCCGTACTCATTGCTTGGCCGTGATTGATAGATGGAGTCTAGTATAGTCTTGCCTAGATAGGGCCAGTACATGGTTATCTCAGCACATTATTATTATACTTTACTTTATTGATAATTGGTTAGAGACTAAGTTCTGTTCCGGTGAAGGGTTACAAACCCGGTCCTTGTTTGGTTTACGGGTTATAACTTGGTTACTGGAATAGTTCTTTAGTTATCTTATCGTTTATCGCCTTATTTTTCTAAATCATGTTATTCGTTATTATTGATGTATGAGAAATTTTGACTTACCCCCCACTTGAATTACCCTAATTCAAGGTGCACCCCACAGTTTTATAAAAATTTATAGTACCACCCAATTTGAACGAAAACCAACAAAAAAAAATACTTTTTGGACCAAAATACCCCTGTCTTCCTTTTTCCTCTAATCCACTCCCCTCCTACGGCCACTGCCCCTCCCATTGTCGCTGCTGCTGCCACCGGAGGCCGCTTCCCCTTCCAGTCCCCGCTCCCCCCTCCCCGCCTTCGCCCCCCTCCTCCGCGGCCACCGTCCCTCCCGTCGCCGCTGCTGGTGGCGGAGGCCGCTCCCCCCTTCCCGTCTCCGCTCTTTCCTTCCTGTCTGCGCTCCCCCTCCCTGCCTCTGCCCACTCACCTCCCTGGTGGCAGCAGCTGCAGCAGCAACAACAGTAAAAGCGGCGGCGGAGCAGCAGCGGCGGGAGTGGGGGAGGGGACAGAGGCAGGGAGGGGGGAGTGGGGACTGGGAGGGGGGCGAACGGCCTCCGGCAGCAGCAGCAGCGATGGCGGGAGGGGCGGTGGCCGTATGGGAGGAGCGAAAGGGGAGAACGGAGGCGGAGAGGGGGGAGCGGCCACCAGCAGTAGCATCGGCGGTGGCGGGAGGGGTGGTGGTCGCATGAGGGGGGTAGTGGGTTAGAGAAAAGAAGAAGGCTGGGGCATTTTGGTCCAAAATATATTTTTGACGGTTTTCGTCCAAAATGGGGGGTACTATACATTTTTGTAAAACTGTGGGGTGTACCTTGAATTAGGATAATTCAAGTGGCGGATAAGTCAAAATTTATGTATTAATATGCTGGTTTTAGTTCTTATGTGAAGCCTCCCTTATGGCACTTGCTCTTTCTGTGGTCTGACCTAGCTGGTTTTGTATGGCCAGATCTCGGAGTAGCATCCGAGGATCTTCTAGCCTTCCAGCTAGATAGTGAATACTAGACTCAACCCGGCAACGAGTGGTTTTTATTTTGCTCTCCTACTCTATTGTAAATTATTCTTTTGAGACGTTTAGCCGTCGAGCAAGTGTTAGCTCGTGTTAAATTTATATTCCTGTCTGCCTAAGGGCTGTAACATGATTGACAAATCCTAGGGTTGATCATGTATGACTTAACCTCATGCTAGTCTTCACATTTTGTATGACTAGCTTCATGATCATTTGAATATGTAATGTGTAGAGCTCCTTACTTTGTATGTCTGCTGATCTACCATCCTGTTACATTTACTTGCTTGCTTGAGATTGAGATACTAGGCTTGTTCTTGACCATAAGTGACTGTTGGCTTGTAGTTAAACCCTCATGCATCTAGACAGCCATGACCGTACATCGAGGTGGGTTGCACTTTAATGTACATAGCTTGCTGTGTCTGTCACCCGCTCTATAGTATTCTGGTTGTGGGGCGTGACACGGTTTAAGTGGTGGCCTATACAGGTCTTGTAAATCAAGATGTGTTAGGGTTTCGCTGAATAGATGTCTCAATCAGCACTTGCCCTTGATCTCTACTCGTGCCTTCTAGTCTTTCTAAAATCTTGACCTGATCACATGCTTATATCTTCGATCTATCAAGGTCCTTCCTTATTGTTCCCTATGTCATTTCTTCAGCAGCATTGTTCCTAGTCCTACCGATCAGTAAGGTGGAGCACCTCCAGTGAACCAGCAGCAACCTGGAGACCAAGCCCAGCACTCTGGAGCGGCCTCCAAAGTTATGTATTTCGGGGATCTAGAGCCACCAGTTCAGCCAATCCAGCCTGCAGAGCCTGACAATGGAAACCTGGTGGGTCTTATTAGGGAATTTCTTGCATCTCAAGATCGTCGGGGCGATGCCCTGCACTAGACAGTACAAGATGCCATGGGCAGAGTTAGATACCAAGGGAATAACGCGGCCAACAACTTCAAGCATCTGAACCCTCCCTTCTTTGATGACAGTGAAGAAGCTACCGCTGCTGATGCGTGGCTTCAGGACATAAAAGTTATCTTGGAGGCTGCTAGGATTCCTGAGGAAGATGAGGTGGCCGTTGTGAGCCTGCAGCTATTGGACTTAGCCCGCAGATGGTGGAGATGCTAGCAGTTGGTTTACCAACGCCTATTTTGTGGGCAGTATTCAGCAACAAGTTCTAGACCAAGTACTTCGACGCAGTAGCTCGGTATGATCTGCAGATGAGATTCACCAATCTTAAGCTGATGGAAAGAACGGTCGATGGATATGTGGCTGAGTTTTCTAGACTCAGCCGGTTTGCTCCTACCTTGGTGGCAACCGAATTGGATCGAGCCCAGCGATTCCAGCAGGGGCTCCACCTAGAGATTATTATATCAGTGGAGCAGTTTGAGCACCAGACGTTTGATGCCGTCTTGCGAGCAGCGAAGAGGCATGAATATACTTCACAGAGGATTGTAGATAGAAACGGAGGACGGAAGAGGTCTCATGGGCAGATATCCCAGTCATCAGCACCAGCCCTGGCAGTTAGGGCTTTGACTATTGGAGCTCCTAGGAGGGCGACCGCAGCTTCGTCAGTCAGCACTCGACGCTGACTATCCTCAGCAGCAGAAGCATTCTTCTGCAATGGGCTGCTTTCATTGTGGGAAGCCAGGGCATGTAGTATCAGAATGTCGTAAAACACATAGATTTTTCTTGGCTTGTGGGGTACCGGACCATAGGATAGGGTCCTGTTCGAATAGAGCCCGTTCATCATCATCAAACCTAACTAGTCCATCGGTTAGGGGTCCAGCACCAGTGAAGCAGCAGTACCAGCCTCCAAGGCCATTACCGCCTCAGGCTTAACAATATGCCCAAGCTCAGATTCAGAACCGACAGAGAGGTTTCCAGCAGAGGGGAGCAGCACCAGGAGGACAAGGTCAGGCAATGGCTCTGACCGTAGCAGAAGAATTGACATCAGGTGAGGTAGTGGCAGGTACCATTCTCGTCAACTCTTTTCCAGTATCCGTATTATTTGATTCGGGTACATTATATTTATTTATGTCTGCACGATTCACAATACGGATAGGACTGGAGCCCGAGTCATTATCAGTAAGGCTCGATATACTTACTGGTAACGGTCTTATGGGAGTAGATAAAGTATATTCCTCGTGTCGAATCGTAGTTAGAGGTAGAGAGTTCCCCGCTAGATTGATAGAATTTCCGATGGCCGACTATGATGTAGTCCTAAGAATGGATTGGTTAAAGGATCAATACACAAGAATAGACTACCATGTTGGCAGGATTATTTTTGGTATTCCCGGCAAACCAGAATTTTTATTTTCGAGAGGCTACGTATAACCTTCTCCACCAGTATTACGGATGGCAATAGCAGTGACAGTTCAGTTTCCCAGAGTAGTAGAAGAGTTTCCTGATATATTTCCCAAAGAACTTCCAGGCATGCCCCCAAAGAGAGAGATAAAGTTCACCATTGATTTGCTTCCAGAGATGGTACCAGTGTTAGGGGAAGTCTACAGGATGGCACCTTCAGAGTTAGAGATTTTGTACAAGATGATTGAAGAACTCAGAACCAAAGGATTCATTCGTGCTAGTGGATCACCTTGGGGGACCCCGATACTTCTTGTGAAAAAAAAGGATGGTACGTCTATATTATGTGTTAATTATTGTACCTTAAACTCTGTAACAATCAAGAACAGATATCTACTACCAAAGATAGATGATTTATTTGATCAACTCAGAGGAGCGGCAGTATTATCAAAGATTGACTTACGGTCAGGGTACCATCGGATCAGAGTCAGAGAACAAGACATCCCGAAGACAATATTCAGATCTAGATATGGACATTGAGAGTTTCTTGTTATGCCATTTGGAGCGACCAATACGCCAGCCATATTCATGGACCTCTTGAATCGTAACTTCATGCCCTATTTAGACCAGTTCGTGATAGTGTTTTTAGACAACATCTTAGTCTATAGCATGAACGAGGCAGAGCATGAGCATCATCTTCGTGTATTTCTGCAGATTCTCAAAGAGCACCAGTTGTATGCGAAGTTCAGTAAGTGTGAGTTTTGGCTGTATCGTATCTCGTACTTAGGTCACATCATCACCAGTGGTAGAGTGGAAGTAGACCCCCAGAAGATAGTGGCTATAGAGACATGGCCAGTTCCCAGTACCGTCACAAAAGTTTGGAGTTTCCTAGGATTGGTTGGCTATTATCGGCGGTTTGTAACAGACTTTGCTCGAATTTTAGCACCATTGATGCAGTTGACCCACAAGGATGTACAGTTGGCTTGGACAGCAGAGTGTAACAGTTCATTTGAGAAGTTGAAGTAAGGATTGATGACGGTACCCATTCTCACGCTTCCAGATAGGACTGAAGGATTTTCAGTCTATTGTGACGCTTCCGACAAGGGATTGGGATGCGTCTTGATGTAGTATGGTAAGGTAGTAGCTTATGTGTCATGTCAACTTCGTAATCATGAGAGAAATTACCCAACCTACGACTTGGAGTTAGCAGCGATGGTTTTTGCACTTAAGCATTAGAGGCATTATTTATATAGAGATAGGGTGGAGATTTTCACCGACCACAAGAGTCTTAAGTATGTATTTACCCAGAAGGATCTTAACATGTGTCAAAGGAGATGGCAAGAGCTACTTATGGATTATGACATCAACTTGCAGTTTCATCCTGGGAAAGCCAATGTTGTTGTAGATGCATTGAGCAGAAGGGCCAAAGTTTATTTTCTAACAGCATAGCCAGAATTGTTAGCAGATCTTCATAAGATGGGTATTGAAGTTATTCTTCCTACCAATGTGGTATTGATGGCTAGTATGTAAGTTCAGTCTAGTATAGTTGAGAGGAATAAGTTAGCTCAGTCAACGGATTCTAAGCTTCAACGGCTTCTGGTAGAATGTGTAGCAGGACAGAGAGCAGAGTTATGTATTCATGAGGACGTACAGTACACTTCGACATGGAAGGCGTCTTTGTGTACCTAGTGGTGATATCAGGCAAGAGGTTATGGCAGAGGCTCACAGTTCCCAGTATTCGATTCACCCCAGCGGTACGAAGATGTATCGTGATATCTAACAATATTTTTGGTGGAATGGCATGAAGAGGGATATAGCCCAGTTTGTCTCTCGTTGTTTAGTTTGCTAATAAGTTAAGGTTGAACATCAGAGACCAACTGGTCTTCTTCAACCTTTACCGACCCCAGAATAGAAGTGGGAGCACATTACCATGCATTTTGTAACTGGGTTACCTAAATCCCCAGCTGGAAGGATGCTATCTGGGTTATAGATGATAGTCTCACAAGGTAGCTCATTTTATCCCTTCCAGAATTAGCTAGTCGACGGATCAGCTTGCAGAGATGTACCTCCGGCAGATAGTCAGATTGTACAGAGTACCAATCAGTATTGTGTTCGACAGAGATTCAAGATTTACATCGTACTTTTAGCAGAGTCTTCAAGGGAGCTTGGGGACTCGTCTCAAGTTTAATTCAGCTTATCATCTGCAGACAAATGGTCAGTCAGAACGCACGATCCAGACTCTTGAAGATATGTTACGGTCATATACGCTTGACTTCGCTGGTTTGTTGGAGGATCACCTTCATCTCGTGGAGTTCTCCTATAACAACGGTTTCTAGGCCAGTATCCAGATGGCACCTTTTGAAGCCTTGTACGGCAGGAAGTACAGATCTCCGTTAGCATGGGATGATATAGGCGAGAGACAGATGCTTGGTCCAGAGATAATTATATGGACTATCGAAGTGGTCAGACAAGTTAGGGATCATCTTCGAATTGCACAAGATCGCCAGCGTCGTTGGGCCAATTTTCATCGACGTCCCTTTGAATTTTCTATCGGTGACCATGTATTCCTTAGGATCTCATCTACCTGTAGCGTCATTCATTTTGGCGTACGGGGAAAGCTTAGTCCTAGGTATATAGGGCCGTTCGACATTCTAGAGCGAGTAGGTTATGTGTCCTATCGTCTTGCTCTTCCGTCGTCGTTACATGAGGTACATGATGTCTTCCATGTATCCCAATTATGATGGTATATCTCGGATCCGAGTCATGTCCTTGATCATTCAGAATTGGTTGTTGATACCAACCTTTTATATGAGGAAAGACTCGTATCCATATTGGACCGAAGAGAGAAGATACTCAAGAACAAGACTATTAGTTTAGTCCGTGTTGCTTGGGATCATCACTCTTTGGATGAGTTAACGTGGGAGCGTGAGGATGATATGTGATCGCGATATCCACACCTATTTGACTCATAAGGTATAATGTCTTCCTTATGCCTTATGTCTTAATTCTTTGCTTGTATAAATGATTGCCTGATTAACTGCAAGTCATAGATTGCTCGCGATTAGTATAGGTTGCCCCGACATCTCTAGCCTCTTGATTAAATTCCGAGAACTGAATTCTTTTAAGGTAGGTAGAGTTGTCACTTCCGTTTTTTATTATACGTAATTTCAGTATACATGTACGGACTCCCGACCCATTTTTTGACTTGTCTAGCATAGCTTGGCTTGGTGTGGTCTTGGTTTAACTTGGTTTAGATTGGCTTGGTTTATTTTGGCTTAGTTTGGGTGAGTGGTTCATAATGATAAACTCCTCCTTATAACCCAACTCCACTCTCTCTCTCCTCAATACTCTTTTATTTATTTCTCTTCTCTATTAATTCTCTCCAACCACCTTAGGTAAGTACAACTTGCTTCATGAAGGAACTCCACTTTTATTGTTCTATTGTCTTCCCTACAAGCTTCTAAGACTATTTAGTACTTAACATGGTTTTGATGGATTAAAACTTGTAGATCTAAGTTTTCACAAATTTTGTTTTTCTTGCGTTTTGATCTCTCAAACTTCTTTATTTTCAATTTTTGATTGTTTAATGTTGTAGAGAATTTGATTTCACCCAAAATGGACCTTTGAAAACCCAAATTTTGATTTATTTTGAGTGATTTATGGACCTTGGAAGTTCATGGGTTCCATGGTTCTTCTTTTCGGGTTGGAGAAGAAGAACAGTATGGGCGCATGGTATTTTATGTGCCCACAGGGACTATAACCTTGGGCGCATAGCCCTATATGTGTGCACAAGCTTCCTATCTTCTATAGTGTGGGCGCATGGATTTATATACGTCCATGACTTTTACTTGCTTATGTGCATAACTTTAGATATGTGCTAAGTCATGGTGTTCTATAAAAATGGGCGTATAGCCCTTATTATGCGCCCACATAGCCAGTATAGATGGCTCCAGACTTAGATTCCCATGCACCCTGCCTCACTCATGTGGGCGCATAGACCATACACCCTGCCTCACTCATGTAGGCGCATGTATGTGGGTGCATAGACTATGCACCCTGCCTCACTCATGTGGGCGTATACATGTGGGCGCATGCCCTTAGGCGCATAGCTTTGGGAACATGCCATTCTTAGCACATCCATCTTGGGTGCATGCTCTTCACGAAACCTCATAGTCCTTAGTATGAATTATGACTTTATTTGTACTCTTTATTTGACTAGTCTTGTAATGTTATTTTCCATGTTGCATATGTACTCTGAGCTTTAACCACGATCTTGGTATGGCACGTACACTCTCTAACAATACCTTGATAGTGGCCTGCCGTGGTGCACTTACATGAACACGACATGACATTGTGACCTTACGTGATAATTCTTGATAGTGACCCGTCTTGGTGCACTCTTGACCAGTAATTTGACATGATAATTCTTGATGGTGGTCCGTTGTGGCGCACTCTTGACTAGAAATCTTGATAAGTAACATAATATGACATGTAATCTTGACAAGTAACATGTAATTCTCGTCTTGACAACGTAGATGATTTCTCTTGATTGTATCGGTATAAGCTATATGTCTCGTCTTGCATAATGTCTTGGACATAAATTCTTGATTTTTATGGTGGGATTCGTACTAAATCTGATTAGAATAATGACTAGATTGATCAAGTAGTCCATGAAAAGATTTTCCAGCTACAGGCAGTCCTATTATTCGGGCGCTCTAATTGGACTTGTAGCCTGCCGTAGAGTAGGGCACATTTCCAGCGCACTGTCATGTGTTGTACCCCCAAGTCACCTAATCCAACTCTCTCAACTTACGATCGGATAACCTGGATTAAGACTGCAGGCTTGTGGCTGTTGTAACATCTAGATGCAACTTGTTAGTAACTAAGATTGTGATAACCCTAGTTAGTTAAAATATCAAGCCGTACTCATTGCTTGGCCGTGATTGATGGATGGAGTCTAGTATAGTCTTGCCTAGACAGGGCCAGTACATGGTTATCTCAGAACGTTACTGTTATACTTTACTTTATCGATAATTAGTTAGAGACTAAGTTCTGTTCCGGTGAAGGGTTACAACCCCGGTCCTTGTTTGGTTTACGGGTTGTAACTTGGTTACTGGAATAGTTCTTTAGATATCTTATCATTTATCGCCTTGTTTTTCTAACTCATATCTTTCTTTATCATTGATGTATTTATGTGTTAATATGCTGGTTTTAGTTCTGAAGTGAAGCCTCCCTTGTGGCACTTGCTCTTTCTGGGGTCTGACCCAGCTGGTTTTGTATAGCCAGATTTCGGAGTAGCACCCGAGGATCTTTCAAGCTTCCAGCCAGATGGTGAACACTCGACGCAACCCTGACAACGAGTGAGTTTAATTTTGTTCTCCCACTCTATTGTAAATTATTCTTTTGAGGCGTTTAGCCACCGAGCAAGTGGTAACTCGTGTTAAATTTATATTCATGTCTGCCTAAGGGCTGTCACATGATTGAAAAATCCTAGGGTTGATCATTTATGACTTAAACTCTTGCTAGTCTTCGCATTTTGTATGACTAGTTTCATGATCATCTGAATATGTAATATATAGGACGCCTTACTTTGTATGTTTGATGATCTACCATCATTTTACATTTACTTGCTTGCTTGAGATTGAGGCACTAGGCTTGTTCTTGACCATAAGTGACTGTTGGCTTATAGTTAAACCCTCATACATCTAGACAGCCGTGACTGTACATCGAGGTGGGTTGCACTTTAATATACGTAGCTGGCTGTGTCTGTCCCCCGCTCTCCAGTATTCTGGTTCTGGGGCGTGACACATAGGTACTAGGTTAGTTTGGGTTTAAGGGTTTCTCTAGTTTCTATAAACTCAGACATGGAGTTGGGTTGATATATTTTGGGGTTTGGGTTTCGAATACATGATTGATTATGTTGTATATATATATATATATATATATATATATATATATATATATATATATATATATATATATATATAGGAAGCGGATCAAAAGCCCCTTAGAAAACCCCCTAAAAACCCGCCTCACTCTAATCCGTAATTTAATGTTAATATTAATGTTAATATTAAAGTTAATGTTAATATTAATATTAATATTAATATTAACATTAAATACTAAAATTAACATTAAACTTAACATTAAAATTAATATTAAAATTAACATTAACATTAATATTAACATTAACATTAACATTAATATAAAAAAATAAAAAAAATTAATATTAACATTAACGTTAATATTAACATTAATATTAGCATTAACATTAATATTAACATTAATGTTAACATTAATTTTACGAATTAGAGTGAGGGGTTTTTTAGGGGGTTATATATATATATATATATATATATATATATATATATATATATATATATATATATATATATATATATATATATATATATATATGGGTTGTATGTGAGTGTAAGAAGGAGGAGGAGAGTGTTAGAGAATATGGGAGTTAGCATTGTATATATGTTATAGTGCATTAGGTATCTTAGACATATTAGCCTATGGTTAGGCTTATGAGCTAACCTTAGATAATGTTGACCTAGTTAGACCTAGAATTGACCAAGTGACCAAAAGTCAACATTGAGTCAATATGTGACCATTTGACCTTAGAAGTTGACCATGGTTTACTTAGTTAAGGTATGGTTATGTTAGACCTTTGTATACCATAGCTTATACTTGTGTTAGCCTATATAATAACTTAGAATGGACTCACTAAGCCTAAACATGACTTATAAACTTGAGTTTGACTAAACCTAGACTAGTTGACCTAGCTTGACTAGAGTTTGACCTAGTTTGACTAGATTGTTAACCAGAGTTGAACAAGAGTTGACTTTGACCTAGAACGGCCTAGAATCATGTACAATGCATTGTAAACTTCAAATATTACCTTTTTGTATACATCATAACCTGTGTGCTCTATCTAGGACTCAGACACCTCAGTTCGGACATCTATTTTCACAGTCACTCAGTATCTCAAGCGAGTACATGCTCTGATTATTTTCATACTTGCTAGAACTTATATTCATACTTTAGATAAATTACTTGATGTTGTCACGATTGTTATCACGGACCCGTGCCCTATGGATCTTGTCTTGCGATGTTATCCCCCTCGGGTGCATCAAATACATATTGTCATGTGCTTTTCACGAACATATTGTATTTCTTTTACACCCCTATTCATGTATACTCTTGTGCAATCTTGTACTCTTATGATCACATGAGCTTCATCGATAAAACTATTGTACAAGTAACGTAACTTGACTGGATCCTTATGTATTGATTGGGAAGGGTGAGTAGGACATGGTTATATGATCAAATCCAATATTGTGCAAATATTGTGTATGTCCATTATGCTCTCACGTATAATGGAGTATCGTTTTATTGTATATCCCAGCCTGTTTACATAACCATCTTGTGCTCTAATTACTTATATTACTTACAGTTATTATTTCATATACAAACTGTCTCTTGTACTCAGATTTGTCTATTTACACTATTCTTGTACATGTCTTACAGTTTTTATTATAGTTTACTCTATTGCCTGTTTTATATATTCCATCATGATATGATCATGTTTCAGTGTTATGTATTCGCTCATGTCCTGACTTGACCTGTTGAAAATATTATAGATGATACTGAGAACTTTTGTACTACCTATTATGGAGCCTACCTAGACGACACCTGTGAGTTGGACTCTCAGGAGGATCCAGCTCTAGCTGAGGACGTCACCCCTACTTCTTAGACTAGATTAGCTAGGCTTTATCTTATTTTCATTATGTTATTTGTATTGACTTTAGAGTTGTATTATTTCTGGATGTTTGGGATGTTGTGTCATTTAGACACTTAGACTTTCCTTCTGTTTGTATGTTCTCTTTTGAGATTTCATATCTATCATATCATGCTATTTCCATCTTTAGATTGTGACTGAGTTGTACCTTTTGTGATTTGGACTCCATTTGGAGACTATATCATATTGTGGCAAGTTATGATCATGACCTAGAACATCGTTCTACCGTCGACACTGCAGTATAGGCTGGACGTACCCACTTCTCGTGCCCCTATACTGGGTGCGGGTCATGACACTATGATCGCTGGATCACACAGTTTCAAGCGGTTTATGCGTGGTATCGATTCTATGACAAGGTGTCCAGAATGGACCAGATCTATTGTGAGGGTATTTTTGCCTAATATAGGTTAGAACTAATCTTCCAAATAATTTTTCTCAGAAACTAGACATCAATAACTTTCCAACGCATATCTATTTGCTGAGTTTTGAGTTGGTTTAGTATTTAGTAAATTCTTGACATTTGTCGTAAAACCGTAACTCTGAAAATTATATTTTCTTTATATCCAAAAGACATGATACTCCATATATCTTTACTAGATTATTTGTTGTGAAAGGTTTGATGTTAAAAAACAATTTTTACTAAGTTCTGAAAAAAATTCAGAATTTAATAATTTTAATTAATTATTATTTCGGGACTCAACTAGTAGGTAGAATGTGGTAATAATGGTATAGTATTGACATAGACCTATTGTGCAAGAGTTTCTACCATTGAAATAGTATTTTTGGTAATATAAAGATATTTGAAATTATTTTTCCAGAATTTAAACTATTATTTTATATTAATTATAGATTACTTTTATAATGAAGTTTGGTACTATATATGATGTATGGTGTTATACTGACATCATGACGACTATTGAGTATAGATAACTAATATAGACTATATGTAGTAAGTCGAGATAAAGTATTAATAATAGTATATTATTATAGGCGAACTTGGAGGAAGTAACGAAGACTCCGAAGTTGGTCAGGCCTATGCTCGGATAGCGGTTACATGCAAATGTACCTTGTCGTGGTTTTAGATTGATCATTTTCTTTCTTGTTGTTCACTTTGTTAACATTGCATGACGTAGGAACATCGATACTTAGTGTCTGTTTAGAAGACTGGTGTCGATGTCACGATAATGACATCGAGTATTGACATAGGCATACGTGCATATTGACATGTCCGTTGACACGAATGACCATAGGGTACCGATACGTTCATTATGCAAGGTTTACATGACTATTCATGGTATTGACTTCGTAGCAGCATTGTAGATTGTTCATCATTATTGTTATTGTTATCGAGATGACTGTATGATCTTGACATTGCTAGATTCTAGATATGGGGTTGGGAAGGACCTGACTATAGTACTAGACCTATTGTCGTATGGCCTGTTATCGTGAGCCTTCAGCTCTGTAGAAGAGTAGAGGTTATCGCTATCAGGATTGATTGTCCTTGGTCCTATGATATGGTACTAGGGACAATAACATACTGAGGAGCTTGTGAGCTTCAGTGGTGAATCTAGGAAAGATCCTCACTTGCATAGCACCCAGATCAGATACATAGATTACCTTAGATCATATTTCCATATCTTTACCATAGCATGTATATTGTGTACCTTGCTAGTCCCCTAAGGACCTGGCTATTTTCCAGGCTTAAACGGAGCAGAAGACTACCCTGAGGTTTATGGTTTAGGAGCTAAGACCGAAGACATACCAGCACAGGAGGACGAAATAGTGCCAAAGGATTTCTCGTGATCATGTCATTACTTTAGTTAGACTTGCTACTTTATTTCCTTTCATTCAGCAGACTTGTAGTTGACTATTACTTTATTTCTCTTTCCTGTGGTTTCGGGATATCTTTTGCCCGTATAGACATTATCTCTTTTACTGCTAGATATTTGTTATATTATTCTTATTGGACTTGATATCTTTATGGACTATTCTTTTATGGACGTGATTAGTTATATACCAGTGGACTATGATATATTTTCTGGTTTATTATCATGATTTATAGCTTATGCATTTCGTTAATAGGCTTGTTATGAGATTTGGCACATTAGTGGCATACTGCTGGCATATATTCGTATACCTGGTCCTACACATTTTGGGACTAGGGCGTTACAATTTTGAATGTCGAAAATGAAAAGTTGTAAGAAATGCAACAGATGGAAATGAAAATCGTAAAAAGAATAGGAACGAGTCGGTTCGGTTGCGCACCAAACTTAAGTTGGCGAATGTATATATTGGCCGAGTTGTGTCAAATTTTGATTAATTAAAAGTTATATTTGTGATCGGCACGATCACCAAGGAATAGTGAGTCGAAATAGATTGTTGATTCATAACGAGTATGATGCGAGAAAGATAACTCAATTTTCGAGTGGTATATGCCATACCATTTATGCGTTGAATTACTCGATTTTTGAGTGGTATATGCCATACTACTTATGCAAAAGATTGCGTCGGAACATTATTTGAATTGTAAAAGGTTTATTCGTAACGGACGGGATAGTGTCGAGACTAAATTAGAAAACTTATACGATAATATTTTGATGCAAGTGTTCTTTGATAAGTTTGGCTAGAACGATCAGGCACAAGCTCGTATCAATATATGATGCGTCGGATGGAAATTCAAAATTTTAAGTTGGTCAAATGACAGAGAATGGCAAAAAGATTATGCTATGAGAAGGCAATAATCAAATTGGTGGGATAGGAAACTTAAAGTTATAATCGGGTCGGACGACTTGCGAGCTCGATAAAAATGTTGGTCAATGCAAATTGTAATCGGTTCGCACGAATTATGAGCTCGATGAAATGTTGATTGATGTCGATAATCGTGCCAAAGGAAATAGTCGATTATGTTGAGACGAAACTCATTTGAGTATGACTGAATAGCATGAAACTTAGAGGGTATGATCGTATAACTTGAGGGTTCGATGTTGGATAATCGGTAACTTGGTTACGCAATCAAAGTATAGCGGGATATGGCAAATCGGGAAACAATGTAATGTGTATAGAAAAAATTCATTGGGAACTTGGATGTATGTGATGCGAGTAAGTTGACGTTGATACAGATAAAAAGTTGCCCATCTCTCTATCAAAATTGATATGCAAGAAAATGTAAGCACGATACGAGAATACAAAACGAAGCGGGCCTACGATATCGAAATTTTTGTGAATAGCAATATATCGAACTGGTTGATGGTAAAATTTATGATTGATCAGGGCGAGGCTATAAAGTCATTGACGATTGTTCTGATGCGTATATCATCTTCGGTATTAACCGTGGGTTGATAGACTCGAACTCGATGACAAGTAGATGTTTCATAAATTACTGAATCATCAACGATAGTGCATGAATTATTCGGAGGATAGTTGCGCATTAGTTGTGCTGGTAGAAACGGTTATTTTTGGATTTGGGTAGTCCCATAGAATTCGTCGGAACGTGATTTGGCTCCAAAATAAGATATACTATGATTCATAGTAACTGTCCTTCGTTAATGATCCACAATTATCGAGCGTGGCTTCGAGGCAGCTGACGCTGGAAGACTTGACCGTCAAATCAAAGTGAATGTTGCAGACCCATAAGATGACCATTTGATGGTGCATAAGGAATTGCGCCGAGAAGGAATATAATGTGGCGCATGTTGATGACAAGTCTAGGCGATCGAATAAATATTTTGGGAATTGATGGAAAAGCTTCGACAGAGAATGATATAGTCAGATTTTTTTGAGGATTAGTCGGATAAATGCTTGAATAATTATTTTGGTCGACGATCGAAATAGAAATTCATAAACAAACCTAGCGATGTGTATAGGCAATTTCGAGATTCGTGTTATGTACGAGAGCACGGGATAAGGTAATGACGCTTTGATTGTGTTGTTAAATTTGGATTGGGAATTTGGCCAGGAATTTCCTATTCGATAGGAATCGAACATAAGACGCATCGTAGAGACCTTTGTACCAAAACGAATGTTGCCTTTGAGCATCGTCGATGCAAATGAAACTTTTGTGTCAAATAGATTGTTTCCTTTGTGCAACGTCAATTTAAAATATTGTGTCGAAAGAATTTAAGCACAGTATCTAGGTAAGTCACCTAGCGGGGATAGTCCCAGATGTTGACACAATTGCAGTTCAAAAAAAAATTATCGAGATGAGTTACGAAGTGAGATTTTGGAAATAGTTGGGTAGCGACTTCGAACGCAAAGGCACTGCAGAGAATTGTTACGATCGGATGCACAATGGCTTGATGCAACGCGCATGTAATATGGTTAGTAGAAACGTATTGAATCAGAAAGGCAATTTTTGAAATCGTATTACTTGCAGAGATTTTGATAGATGAACATGTATTATCGAATAATGCACATGTGAAAGAGTCGTGAGAATGACGCTAGAGATCAAGTCTGATCGAGAGTAGGAGATGGCAAGTATTTGAGGATTTCAGTATACTTGTTAGCTTTGTTTCAATTTCCAACCAATAGGCTTGGCTGAAATACATATATTTCTGGGACGCCTAAAATTTGTATACGATCTAAACTAAGTTATATGCTGAATTCAAATCAAGCTGCAGGAAAAGATTATGGTACGTTAGTGAAAGCTTGCATGAATGTTTGAAACGAAACAACAATAGTGGGACGAGACCATAAAACGATTGAGAGAAACACATAGATTGAGTGTTGGTTTCGGTTCGAGGACGAACCTTGTTTTGAGTGGTATATTATATATGTAATGCCCTGCACCTCACGGTGCATTATGATGAGTCGTTGACTCGAAGAAAGTAAGTTGACCCGTAGAATGCATCGAGTCGAAGCGATGCCAGTGTTACATTGGCCCGAAAGTTGCAAACCCCCTAAAATTTTACTGTAGATTTTTTTTTATTTGGTATTTATACGGCAAGTACGAATACGTATATACGAAGTATTTAATTAAGTGTATACAAAAAATTTATTATAAGTCTTTAATGAATATAGAAAATAAAAATATTTTTGGTTTCAAACAACATAAGATAAATATATTTTATTTTTCTTGAAATATATAAAGTTGTCCTGCAAAATTTTAGTCAAACTTTATTTTTATTTTATTATTATATAAAAGCTATTTTATTTGTTATACAAGTAGAGGTAATTTAGAAAATAATAATTGTTTTGATAAATAATACATTCTATTTTGCATGCAAGGTACATGAAAATATATTCATGTATATTTTGTAAAAATTGGTTTTTGAAAGTTACTTGGAATTATATTTATAAAAAGGTCTTTTTAAAATTTATTTAATTAATGTTTTTGTGGATTTAAACTGCGGTTAGATTTTATTAAATTAGTTTTAAATTAACTTAAATTAAATGTGAGATATATCTAGTGGGGTTTAAAGAAGTCCTAATGCTTATCTAAATAGGATTTTTCCACCCTATTTATAGGAGTGCCTTGCCATTATTTTTCTCCATAATTTTTTTCTCAAACTATCTCCACTATTGTGTCATGCATCGTGTCCATGTCCACCATCTCTATGTCAGCCGAGACGGTCTTGGGTCCGACCCCGGGTGTCTTTCCACTATATGGTACTAATTACATATATAATTTCCATTCCCATCCCCATCCCCGTGTCCGACAACACCGGACACCGACATGCCCCATTGTCACGCATGACACATGTCGACACCAAAAATTTCCTAAACAAAACCATAACCCTAATTTTGGTCGTGACCCACGATCCCTGGAGCTTAACCGCCACCACCAAGCCGAAATCTCGGTTGCAACCAAACCCGTCGGATCCCAACACTACCACACCTACCACCAACGCCTACAGCGTCCACCGCCGTCGTTCCACCCCCATCGCCCCCACTTGCCCGATCCTCCTTGCCCCGTCGGCACCGTGCCACCATCGCCCCTTCGGCCAAGGAACCCATACGGTTGTCATCCACCACCTGCGTTAGCTTTTACCTCCACCATCCGACCGGCGACATCCTCACTGAGCCTTACCACCCATGGCATCATTCCTCCCCAGGCATCGCACCTCTCTAACCAAAACTAGATCTATAATTGCCCGCACTCGACCTTTCGTCGCTGCGACCGTCGCTTCGCCACCACCATAGCCGGCGAGCCAATGACGACTCCTGTTAGATCCCTGCACAGACGCCCACTGCCACCAATTCTCCTACCGCCGTCCGCCCGCGCCCATGACCTCTCTGTCGAGCACCTCCAGGGCCACCATTGGTTGTGCCACCTCCACCGAACCCTCCGCGTGTCGCCTCCGCCGGTGAGCTCGCTTCCCCTTCCACCACTCGATCGATCTTCCATTCTCACTCTTTTCCCCCTCTCTCTCTCACGAACATCTGCCTCTCTCCACTCTCTAAATTTCATCCTACACTCTCCTCTTTTCTAACAAAAACAAAAGCAGCAGTTAGCAACATCGACTGTTGCTTTTCGTTTTTTATTTTTTCTTTGACTTTTTTGTTGTTGTTTGTTTTCAATTTTTTATTTTGTTTCTTTTATAAATTATCATTATTATTATTATATACTTTGGAAATACAGTATGTGCATAAACATTATATTTTTAGGATTATTATCATATTTTTGTATTTAATATCATTTGTTTAGTTATTGTTGTTACTTGTTAAAAATATATATTAAATAATTTTTATAAAATGGATTAAATTTATAACTGAAATATAGTATTGCGCTTACATTTGATTCAAAATAAAGTTTATAAAACCTAAATATGTTATTATATTTATATTATTTTGACCTAAAATTTTGCTTAACAAAATTTGGAATTTTTAGCCTTAAAATGATTTTTTTTTTAGATGTTCAACATATTTATTTACAAATATTTTGACTAAAAAAGAAAATATAGACTTTTACCTAAATTTTTATTTTGACAAACCTAGAGTTTTTGCCTAAAACAATTTTTAGATTTTCAAGTATAACCTAAAAACATATTTTGACTACTAGTTATTTTCTAAAAATAGTATAAGTATTTACTCTCTACAAACTCCCTCTTGTTAACATTGCTGATCATGACTATTCGTACAATCCTATTTTCTTGCAAACTTGGACCCTTCACATCGACCATGGCTATCGGACAAATTAGGACTTGTCAGATCAATGCACCACACTAGGCAATATACCTTACCATATTTTCTACTTATATATATTCTGCATCTTTACTGTTTTGTCGCTACATATTTATTATTTATTTATTTCTATTTCATCAAGTTGCATCTTTGTTTACTGTTTATGTTGTACTTTATCGTACTTCTAGTTATACATGATACAAAGTGTTAGTCATATTTTCACTACTATGCATGTTGACCTAGAGTTAAGGGACTACCACTTATTTAGTGCATTTTCATAAACTTTGACACGGATGTGCCACGAGATGTGTATGAGTTGTGAGTAGCATATAAACTCCACACTTGCGTGTTAGCTGATTACCAGTACGTATGAGACGTGCGTTAGGTATAACTGCTAATATAGATGCAGTCTAGAAGACTTAGCAGTTATTAGAGGTACAATATCGTGGATACGACATAGATAGGTGCATAGGGTGGAAAAGACAGTTCCTTAGCATATGGGCCAAGTATGCACTTCCCTTTTGTACCCGAAAGCTCTACTGGAGATAATGTGCATAACTACCCTTTTTACTATTCCTGCTGGCCTCTGACGTTAGAGGAAACGTCATAATTTGAGACCCCTGGTGCCCACAGAGGGGACTATGCCAATCCCATATAGCTAGAGTGAACATGCGTTGGAGGTTTGTTCTTAATTACATGCTCACAGTAGAATGATTAGGTGACCTTGTATGTCTTGTTACACTCCGTTCCAATCATGGCATGGGACAGTGTCACATCACAGAATATTGTGCCACTTCTTGGCCCTGTTTGGTTGTAGGGGTGGTCCACAGTTTCGATAATGGGATACTTGGCCATGTTATGATTTGGAACATTTTACTTTTACTTGTGACTTTGTGACATATTTTATATTAAGTTTGTCTGGCATATTTTTTTATAACTTGGTACGTACCACTGAGGACCTGATGATCTCTCCAGGTGTGTGTATTGACTTTCCGCAGGAGTTCCAACCAAGATCGTGATCTTCTCTCACTATCGAAGATGACTTGCTCTTGGATCATCCTTGTTGCTTGTATTCATTATTTTGATATTTCCTTAATTCTCGTATAAAATGCTTTGAAGTAGATTTGTCTCAACCCAGCAACTTTTACAATGACAATTTATTTTGATTTTATAATATCTCTATTCTTTTCTTTTGTGGGTGATATTTAGTAAGCCGTGATTATACTTCATTTGTAGCTTACGTGTATTTATTATATGGCTGATATGTTACATACTTAGTCCTATGTACGATGGAAATGGGGCGTTACAAAATAAAATATTGAGTCGATTCGAAGATCTAGTAAATCGAATCAATGCAAAACATAAGTTCAATTCAAACAAGTATTGATTTTAGTTGGTTTCATGTACCGGCTAAGATTTTATACTGAATTATAAAATGTCGACCTTTTGCCTTGTTTGCAACGAAGTCTGTCGAAACTAAAGCATCGCCTTGGAACAGACTCATGCGTAGGCATGACTGGCCGAATCAGTCGGATAGTTCAACGGAGCACGATGTGCTCGAATGGCTAAGTCAGAAGAGTTGGCCGTGCAATGAAGTTAAGGAATCGAGCCACATCGACTTGACAAAATGAAATGCGTATCACCATAAGGTCCAAGGTCTTTGACCATTCTTTCCTACTCCATAATGCCTAATTAAAATATACCATTGTATGCTAAGTTATCCTATCGAGTCCACGGACGTTGCTCGATTGAGAGAAATCGTAGTGCATGTCGAACATTAAGATAGAACAATTGAATTGAAACATGCATCAAGTGTACAAGTCTCCATAGAATAAAGAAATACCCAAACGGTGAGTGTCTTAGTGCACGAGCCATAAGGATCGATATGGTATAACTGTATTGGCGAGTGCATCGGGGCACGAGTCTTAGAACATTGAGGACTCAAATCAAGGCGTGCCTCAGTGCATGAGTCAGAGAAAATGAACATAAGTCTAGCACATTGTAAGATTGTGTCGAGGCATGCATCAAATGAACAGATCACTTATTAATGAACGTTAAGTCATAAGACATCGAAAGATATACTTCATGTGCGAAGTAAGTTGTTGTGCATAAATGCTACGAAACTGTCAAATATAGTATGCTGCCTTAGAAATGTTTGGGGCCTTCGGGTCGTTCATTTGAAAATTGAATTGGGACTTCGACCCACAGAACATTGAATCAAGGCGACAAAACATTGAAAGAAAGAGTGAGAATATTGAAAGAAAGAATATAAATGCAAGATGATATGAAGTCTGAGTTTCAGACTCATACTATGTTTGGTTGTATAAGTTAGATTCGTATTACATTGTCAAATGGACTTGAGATATAGCCCGTGCACGGGTATGCGGTTCCCTCAAACGTGTATTGGCCGAGGCACCGGTTGCGTTCGGCCTATGAGGGATGGTGAATCTTGTTGGTGCACATCATTAAGACGATTTATGACCGATTATTGTTGCCGTAGTGATGGTAACTTCAGCGTTCTTCAGTTATTGGGATAGAAAACCTTATGGAGAGGACATCGGGTCACCCAATTTGAGAAAATAATATAGCCCATTTTGGCATAGAGAAGACAGAGACCTTCATATAGATAGGGGCCGATGGGCTGAGTAGTGCAGGTACACAGATCCTACACAAATATCACTTATAACATGACAGGAAAAGATGGTAGGCGTATCACCTTGTATCGGTACAAGAGTGAGTGCATCGATGTTGATAAGAAGTCACAACAAAACAACGCAAGTTATATCAATGTTGCCTGCTTGCTTACACGAATCAATGGTACATGTTTGCCACGAAATACATGCTTTACTGCTTACAATATGCCATAAAAACGATCCTAAGGCAAAGATAGAGAGATGACAAGTTAAGTTGCATGATTCATATATTACATAGTGTCGGTTTGGACGAGTGGATCTTATGAGTATACGAGAGGATTAGTACTGATCCGCCACTAGATTGCTTGCAGGATGTAGAGAATGGTTTTCTCGGGGCAGAGCTTCACTTGGACGTAGTGAGGCATAGAATGCCATAGCATTTTGAGGTGTGCGACCGCATTGACACTCGGACTTGCAACAGGATGATGCAGCTGAGATATAGAAGACATGATATTTGGAACGATGAAATCCTTTATGGGCTAGAGAGATCATGAGTATTGTAAGCCAATTTGGCCGATTCGTTTGGGCTATTGAAAGCCTTTGTAATTCCACTACCTATTGAATAAAGAGAATTATTTCGTATACTCTATGTAACTCCAATGTGATTCCATTTCTTTTACTGTGAAATAATGAATTGAGATAACCATTTTAAAGATTTGCATTATCTCACCTTATACGAGTGCAACTCCAGACTCGTATGACATTACGCCCCAACGAGGACGATTGATTCGACTGAATCGACACGAGGACGAACAATTCATCGGGTCAGGGCATGACGGTTCGGTGCTAGATGGTATCATTGTTGTCGGTGATGGATAGTGTTATCAGGTGGCAGAAATCTTGGACTATGTGAGGGCCCATTTTTGTATTCTTTTGCTAAGGCATACTGCCATGATATTGTAGAAGGTAGGTCATGCTAGTAGATGCACTAACATGTTGCTTAGGTTCGGCACCTTGTATGCTTTTAGTAAAGCTTGTCGAACCTCAATTGTAGGAACAAAATTGTAAAACAGAATACTCTAGAGGGGGGTGAATAGAGTAGGCAGCGGAATATTGCTAATTAAAAACTTGTTAGCAGTTAGATCACAGATAAAATAATAATCACAAAAAGTAAATGACAGAATTTAAAAGAGATCAGAAGGCAAACGCAAACACCAAGATTTATACTGGTTTTCCTCTTGTGAGGACTAGTCCAGTCGAAAGAACTCTAGCGTCCAGTTGAATCCACTATTGGAAAATCCCGCAAGTTTTTATATGAAGTCCTTGCAACTTCTATAAATGCGAGCTTTGATACGAAGAACTCGACCAACTTCAATTGTGAAGAGTTGAATCTTCTATCAAGCCTCTGATTACAATCACTCTGAAACTTCTAGACCGTACCGCACTGGCAAATCGACTAGAGGATTGTAACTGGCTTGGGATTTAAAAATGAAAGCTTTTAAGAACTCTTTGGAAGAATGTAAGCTCAGGAAGAGAAGAGATTGAAAGTGAATTGGTGATTTGAAATGATCGAAATAATTCTCTATTTATAGTTTTTCCAAAGACAGAACTCTGATAGAATTCGGGCAAAATTCGGACAGAACTCTTTGTAACAAACCGTAACTGAAGGATGACCAAGTTCAAAAACACAACGTTCACTAACGTTCCAAATGGCCGAATTCTGGCCGAACTCTGGCCGAACTCGGCCCGAGTTCTCCTGGGGTTCTGCCAGTTCATTTTTGGAGAAAATAAATTTTGGCTTTTTGAAAGATCCTTTAGAAGCTTTTTGTAAAAAGAATGTTTTTCAAAAAACGTAGGTCATTTGTAAAGAATATGATGATTTTGAAAAACGTTTTAGGATAGCCTATTTGCCAGTACGACTCGGTGTACAATGTATTCCTAGACTCAATAAAATGAAAAATTATATTACATAACAGAAAGTACATTCTGAATGGCAAACAGCTTCAGTCTTGAACATTGTTGATATCCATTGTTGAGCAGTGTCCAAAACGTCGTATGTAAACATCTGAGTTGACTTGCATTTATATCAAGACAGAGTTTGATCAATTATTAAAATCAGGTTTGACCATGACCAATGGGCCAACAATCTTCCCTATTTTGATAATTGACAAACCTTGCCGATATAACATCTAAGCTTGGAATCAAATCAAAATAGTAATCAAAAGAAATTGTTCATAACCTGTATGCACGAAAATGTTAGATCTTATTTCTCCCTCGTTGTCACTTAGCAAAATAATTGCAAAAGAGAAAGCTCCCCCGCAATAAATCTATAAGTAACAATCAGTGAAGAAACACAATAAACATAGATAATCATGACAGGCATGGTAGAAACAGTAAACATGGTAAGAGAAACATATAGTCTATAGAATACAACACAGGCATGTATTTCTCACAGGCAGTATTTGATAAAGTATGAAGCAACAAAAGATAGATAGTGTTACCATAGTACTGAAACACATAAAGTGCTGAATAATAGACTAAGATGCCAAAACTGAGGCATAATCAAAAACCATGTCTATGAATAGTCCCATAATAGAAAAAGTGCTGATAAAAATATAGGAGTACTGATAAATCTTGAAATGTCGGAGCATTTTCAAGTAAACATAAGACAAAAGTAACAGTATCAAGAATCTAACATCTCAAAACTCATCATCATCATCATCAACGTCATTAGCTGCAGCTCCAGCATGTCCAGAAGGACCAGCTCTAGAAGTACCAGCACCAGAAGTGCGAGAAGTGGCACCAGTGGTACGATACCAATCATAGGCGTTCCCTGGCTAGAAAAGAGAGTGTACCGCCTCATCGTTAATGCGGTAGCCAGAAACAGAAGGGTCTCGAGGTAGAGAGCTAGCAGAATGACCCGTCTGCGTAAACCTCAGATTGGCGAAGGAGTTGGCAATCGCCTGGAACCGAGTCACATTACGGAACTCGTGTTCCCTAGAGGTCTCAACATAAAAAGACTACAGATCTGATAAGTGCTGATGGATACCCTAAAATTTCATAGGGTAAGAATGAGGAGGAACAGGTGCTGTGGGAGCTGTGAGAGTAGGTGCAGGAGGAGTAGGTACAGTAGGTGGAGGAACAGATGCAATACTGCGACGAGAGAGTTTGGGAAACTTGGGCTCGGGGTCGACAGCACAAGTAGATAAATCAATATCAAATCTCTAAAAAATGCGACGAATAAGCATTGCATAAGATAGGTTGCGATCTCTCCCGCGACATCTACCCATCATCTGGATGATAGTCTTATGGGCAAAAAAAGGAATCTCCTTAAGAATATGATAAAGAACGAAAAGCTCAAGTGCAGTGACATCATCTTTAGAAGTAGATTTTGGAAGTAAGGTGGAATAGATGATGCGATGTAATTCGTAGTTAAACAAGTTCAAGTTATTAGCCTTGAACTTTTCAGGAAGAACGCGTGCGGGCGCACAAAGTTCATTCTTGAAACTAACGAGTGTCATGCCATCGGAGAAATCAAAATCAGTGATGTCATCGAGCGGGGCACCTTCATTTTGGATACGAAGGATTTCTGCTAACGTTTCATCAGTGAATTCGATATCTATTCCTCCGACACGTGTCCTCACGGTAAAAGTGTCTAACACAAAATTACAATAGAATAATCTAATAGCATTAGTGGCAATGGGGAATTGTAAGGTGACAAAATGTTATAACCCTAATGCCTCAAAATAAGGGCGGTGATCCGGAAAAACAGTCCACTTAATCGGTGGTCCGGTACAAATAGTACGCATGATAAAGTCGGCGTACCACAATAAAGCTTGATCAGAAGTTTTAAAGTAAAACTCATCCGATGCACCATCGTCCGATTGGATCGGAGAAAAGAGGTAATCCGTATGCAGATCTGAAGACGATGCCTCTTCACTGGCATTGGTCTTCTTTCTCTTGAAGGGATTGAACTTAGGCATTCTTTCCCAAAAATTTCTAGAAACCCTAAGTATTGAAAAGTGGAGAAAAGAATGGATTATACCTTCCAAGAATTGGATATGTTGTAGAGGATGACGATCTCCGCATGAATCCGAAGTTTTGACGAGAAACTCCACAAGGATTGGAAGAACAATGATGGAGAAGAAGCTAGGGTTTCGGAGGGGCACAGCTGCTGTTATGAAGATGTGGGGAAGAATGAAGAAGAAGGAAGCCTCGAGTTGGTACTGGTATATATAAATACCCAGCCGAACTCTGGCCGAATTCGGACCGAACTCGGGCCGAATTCGCCAAGGGTTGCCTGGCTATATATATATATGAAAAATAATTCAAATGAGACCACATTCTTTTTCATTAATTAATTTCAAATGCTTAATTCAAAGTTTAGTAATTTTAAATCTCAAAATAATATAATTAATATTATTTTACAAATTAATATTCTCTACTCAGCATCTGTCTCAGATTAGCTGTAGGAGTACTGTCCCAGCTGAAGGAGGTTCACCAGAGAACTCTTAAATACCGCTTCGCTTCGACCGTAGTCGTGGTGACAGACAGACTCTTTTTAGGCTTGTCTCAAAAACAGTTTATGAGTATCGAATAAATAATTAATAAAAAAATTAATTAATATTATTGATATCTAAAATTCCTAATTCTCGACGTAAATAGTTGAAACGATCTTCCGCTAAAGGTTTTGTGAGTATGTCAGCTAATTGATTCTGTGTGTCTATGTATACAAGGTCTATATCTCCATTTTGTTGATGATCTCTAAGAAAATGATGTCGAATCTTGATATATTTAGTACGAGAATAACATACAGGATTCTTAGTCAAATTAATAGAACTAGTGTTATCACAGAAAATGGGTATGTATGAAAAATACAATCCATAGTCTTCTAAGGTTTGTTTCATCCACAAAATTTGTACACAACAACATCCTGCGGCGATATACTCAGCCTCGGTTGTTGATAATGTAACAGAATTTTGCTTTTTACTAAACCAAGAGACTAGAGCTTTTCCTAGGAAATGACATGTGCCGCTAGTGCTTTTTCTATCTACTTTGCATCCAGCAAAATCAGCATCGGAATAACCGGTTAGGTCAAACGACGTGATTTTGGGATACCATAAGCCGACAGAAGAATTGCCTTTAAGGTATCGGAAGATACGCTTAACTGCGCACAAATGTGATTCCTTAGGATTAGCTTGAAAACGTGCACATAAGCAAACACTAAACATAATGTCTGGTCGACTAGCAGTTAAATATAGTAAGCTATCGATCATACCTCGATACTTACGTATGTCGACAGATTTGCTTTGTTCATCAATATCAAGCTTGGTTGAAGTCGCCATTGGAGTGCTAAGTGGTTTTGTTGTTTCCATGTCGAACTTCTTCAATAGATCCTTTGTGTACTTAGCTTGATTTATGAACGTCCCACTGTTGGTTTGTTTGATTTGCAGTCCGAAAAAGAATTTTAGCTCTCCCATCATGCTCATCTCAAACTCATTCTGCATACACTTTGAAAATTTTTGACAAAGAGATTCATCAGTAGATCCAAAGATAATATCATCTACATAGACTTGAATCAAAAGAATATTATTATTCAAAGACTTTATAAACAAAGTAATGTCAACCTTTCCCTTTAAAAAACCGTTATCAAGTAGAAAAGTGCTTAGACGATCGTACCAAGCACGAGGGGCTTCTTTTAAACCGTATAAAGCTTTCTTCAACTTGAAAACATATTCAAGAAATTTGAAATCAGTAAAACTGGGTGGTTGAGCTACATAAACCTCTTCTTTTATAAAACCATTTAAAAATGCGCTTTTGACATCCATCTGAAATAACTTAAAATTATGAAAACATGCAAATGCACATAACATGCGAATGGATGCTAATCTCGCAACTGGGGCATAAGTCTCATCGTAGTCGATACTTTCTTCCTGATTATATCCTTGAGCTACGAGTCGAGCCTTATTACGAGTCACTAAACCATTCTCGTTCAGTTTATTTCGAAATACCCATCGGGTGCCAATGACCGGATGATCAATAGGCTTGGGAACAAGTTCCCAAACTTGATTCTGTTCGAATTGGTTTAATTCTCTTGCATAGCATCTAACCAAAAATTATCACTACATGTTTCATCAATATTTTTGGGTTCAAACTGCGAGACAAAAGCAACACAAGAAGCTATATCTTTATTGGAGGAACGAGTACTTACACCTTTGGTAATCTCACCAATTACTAAGTCCTTTGGATGACTAGCCAAGAATCTTATCTCTTTTGGTGTAGTCTCAGGATTGCTAGTTCCGGCTCTTTGCTTGGAGGTTCATCTGATGCCTGATGTGATGGTTCTGTATCTTTGTGTGAAGGTTTTGCAGTGGCTGTACTTGGTGCGATTATGTCTTCATTGTCATCATCGTCTAAGTGTTGATTTAGCTCATCAAACTTGACGTTGATAGATTCTTCAATGATCATGGTTCTTTTGTTGAAGACTCTATATCCTTTGTTCTTTGCTGCATAACCTAAAAATATACCTTCATCGGCCTTTTCATCAAATTTACTCAAATTATCTTTGGTATTAAGAATAAAACATTTACAACCAAAGATTTTTAAATAAGAAACATTTGGTGTTCTATCAAACCATAATTCATAGGGAGTCTTCTTCGATATAGGTCGAATTAGAACCCTATTAAGAATATAGCAAGCTGTATTTACACCTTCAGCCCATAAATATCTAGGTAGACTAAACTGGTTTAACATAACTCTAGCCATTTTAGATAGAGTTCTGTTCTTACGTTCCACAACTCCATTTTGTTGCGGAGTCCTAGGGCAAGAGAATTCTTACAGATAACCGTGTGTGTCATAAAATTGCTTGAATTCTGCATTCTCAAATTCGCCGCCATGATCACTACGAATACGAGTAATCATGAACCCTTTTTCATTATGTACTTTCTTGCGAAAGGTGACAAATTCTGATAATGCATCATTCTTGCGTGCAAGAAAATAAACCCATGTATATCTAGAGAAGTCATCTATAATGACAAATGCATATAACTTACCACCTAGACTAGCAATTCTGCTGGGTCCAAATAAGTCCATATGCAACAATTGTAAAGGTCTAGTGGTACTTACAGCGTTCTTGGATTTGAATGCGGATTTGGTAGTTTTGTTCTTTTCACATTCACTACATACCGTATCCTTCTTGAAAGAAATA
This sequence comes from Iris pallida, assembly GCA_029216955.1. Lineage (NCBI taxonomy): Eukaryota > Viridiplantae > Streptophyta > Magnoliopsida > Asparagales > Iridaceae > Iris > Iris pallida. Next base: position 9,238,295 of record JANAVB010008400.1, read on the forward strand.
TCCGGTAAGCCGCGTACCAACTTCTTCATAGATAATCTTGAAATTGTATCCATGTTTGCATGACCGAGTCTCATATGCCATAGTTGACTCTCAATACTTTTGGCTATCAAACATCTACCTACTGTGTTAGCATCTTCCAACAAATAGAATACATATATATTGTCTTCCCTAATACCTTCAAATATAGTACTGCCAGTTGAACTATCAATAATAGTACATTTATCTTTTACAAAGTTAATGCCATAACCGTGATCAGCTAAATGGCTTATGCTGAGCTGATTATGTTTTAACTCGGTAACAAGGTAAACATTTTTAATCACTGGACAGGGAGCCTTACCAATGTCACCGATACCGATTATGTACCCTCTCAAATTATTATCGAAGGAGATGTATCCTTCTTTATTCCTCTTCGACAGTGTTGCAAATAATGAAGCGTCACCAGTCATGTGCCGTGAGCAACCGTTGTCGAGGATCCATTTGCTCCTAGCATGTGAAGGGTGTCCCACCTACAAAATAATTTGCAGATGAAACTTTTGGTACCCATTTCTTGTAGGGTCCTGACTGGTTAGTTTTCGGTATCCATGCATAAATATTTAAATCTACTAACTTTCTGATTCTACATACAGAATATATATGACCAATGAGGCCACAATAATGACATTTAGCATGTTGAGTGTTGAAAGTAGTGTGAGGTGCAAGATTGGTAGGTTTTGGTTTTCTAGTATAGAAGAATGTATGCCTATTAGTCTTCTTGGGCATAGTCTTGGTATGGTTTGGTCTGACAGTATTGGACGTGTTCCGATGATTCGGTAATTGACACGTGTTAGAATAGGAAGCAGCAACTTTAGGCCGTTTTCCTAAACTAATTTCCAACTTTTTAGAAGTGTCATATAATCTAGTATAGTCAGATGTAAGTGAATCTAATCTGACCTGTGCACACTGGAGACACTTTCTCTCCTTAGATAGGTCTTCCTTTAACTGGATAATAGTTTGGTCTTTTTCTTCGGATAGCTTAACAGTCTCGTGTAACAACAATTTAATAGAAGAAAGCTCACCAGACTCATTTAAAGAGTCATTATCTCTAACCTGATCTAGTAGGTCGGTAAGTCTTCCTATTTCACCTTTGTACTCTTTGAGTACCTTCTTAGAGGTTTTATATCTGTTACGCAGTTTCCTGTAATCATCTAACAGTTCACTGAAAGCCTCACCTAATTGCTCAACGGAGAAATCATCATAAGGGTCAAATAGAGGATTAGTGATTACCTGATCGCAAGCCATCAAGCACACATTTACAGCGTCATCTGATTGTTCATCTTCTGAGTCGCTGGCTTCACTTTTATGCCATATGCTTGTGTTAGCGTACTTCCTTGATATAGATTTCTTCAGGTAGCCTTTATCATATTTGCTATTTTTCTTTGATGATGATGCTGAGGGACAATCTTTCTTCATGTGTCCTTTCTTCTTGCATCCGTAGCAAATAGGATCTTCCTTGCTGTTGTTGTTATCTTTGCTATCCTTTGTTCTTCTGTTAAATCTCATGAACTTCTTGAACTTTCTTACCAGAAGAGCTTGATCTTCAGAGTCGGAGTCGCTGTCGTCGAAATCATCTTCGATGGTTCTTCTATGTTGAGCCTTGAGAGTGATCGTCTTTTCTGACTTTTCCTTTGGTATAGCATCTTCAAAGTCTTGAAGTTCTAACTCGTGAGTGAGTAGCTTACCCATGAGTGTTTCTAGAGACATTGTTGAGAGGTCGTTCCCTTCAATGATTGCTGTAGCCTTTGGAATCCAGTTCTTTGTAAGGGCTCATAGAAGTTTATGAATCTTCTCATGGTTACTGTAATCCTTGTCTAGTGAGGACAGAGGATTTACAATATCGAAGAATCTTGTAAACATCTGAGTGACTGATTCACTTGGCTTCATTTTGAACGCCTCATACTCCTGAGTAAGTCTGCTGATCTTTGACTCCTTGACTTGTGTTGTTCCTTCGTGGGTTACTTCGAGAAGTTTCCACACTTCGTTTGATGTTGTGCAAGTAGATACCCTGTTGAATTCAGTTCTGTCTAAAGCACAAAATAAAGCGTTAATAGCACGTGCGTCAAGATTGGCCTTTTTTTTCTTTCTCTATATATTTGTCATTGGGTTTTTCAGCTAAAACACCATTAACATAAATACGAGGTAGCTTTTTATAGCCATCAATAACCACAGACCATAAGTCAAAATCAAGAGATTTTAGAAAGAAACTCATAAGTGTAGTTTGTGCCGTCAAACAGTGGAGGTCTGTTTGTGGCTTGGCCTTCATTTATGAATTTCACAGTTGCCATGTGTAATGCTGTGATCTATATAAAAATTGAATATAACTGCAATTTTACCTTGCTTTACCTGTATAACCCGCTCTGATATACCTCTAGATGGAGAGCCTGCTTATAGAGAACCTGCTTTGATACCAATTGTAGGAACGAAATCGTAAAACAGAATACTCTAGAGGAGGGATGAATAGAGTAGGCAGCGAAATATTGCTAATTAAAAACTTGTTAGCAGTTAGATCACAGATAAAATAATAATCACAAAAAATAAATGACAGAATTTAAAAAAGATCAGAAGGCAAATGCAAACACCGAGATTTATACTGGTTTCCTTCTTGTGAGGACTAGTCCAGTCGGAAGAACTCTAGCTTCCAGTTGAATCCACTATTGGAAAATCCTGCAAGTTTTCATACGAAGTCCTTGCAACTTCTACAAACGCGAGCTTTGATACGAAAAACTCGACCAACTTCAATTGTGAAGAGTTGAATCTTCTATCAAGCCTCTGATTACAATCACTCTAAAACTTCTAGACCGTACCGCACTAGCAAATCGACTAGAGGATTGTAACTGGCTTGGGATTTGAAAATGAAAGCTTTTAAGAACTCTTTGGAAGAATGTAAGCTCAGGAAGAGAAGAGATTGAAAGTGAATTGGTGATTTGAAATGATCGAAATACTTCTCTATTTAGAGTTTTTCCAAAGATAGAAATCTGACAGAATTCGGGCAGAATTCGGACAAAACTCTTTGTAACAAACCGTAACTGAAGGATGACCAAGTTCAAAAACCCAACGTTCACTAACGTTCCAAATGGCCGAACTCGGCCCGAGTTCTCCTGGGGTTCTGCCAGTTCATTTTTGGAGAAATTTTTTTTTGGCTTTTTGAAAGATCCTTTAGAAGCTTTTTGTAAAAAGAATGTTTTTCAAAAACGTAGGTCATTTGTAAAGAATAGGATGATTTTGAAAAATGTTTTAGGATAGCCTATTTGCCAGTACGACTCGGTGTACAATGTATTCCTAGACTCAATAAAATAAAAAATTACATTGCATAACAGGAAGTACATTCTGAATGGCAAACAGCTTCAGTCTTGAACATTGTTGATATCCATTGTTGAGCAGTGTCAAAAACATCGTAGGTAAACATCTGAGTTGACTTGCATTTATATCAAGACAGAGTTTGATCAATTATTAAAATCAGGTTTGACTATGACCAATGGGCCAACATCAATAAGGTTCAGAGTAGCTAGCCTACAGAAGTGTCATCCTCTTCACATTTTCTTCCAGTATAACATTTTCCATATATTGTGGTTTACGCTGAGAGATAAACTATTATAGAAGATCATGAATGTAATTGATCTTCATCAGCCGTCACCACGACTTAGAGATGAAAATCCAGAATGTAATCGATCTCCATCATATGTAATAATATTTTTGAAATAAATTTTTTTGCTTCAATGTTCTTTTCATTCGCTTGTAATTTTCTGCTACAAGTTCTGGTCCAACTTTGAAAAATCTATGTCTTCAAAATGACGCATAATTGGTTGAAGTAGAAAATGTCGCATAATCACAAAAAAACTTATTTTATAAGATGTAGAAATATTCAAGATGTATAAAATCTGCCATCAAGTTTACGGATGAAAGTTTGAAATATTTAAGGCACATAAGCTCTGCTGTCAAATTGTCGCATAAAATAATCAAAATGGCTGAGACGAATGAAGTTTGAAGTGTTTGAGACACATAAAACTACTTCGATTAATAAAAATGCATAAATAGCAACTCTGACTGAGGCGCATAAAATTTCATCATCATTGACTGACGTGCATAAAAATTTAAAATTTTGATGACAACTGTCAATCTTTTGAAATTCCCTTAAGATCCCCTGAATCAATATTACTGTATAAACACTCAAACCTATATCCCAAATCTGGGCTTTGTTTACACATAAGATATACGATTCTTCCTTATAGGGGAATAAACATCTCTTCGAAGAATGGGCTTTTCATAATGACTCGGCTTCCACTAAATAGATTCATTATTATTTAGGTTGCCGTCTTTTGCACTTCTCTAGGAAATTTTCATCTTCCAAAACATTCAATTGAGGCAAACAAAGGTTTACCTAGAACTTCTAGAAATAGAAGTAGAGAACTGTTGTTCTTGCACTGGTTCTTTATTGGCACCGAAGAAAACTTGTCCCTGCAAGCGTCCTCATAAACCAAAGCGGGCTGCTCTCCTGTGGCTTCCTACTGTGGGCTTTATTATGGTCATGTCACTATTCCTACCAAATGTTATAGCCCCGTCTTTAGCGCCTCCTCTCAACTCAAGGAAGAGAGAACTGGCAGAGACGAAGTTCTCTATGGATAGGGAATTCCTTGCCTTGCTCGAGTTGTCTTTAAACGACATTGCGAAGCCATCCAACCCATCCAGAACTTTGAACCTCTTCCTCTGAGCCCCAAAGAGAGAGAGAAGTAAGGAGGACTAGATGCCTTCCGTCGACTGCTTCACGACTCGGGTGTTCAGACACTTCAAGACATCACGGACGTGATTAGTGACCCTGACAGTAACTCTGACTATCCTTTGCCATAGCTGTTTAAGGTTCTCCTTCTCCCTTATTTTTCTTTTTGCTGCTTTAGGGTTCCTTTGGACCCTACTGGCCAAAATTTTGTAAACCCTTTATCGTTATTCATGAAAATTTCCTGTTTGCAATACTGTTATGAGTAATATATTGAACTGCACATAAGAGTTATCTGACTGATGTCGCATAAGATTAGTTTGACAAAACGCACATAAGGATAATCTTTATGTGAGCCTCCAACGAGTTAAAGGGGAAGGGAAGCTTGTATATAGGATTTTCCAGAAGAACACCAATTTAGTGATGTATCTCGATATATAGACTCATTATCTAATTCATATCTAAAATTAGATACAGATAACAAATGAAAGTTATAAGTAGATTGGTTGTCTTTGGCATATGCACACTGTTTAAAGACAATATATGAGAAAAGTTTTGTAATTGCCTTTCTTTCTTTTGTGAATGATAATGAAAGCATCTTGTATCTTCTTTTTATCTTAAAAATAAAAAACACTTTCTATTTTACGGGAGATATTTCATATTTAATATTTCTCTAGAGGTAATAAATATTAGACATAGAAAAATATCATATTTGTATGTGGATCTACTACCTTTAACATACTTTACTATAGTATAGATAATAGATTATGGAGACAACACTATCAAAGGTAATAATAACATGATAGACATTATGTAGAATTATTATCATCGTCATACCTGATTAGTTATAGATAATAATTTGAAGTGATATGTTAGAGGTATTATGGACGTGACAAGTATCTTTTAGTGGACTAATTACTTATGGCGCACTCGACCAAGTACAAGTAATAAGATATAATCAAGAACTGTATATTCAAAGGTAATATGGACGTGATAGACATTCCTGTATAAATTTGCTCAGAGGCAATATGGACGCAAAAAATTTATAAAACTCTTATAAGGAGTAAATATTATAGAATAATTAAGAGGTAATATGGACATGAATTTTCTTTTGATAATAGATTATTTCTAATCTAGTTGGAGAATTAAAATAAGATGTCTTTAAAGTAGCTGGGTTTAATAACGTCTTTGATAAAGTAGAAGAATGTACTCAATGATCTCTTACGAGGCAAGTTTGATAGGATCTGAGGACGATTCCACTGGAGAATTTTGAGGGCCCATTATGTATAGTATATCCAGAACTTCTAAATAAAAATAACGGTTAAAAAATAAAAGAAAATTAAAAAGCATTTTGTTCAGGATAAATTTCTTTGTTCCGAAAATGACGTAAACAGTGTACATCTGTAGTGGTCTTGTTGAGGAGTTGATACAAACTTAATGGGGAGACAATATTATGTCTGTTATAGCTTATACATAATATTTTTTCAAGAATTTGCCATTGATGGGCATCATCAATAAGTCTCCATTAGGTTTTGCTAACCTATAAGCACTGTTCGAATACACCGATTCGACGACAAAGGGACCTTCCCATTCAGCTTGGAACTTCCCTTTTCTTTTGTGTGTCATCACCATAGGTCTTTTTACTGAAAGAACCAGGTCAACAACTTGAAAAACTCTTTCCTTCACCTTCTTGGCAAGCTTTAGAAATGCGAGCATGATATAGCTCAATGCGTTGTTGAGTCGTCAGCTATTTCTCATCAAGTGCATTTAATTCTTATAACCATACACAATCGTTATCCTTAGTTGTCAATTCATTGGCAAAAAAATCTGGAGAGAGGATTTGGATCTCTAGGGGAAGAACTAATTCACTTTCGTAGACAAAAGAAAATGGTGGGTACCAGTTGGGGACCGTACTGTAGTGCGATAGCCTATAAACATTCACCAAACTTCTCATTCCAATCACGTTTATTATGGAAATGAACTTTTTAAGCAACTTGATAATAGTATTCTTGAATGCTTCTGCTAATCCCTCAGCTTTAGGATTGTAAGTTGTAGAAGCTATATTCTGAATTCGGTTCTTCTCATAAAACCGATAAAATTCATTACTCACAAATTGAGAGACATTGTCACGGACAATCCCAGGGCAATCTAAAGCGACAAACAACATAATGATTAATAAAACTGATAACATTGGAAGTTTTTACTTCAACAAGTGGTATGGCTTTCGCCCATTTAGAGAGTAATCGGTTCTTACTAAGATAAACCAATGTCCTTTGAATGAAGAGCGACCGATTGGTCCCATGACATCCATCCCCCAAGCTTCAAATGGCCATGATGTGGCCGTCGGGCATAAATACTCCGAAGTTTGATGTATAAAGTCTGTATGAATTTGAGAAGTTTTGCACTTTCTTGCATAATCTATGACATCGGCTACCATAGTATGCCAGTAGTAAACCAGGCATCTTAATCGATCATGTAATTTTGGACCTAGCTGGTGAGCACCACAAGTACCATCATGAGCTTCACAAAGTGCCTGTTTAGCCTCTTCGTCCGATAAACATCATAGAAGGAATCCACCATACGACCTTCGATATAATATCTTAGTCGTAGTATCATAGAAGAAGCAAAGAGAACGCCTGTTTACAGCAGCATCCTTTAGGTCGTCAGGAAGGCTTGTTTATACCACATAGTCTATAAATAGGAATCTCTAGTATTTAGAATCAATATTTACTATGGCTAAGTAACTTCGACGAACATCTATGTTTTTCTTTATACGGAACAACTCTCGACCAATCACTGTGATCGATTTTGTGTATCAGCTGGAGTAGCAAGTGATGCCGCCAGACCTGGTAGAGCATCAACTTTTGTATTATATAACTGAGGTACATATTCGAAGAAGAATATAGAAAATGTGGTGACTAACTCAAGGGTTGCTTGATAATAAGGGATGAGATCATCATGCTGTAACTCATATTCTTCTCGGACTTGACTAACTACCATCTTGGAATTACCATAAGCTTTCAAATAGTATACCCCCAGCTGTTTAGCTAACTGGAGTCCAATTACTACTAAAATAAGGTAAATTAGCGATGTCAGGATACGTCGCTAATTAAGAAAAATACGTCGCTAAACGTAATTAGCGACGACTTTAGCGATGAAACATGAAGGTCGCGAAAAAGCTAGTCGCAGATGACAAATTTGTCGCCCTCCATCGCTGTTGGCGACATCACCCCAATGTCGCTGGGTCATCGCAAAATTAGCGACGAGGTGCGACGAAACTGTACGTCGCCAAATTAGCGACGTAGAGTGACTACTTAGCGACGTTATTTCTTTTTATGTGATGACATAGCATGCCTGCCATGTCAGCAGTGTAGCGACGTAGTGCGACCAAATTAGCGACGTCAACTCTCTGCCATGTCAGCTACTGAGCGACGGATTGCGATGGATAGCGACGTAACGACGCTAATTAGTGACGTCAGGATACGTCGCTATACGTTGTAGATCGTCGCTATACATCCCAGATATTTAAAAATTTTTAAAAAATATAATATATATTTTTGTTATGTTGTGTGTCTGTGTTTACAGTATGTGTGAAGTGCAGTGTTCGAACCATCGACAGTTTCGCTTACTGTTCCATGTTTTATCTTAGATAGAAGAGCAACAATTCAGGATGCACTTCTCAGAGCTTCCTCTTCACGTCCTTTACCTTCTCGGGATCCTTTACGACTTCCCGAGAAAGTGAAGGATGTGAAAATGAAGCTCTCAGAAGTACACCCTGAACTGTTGCTCTTTCTGTCCAAGATAACACATACAACAGTAATTGAAACTATCGATGGTTCCGAACACTGTATTTTACATACACTGTAAACACAGACACACATCATCACAAAAATATACATTATATTTTTTTAAAATTTGGGCAGCACCTCCTTTGTATATCAGATCATCGCTTATAACCTAGCGTAGGTATATTTGTCATCCCTGTCGCAGATATCATCATAATTAATAGTCTTCCATCATCACAGTCTACAACTAATAGATGAATAACAGTCTTCTATGATAACAGTCTTCAAAGTAAATATCATAAACATACATGTCCAAGTAAATATTATACATGTGCTCAATGAAAATACCAACAAAGTAAATATCACAAACATACATGTCCAACAAACATACATGTCCAACAGAGACAAATAAGAATAAAAATCAGTGTACCAATGATCAATAGGCCCATAGCGCCAATACATACAAAGATGATAAAAAAATCTACTGGATCACTGAAGACCCCTGCTGCGCATCTGAGATAGCATGTATTCATACTGCTCACGTGTGAGCTGTACCATAGGGGCAGTAGGAGGCAGTGCAACATCTGGAGTCCACACCGACGATGGATCGGGAGGACGTATCTGCTCCTCTCGCAGTCGCTCAGCATGAGCAGCAAGGGTACTCACCATCCTTTGAGAACTCTTCTCAATCGAAGTATGTATCTGAATGAGTGAGGCAGACATGGTCCTCTGCGATCCCTCCAGCTCGACCTGTCTATGCTCTGTGCGCTTTGTAGACTCGGTGAGCGTGTGCAAGCTGGCAGTTGTAGCCTGCTGCAGACTCATCAGCTCCTGTATACTGCGCTAGACCGCATCAAATCGTCCGGTGATCATCGGATCGTTGGATCGTCGCTCTGCGGTATGGTGATCAGAAATCTGCTGCAGCAACTCGCGACGCAGCTCATCAATCTAAGGACCAATATCTTGAGCTTGTGATGACGCCTGCGAAGCTGGAGACTACGCACTGACAGAAGGGGCCCGGGATGACTCTGAAGTCAAATAGGCACCGTAGGATCCCATACCGTAGTACGTACCCTTCTGAAGACCACCAACAGCGGTCATCCAGAGGTCGTTCGGTGATGGAGCTGTAGGCGGTTGGGAGGAAGTACCAGCCCCTTCCTCTGCTGGCGCACTAGCAGCAGCAGCCGTCTCCTCTTGTAGCCGAAGAAACTCGGCCTATAACAATGTTTGCTAACGTCTAAGTATTAGCTAAAGTCTATATTGATATCTATTTTCCTATTTTCTAAATTATAGTAAATTAATATAAAGAATAGAACGTACATGCCTGCGTCGCCCTCTCGTCAATGAACTCCCCAGCCCTCCGATGGGTAACCAGGAAGACGGTCACCATGTTGGGGTCCTCACCCTTTTTTACCTGTTAAAATATATTATCCATTATTAGTATTAAATATTCTATCCAACTATATATAAAATAATGTCCGTCATAGGAAACGTACCAAACGACAAAAATGCTCCGTCATAGGAATGGAGCCACCACACCACTTACTGGCGCTCGACCGCGCCACCTTGGCCTTGTCAGACCGCTCCTAGTACCTGGCCTCGTCGAATCTAGCCTTCATCACAGTCCACTGCTCTGGCGTGATCCAAATATAGATCGGCTTTTCGGAGCGATCACGAGACTTCTGGTCGTGGATTGCATCACAGATGAGCTTGCTTGCGACGGCAAAAAATTGGGCCTCGATCTTTGTCGCCCGGTGTGGTGGATAGAAATAGGTCCTCTACAAGAAGTAAAATAGAAAGAGTTGTATAATATACAAAAATGATTATTAAAATTTAAAAATAAACAAATTTTTTACCTTGAAGTGGCCCAACCAAAAGGCCTTCCTATCTGCGGGAGCATCTGAGTAGTTAATCCAAGGCCCACCATAGTTCTGTCTCAGAAATAACCCCAGCTGTCTCTGTACTGCAGGAGGCCGATATCTATACAATAATAAATTTCATGAATATATATGTACATATAATCATTTGAGAAATATATATTAACTAGTTAACTTACTTCGTAGGCCCGTCCGTCCAAATCTTCATACGCGTCTCGTCCGGGAAGCGCATGAAGGGTCGCTCTCACCTCCTGCCTGACCAGGATCAGTCTGATCGCCGTCCTCCATATGCTCGGCGTCGGCTCTCGCCATGGAGCCGTCGGTAGAAGAAATGCTGGACGCGGGAGGATTGCTGGACAACGAGGGAGGAGTCGCCAACCTGCTGGAACTGCCCTGTCCCAATAATGGACCGGGAACAGAATGGTATACTGGCGTACTCGGAGATGAGGATGATGGTACAGAATCTGAATCCCCAACCTGTCGCACGCGGGACTGCCTAACATAATATCCTCCACGTCGTCCGGGTCTAGTCATACCTGCTAATAACATATGACAATAAAACAAATATACATATTTATATGATATACATCACAGATTTTTGAAAAATATCATAGTCACAAAACTGTCACAAAAGTGTCAAATATGATTATAAAACAAACGTACAGATTTAATCCTCTTATGAAAATTCATCTAGTTATTTTAGCTCATCTTCTTCTTCTTCTTCTTCTTCTTCTTCCTCCTCTACATCTTCACTTTCATCTTCATCTTCCTCGTCAGATAATTCTACTTCTTCTACATAATTAGATGTGTAATGATTAACTTCCGTCGTGTCCACTTCTATAATATTTGTTACAAGAGGTAGTTCATCCTCTTGATAAGCTATATCGTCATCCTCAAAGGTATTTCTAACTTTGGTCTTGCATACTGCCCACCAGTCTGACCTTGTTGTTCCCCGTTTAGGATAACTTATGAAGTACACGAGCTGAACCTGACTTGATAGGACAAATGGTTCATAGGCTTGATATCGACGTCGATAGTTTATATCCACAAGACCGTGCTTGTCTACTTTCCAACCTTGACCTTCAATCGCATCGAACCAATCACACCTGAATAACACAATCTTAGCAGGCTCTATTCCATAACTATATGTCAGCTCCACAATCTTCCGTAGGATGCCATAGAAATAGTTGCCCGCATCAACATCTTTGTAGTTCGAAGATCTGATACACAAACAACTATTTTTGGTGGAATCGAGATCCACAAAGTTGTCTCTGATCGGGTAAGTTGTTAAATTGAACCTAAACCCATTCACACAGTAGCTTGGGCATATTTTTGCAGCATAAATTGGTCCCTTGGCAAGCGTTCTAATAGACTCATTTTCAAGTCTTGCGTATGGACGATTGACCTAAATACTATGAAAAAATAAATTAAGCTTATTCTCAAGTACATATACAGAAAGATAATTACAGAGTTCTCAAGTCTTACATGTGCACTCAAGCATGATGGAAAATAATGCCTCATTTCTTGTTCTAGTTCTTCTTCTATTATGTGTGGCCTACCTGACCTTACATCATCATTAAATATGCTGAAAACAACATCGTTCAATTAATATAACAGTATAATAATCAATATTATTAAAATAATGTAGACGTATTAATTACTTACCCCTCCAGCTTCTCTACTTCATCATCGTCGCAGTTGAGTAATACATACACCTGAGCAGCCCTTAGCTCATCATCGTTCAGATATCTCTTCTTCATTTTACCGGATGGCTTTCCTGGAGCATTGAATACCTTCAGTATTGTATCTTTACATTTATGATCTCCGTCGTCATTTCTGGAAGCTCCCATTCTATTAGTTGTAACATGAGGCTTGAAATACATCGAACAAAAGTTTGTAATCTCCTCGAGAACATAGGCTTCACAAATAGAACCCTTGACCCGTGCCTTATTTTTCACCTTTTTTTAGGTGATTCAAATGTCGCTCGAACGGCTACATCCATCGATATTCGACGGGTCCACCAACACGTGACTCATAGGATAGATGAATCGGCAAATGCTCCATAGAGTCGAAGAATCCAGGAGAAAATACCCTCTCTAGCTTGTACAGTGTTACTGCAATGTCCTTCTCTTGCTTTTTTAGACGATCAATGGGCAATTTCTTAGAAGAAAGATCCCTGAAGAATATGCTAAGCTCCGTCAATGGATCCCAAACTACCTGCGGTAAGAATTCCCGAAATGCAATCAGAATTAACCTATCTATGAATACGTAACAATCGTGGCTCTTCATACCCGTCAATTTGTTTTCCTTCGGATCGACACATCTTCTCAGATTTGACACATATCCGTCTGGAAATTTTAGGCCCTGGATCCACCGACAAAGTCTCACTTTATCCTCCTTGTCCAGTGAGAAAATTGACTTCGGCAGAAACTATTTTTCATTCTCCTCAATCAAATACAACGCAGGGCATTTGCATATTTCTTCTAAGTCCAACCTGGCCTTGGGATTGTCTTTCGTTTTTTCCTTTACGTCCATCACAGTATTAATTATGTTATCAAACACATTCTTCTCAATATACATGACATCAAGATTATGTCTGATCAGATTGGTACTCCAATATGGCAGATCCTAGAATATGCTCCTCTTTGTCCAGTTATCATCTCTACCAAATCCATCGCACTTGTATCCAGTTGTATGATCTTCGATAGTACTTGGAAAATCTCTAACCCCCACCTATATTGAAGTGGTGGATCTTTGATAGCACCACCTTGGCGGTGGATCACCCTTCTCTATAATGCCGGTACGGAATGCATTCATGTTCCTTCTGAACGGATGATCTTTTGGCAGAAATTGCCGATGACAATCAAAGAAGCACGGTTCTCCTCCGTGTTTCAAGCGGAAAGCATTAGTACGGTCCATACAATACGGACATGAGAGACGGCCATGAGTGCTCTATCTAGATAATATTCTATAGGCTAGAAAGTATTTGATGGTCTACATAAGGGTTACCTTCATCTGAAAATTCTGCTTCCTGGAAACATCATACGTGTTAGCACCTACTTCCCATAACTGATTTAACTCATCAATCAAAGGCTGTAAGTACACATCAATGTTTCTCTTGGGATTGTTCGGACCAGGAATTATAACGGTTAGAAATATGTACTGAGTCTTCATGCATATCCAAGGCGGTAGGTTTTACGGAGTGACAATCACAGGCCAGCACGAATACTGGGATCCCGAAAGATAGGAGTAAAACCGTCAGAAGATAGCCCCAACCTGACATTACGCGGATCTGAAGCAAAACCAGGATACACTCGATCAAAGTGCTTCCTGAAGAACAGTTTGGCAACTCTAGAGGGGGGTGAATAGAGTTTATATAGAAAAATAGCCAATTAAAAATAACTCTTTCACCAACAATAAATAATCAGAGTAAAGTGCAGAAAATAAATGAAGAGCAGAAGAGCATACACAAACACAGCGATTTTAACCTAGTTTCCTTCGTGGAGGACTAGTCCAGGCCTGAGAACTCTAGCTCAGGATTAAATCCACTATTTGTGAAATAGTAGCTTACAACCCGTGCCTTTTCTTCAGAAGAGCACGTCAACTTCTAACAGAGGATCGCAGTGGCGATTTGCTTAGAATTGTCCAAGCGACTTCTTCACTCTTGCACAAGAATCCTAACTGAGAGATGCTGAGCACTCGAGACTTAGGAGGCTTGTGGCTAGTAGATAGGAAGGGTATGGCTTATTGAGCTTGTAGGAGAGAAGAGAAGAGAAGATTGAGTGAATTGAAATGAGAGAATTCATGCCCTATTTATAGTGTTTTTAGAGGCAGAATTCGGCCAGAATTCGGGTAGGAAAATTCAAAAATTTGGCCGTTGGACAGCTAGCAACCAGCTAACCCTAAAATTAGGGTTCCTGATTTCTAGGGGACAGAGTTCGGCCCGAACTCTGTGTGGAGGCAGAGTTCGGCCCGAACTCTGTCTCCAGAGCACAGAGTGGTTCTAAGTGGGACTTGTGGGCAATTTTTGTTTTGGTGGAGCTTGGGATTTTGGGTAGGCTTATAGACTAAGTTCCAAGAGCTCAGCATAACTCAAAGTACATACTTCTAGACTCAATAAAATGTAAAAGTACAGACTCGAAAATACACTGAGAGTCGGAAACTGAGCTGTTGTCTGTCCTGAACTGAATGCAGACGTCGTGTGTCGTATTGAATTTATACAGATATTATTTAGTCAATGTAGTCAATATTTGGTTGACTGTGACTTTGTGTCAACAATCTCCCCCATATTGATAATTGACAAAATAATAAATGTATATTTCAATATTCATACCTGGACACAGTTGGTTAAAACACAGCTCCCCCATAAACAATGCCGAGCTAGAATAAGATAGCTCCCCCGTAATCAGTGAACGGTGCCGAGCTAGAATCAATAGCTCTCCCCCGTAAATAATGCATAGAACCTGTGGCCTGATAAAAATATTTTCCCAAAAGCAAACACAAGCACAGACAGATATACATATTTCTCCCCCTTTTGGCAGTTAGCAATATAAAGGATCATATAGACTGCATAAGGAAAAGCATGGAAATAGCAGTATAGATAATGAAAAGTAATCCAACCACACCAAGCAGAGAAGAAACAGTATAATACTAATAAAACAAGTCACTGACATAAAGTAAAACTACAAAAAAAGAGCATAAAATGTTATCCACCAACCAGCACATCATCAGGATTTGAAGACATAAATCCAGTACATAAATCCATAACAAACTGAAATAACTAAAATCAAAAGGCAACTAAGACCATCAGCAGTGGCAGCAGCATATCAAGCCAATCTCCATCATGGAGCATGAGAAGGTCCTGGAACATCTGAAGGACCATGGAATGAGCGACGAGGGTCCACAAAAGCATCATCAGGATCCATATACCTCATGACCCACGGATCGTCTATACGATGACCCGCGCGATCTGGATCCCGCTCAATAGGCACATGCAGATCATGATGACGAGCAAGCGAATACCGCATATCATGCAGAGAGTTCCCAAGGGCACTGATCTGCAAGGTGGTACGGTAATCCTGCTGCGTCCAGCGATCATCCTCAACGGCAAAACGATCGCGAAGCATAGTCTGAAGAGACTCAAGAGTGGCAGGAGGAGGAGGTGCATCCTGACCAAAAGGAGGGGCGTCAGGCTCCTCATCAGCAGAATGCTCAGATGACTCAGAAGCAGCAACAGGCTGAAGGCATCGTGCTTTGGATAGAAAGGCAGGTGCAGGCAGGAACGGACAATCATGGATAGGAATGATGAAAGCACGAAAAACTAAAGGAAGATAGAGAGGATAAACCAAAGCTCTTGGTTTCTTCCGACAGTTGATCATCCAATCCATCATAGTCCGTAGAAAGTTGAATGGAATACGATAGTGGAGATGATATAAGGCGAAGATCTCAAGATAAGTGACTTCATCTGTTGAGCCAGCCTTGGGCAAGATAGTATTGAACACGATGCGATAAAGTTCATAAAAGTAGGGGGTGAGATGCTTGGCCTTTAGCTTGCGAGGACTTACGTTAGGAGCACATAAATCCTCCTTGAATCCTTCAAGGGAAGTATCGCCAACAAATTGAAGTTGACGTGCTTCCACAAGCTTGTCCCACACATCAAGATCCGGGAGAGCAAGAAAGTCTTCCAACACAGAATCATTGAAGGCAATGTTAATGCCAGCAACCCGAGAATAGATGTGGGTTGCATCGTGAGTCAGATTACAGTAGAACATTTGAATTGCACTATGGTAGATGACAGAATTTGAAGCAACAAGTTCATCCAAACAAAGATCACGGAATAATGACTCATATTGTAAAAATATAGTAAAATTTATGGGATGGCCCCCAAACACCGGACGAGTTCTAAAATCGCTAAACCATTCATTTGAGGCTTCTAGCGATACAAATAAACGTTCGTCGTAAGTGTTAGGGTCATCGGGATGCGGCGGATTGAACAACGGATGAATGGGGTGTTGTTCAACTACTTGTTCAATCGGAGGAGGAGGAACCGAAGAGGAAGCACCCTCATGTCGAGTCCTTCTCCCTCGTTTGGACAAGCGAGATGCCATTTGAAATAAAAGAGGAGAACTTGGAAATGATAGAAAAAGAGAGATATACCTGAAAAGAATGCTAAACAGTTGAAGAGAATGTTGAAAAAACCCCTTTCCCTTGATTTTGAGAAGAAATAGAGCCCTCTATATCAAGAACTAGGGTTAGGGTTTGGAAGGAAGAAGATGGAAGAGGTGGAGAAGAAGGAAATATGGGAGGAAAGAGAGGGAATCCTGAAATAAAGTAGGGCTTGGTCTTTGGTCGGGTGAAATATTGACCATTGGATTAGAATTGATCCAATGGCAGAGCCAGATCCCGACTCTGGAACCTAAGAACCGAACTCGGCCCGAACTCTGATAGGGGCAGAGTTCGGCCCGAGTTCTGGATCAATGGTCCAGAACTGAAAACAAGCAAAGGACATGAAGAAAATGTTTAAGAGTTAAACAAAAGATAGTTGAGGACAACAAAGAGTGTTGAATTTAAAGAAATAGATAGAGAGGTACTCAGAAAACAGAATGAACTTTAGAAAATATCAATTAGGCAATATTAAATCAAAAACGAGCCATATAATAAATAAGGACATATACTATGGTTCAATAGTCCAAATTTGCCATGGGTTAGCTGCAGGGGCCGGATCCCAGCTAGCGGTAGTCCTGAGGACTAGTGCACCGTGTCGCTTAGGCTTTTACGCCTTGTTGTCAGAAGGACCCTTTTGGCTTGTACCCATACCAAATTCTTCGTAAAGAATCACAATATACTCGATATTTACGCAGGTGAGTTTCAATTTATAACTGCTTCATCTAAAATTCCAAGTTCACGACAAAGAAAATTGAAGCGCTCTTCGGATAGTGGCTTAGTAAAGAAATCTGCCAGCTGATGATCAGTGTCAATAAATTCTAAGTTAATCGTGCCATTTTGCTGATGATCACGCAAAAAGTGGTGTCTGATTTCAATGTGTTTAGTGCGTGAGTGGCAGACAGGGTTCTTAGTCAAATTGATTGCACTAGTATTGTCATAGAATATAGGAATATGCATGAAAGATAACTTATAGTCTTCAAGGGTTTGCTTCATCCACAGAATTTGTGCACAACAACGCCCAGCTGCTATGTATTCAGCTTCTGTTGTGGATAGTGCAACAGAGTTCTGCTTCTTGCTAAACCAGGAGACTAAAGCTTTTCCTAATAAATGACACGTGCCACTCGTACTTTTACGGTCGACCTTGCATCCAGCGAAGTCAGCATCGGAGTAACCAATAAGATCAAATGATGTTGACTTGGGATACCATAGGCCCACTGTAACCGTACCCTTAAGGTATCTAAAGATACGCTTAACCGCGGTCATGTGTGATTCCTTAGGATTAGCTTGATATCTAGCACATAGGCAAACACTGAACATGATATCGGGACGACTAACAGTTAAATAAAGTAAGCTGCCTATCATACCTCGATACTTACGTTGATCAACAGGTTTGCCACTCTCATCTGGTTCGAGTTTGGTTGAAGTAGCCATTGGCGTGCTGATTGGTTTGATGTTGTCAAGATCGAACTTCTTCAGCATGTCCTTGGTGTACTTTGATTGGCAGATGAAAGTTCCATTAGCCAGTTGTTTTACTTGCAGACCAAGAAAATAGTTGAGCTCTCCCATCAAGCTCATCTCAAATTCCGTCTGCATACACTTGGCAAATTCTTGACAAAGAGTTTCATCAGTAGACCCAAAAATAATATCATCAACATAAATCTGAATTAATAGAATGGTGTCTTTGAAAGATTTGATAAACAGTGTAGTGTCAATTTTCCCTTTTGAAAAACCTTTTTCAAGCAAAAAACTGCTTAGCCTTTCATACCAAGCTCTGGGGGCTTGTTTAAGGCCATAAAGCGCTTTCTTCAGCTTGAACACGTGGTCGGGAAATTTGTGATTTTCAAAGCCAGGGGGTTGTTTGACATAAACTTCCTCCTTAATAAAGCCATTCAAGAAAGCACTTTTAACATCCATTTGAAATAATTTAAAGTTCTGATGATTGGCAAAAGCACAAAGCATCCGAATGGATTCTAGTCTAGCAACAGGAGCATATGTCTCATCGTAGTCGATACCTTTCTCTTGATTGTATCCTTGAGCTACTAGACGGGCTTTGTTACGAGTGACTGAACCATCTTCATTTACTTTGTTTCTAAACACCCATTTGGTACCAATTATTGAGTGATTAGCCGGTCTAGGAACTAGTTCCCATACTTGGCTCCTCTCAAATTGGTTGAGTTCTTCTTGCATAGCAGAAATCCAAAATTCATCATTAAAAGCTTCAGAAATGTTTTTAGGTTCTACTTGTGAAATGAAGGCAGTGCTAGCAACGGAGTCTCTTAGTGATGATCTAGTAGTTACTCCATGTGAAACTTCTCCTATAACTAAATTTTCTGGATGAGAAGGTTTGAAAGAGAATTTCTTAGGTAAACCCTCCAGAGAATTAGTTTCAGTTGAAGTGTTCATTGGAGTAGAAATTAATGGCTCAACATCATCATCAAGAGCGCTTACTGCACTGTTATCTTCATCAAAAGTCACATTAGTTGACTCCTCCATAATAAGTGAGCGTTTGTTGAAAACTCTATATCCCTTACTCTTGGCGGCATAACCAAGAAAGATACCATCGTCAGCTTTGGCATCAAATTTGCCTAAGTTGTCTTTGGTGTTAAGGATAAAACATCTACAACCAAAAACTTTAAAATACGAAACATTGGGGGTTCTCCCAAACCAAAGCTCATAGGGTGTTTTCTTCGTAATGGGACGAATAAGCACCCTATTCAAAATGTGGCATGCTGTACTTACAGCCTCTGCCCAAAAATATTTCGGAAGAGAAAATTTATTCAACATGACTCTAGCCATATCGCCAAGAGTCCTATTCTTCCGCTCCACAACACCATTTTGTTGAGGAGTTCTAGGACAAGAAAATTCATGATCAAAACCATTTGCATTACAAAAACTTTCAAAATCATAATTTACGAATTCGCCTCCATGATCACTTCGGATTCGAGTAATCATGTAGCCTTTTTCATTTTGAACTTTCTTTACAAAAATTTTGAAAGCAGAAATAGCATCGCTCTTATTAGCGAGAAAGAAAACCCATGTAAATCTCAAAAAATCATCAACAATAACAAATGCATAAAGTTTGCCTCCAAGGCTAGCTATTCTACTAGGACCAAATAAATCCATATGAAGTAGTTGCAAGGGTCTAGTAGTACTTACAGAGTTGATAGAATGAAATGAGGATTTAGTTGCCTTGTTTAGTTCACATTCGGCACATACCGTGTCCTTTTTGAACGTGATGTCAGGCAATCCTCTCACTAGCTTTTTGGTGGAAAGCCTGGATATAGCATCCATGTTGGCATGACCAAGACGCTGGTGCCAAAGTAATCGTTCGTTTTTGTGGGCATATAGACATCTACCTGCATTGTTAGTATTTATAGAAAGATAGAAAATGTAGATGTTGTCCTCTCTTTTCCCTTCAAAAGCAATGTCTCCTGTTGACCTATCATAGATGTAGCAACTGTTTTGTCCAAAGTTAATATCATATCCATGATCAGCAAGATGACTAATGCTGAGCAGGTTATGCTTTAACTCGGTCACTAGGCAGACATCCTTTATTACAGGAGAAGGAGGATGACCAATGATACCATTACCTATAATGTGCCCTTTGAGATTGTTACCGAAGGATACGTATCCTTCTCTCTTCATCGATAGTGATGAAAAAGATTTGCGTCTCCCGTCATATGTCGCGAGCATCCACTATCGAGAATTCACTTACTTTCAGAGGAGGGAAGGTCCACCTACATCAAGAGTAGATGTGACCTTTGGTACCCGAGTTCTTGAGGGTCCTGAAAAGTTAGTCTTTGGGAACCAAGCATATATCCTTTTATCTACAAGTCTTCTAACTCTGCACTGTGGTGAGATGTGTCCATGTAATCCACAATAAGTACAGATAGCATTCTTATTTATACTAGGAGCATGAGAGTAATATCTATAATCAACAAGATGAGGATAGACATGATATGAAGAGTTAGCATGGTGAAGGTGATTATGCATGGAATAAGTGGCATGGTGATGGTGTCTATGAGGCATAGAATGATGGTATTGTCTATGATGTGTGACTTGCTGATATTGTCTAGATGGCATGGCATGATGATTTTGTCTATATGGTATAAGAAGACCTTGTCTATATGGCATTGTATGATGATTTTGTCTATATGGCATGGCATGATGATTTTTATGTGTGGAGTGATGTTGATTGTGTCTTTGTGCATGATGAGTGTGTACTGAGTGAGAATTGTTCTTACGTGCACGTGGTTTGTGAAAGTTTGTGTATATAAATGCATGGTTATGTGCTGCATGAGAATGACGTGGTTGACTAGCAGGAGTGGTGTTGTGCCCATGTGATTGGGTTTGAGGTTGAACAACCTGTTTACCCAATTTGGTTTCTAATCTTTTAGAAACAGCTTGCAGTTCATCAACCTTAATATTTAAGCCATAAATCTTAGTCATGGAAATCTTGTGTCTACTCTTTTCTTCAGCAAGCAACGTGTTGAGAGTAGTGATTTCTTGAGTTTGTTGCTCAATACGTGCTTCAGCATCATGTAAGCTTAATTTAAGCTTGGATACTTCATCAGTATCATTAGTGGGTGATATGTTTCTAACATTATCAAGAAGTAAAGAAATTCTTTGTATCTCATCTTCTAGACTTTTGATTTTGTCCTTGGTATGTTTATATTTACCGATGACCTTTTTATGATCATCGAGTAAATCAGTGAAAGCATCGCCAAGTTCATCAAAAGAGAAGTCATCCAGAGTTTCGTTAGATACCTTGTTGGAAGTTGCCATCAGGCACACATTTGCTGTATCTTGAGGAGAGTCCTTTTCTTCCTCAGAGTCACTCACTTCACTTTTATGCCAGATGCCTGTGTTGGCATATTTCTTTGATGAGTTCCTTTTGTATGGCTTCTCATAGCGGTTGCCTTTCTTCAGGAATGGGCAGTCTTTTCGGACATGTCCAGTTTTCTTGCAACCATAACAAGTTGGTTCCTCTTCATCGTCTTCTTGAGATTCCTTCTTCCTTCGATTGAAGCGAAGGAATTTCCTGAAGTTGCGAACCATGAGAGCTTGGTCTTCATCATCCGAGTTATCTTCTTCGGTCTCATCATGATTAGCTCTTCGTTGATGAGCTTTTAGTACGATCTCCCTGGTCTTCGGAGCAGGCTCTTCGAAGTCCTTGAGGTCAAGCTCGTGAGTCATAAGCTTACCCATCAAGGTCTCCATTGACATTGTTGTGAGATCGTTTCCTTCTATGATGGCTGTCACCTTAGGGTTCCAAATCTTTGGTAGCCCTCTGAGCAGCTTACGAATCTTCTCGTGGTTTGAGTACTGCTTTCCAAGCGAAGATAGAGGATTGATGATGTCGAGGAATCTTATGATCATTTGAGTGATCGTCTCACTTGGCTTCATCTTGAAGGCTTCGTATTCTTGAGTGAGACGGCTTATTTTAGATTCCTTGACCTGTGTGGTTCCTTCATGCGTCACTTCTAGAAGTCTCCATACTTCATGAGCAGTGGTGCATGTAGAGACCCTGTTGAACTCATTCCTGTCTATAGCACAGAATAAAGTATTAATAGCCCTAGCATCTAGACTTGCCTGTTTCTTCTCCTCGATAGAATATTTGTCGTGTGGTTTCTCAATGAGGTCACCATCGACAACTATCCTGGCGGGCTTTTTGTAACCGTCAGTGACGACAGTCCACAGGTCAAAGTCTAGAGACTTAAGATAGAAGCTCATCCTTGTTTTCCAATATGTGTAGTTAGTTCCATCAAATAGGGGAGGCCTATGAGTGGACTGACCTTCACCATGATTGGAAATCAAGGATTGTGTGGTTGCCATGGATCAGCTCTTAGGATGTTAGTCCTTGTAAAGAGAACAGAGCTCTGATACCAATTGAAGAACAGTTTGGCAACTCTAGAGGGAGGTGAATAGAGTTTATATAGAAAAATAGCCAATTAAAAATAACTCTTTCACCAACAATAAATAATCAGAGTAAAGTACAGAAAATAAATGAAGAGCAGAAGAGCATACGCAAACACAGCGATTTTAACCTGGTTTCCCTCGTGGAGGACTAGTCCAGGCCTGAGAACTCTAGCTCAGGATTAAATCCACTATTTGTGAAATAGTAGCTTACAACCCGTGCCTTTTCTTCAGAAGAGCACGTCAACTTCTAACAGAGGATCGCAGTGGCGATTTGCTTAGAATTGTCCAAGCGACTTCTTCACTCTTGCACAAGAATCCTAACTGAGAGATGCTGAGCACTCGAGACTTAGGAGGCTTGTGGCTAGTAGATAGGAAGGGTATGGCTTATTGAGCTTGTAGGAGAGAAGAGAAGAGAAGATTGAGTGAATTGAAATGAGAGAATTCATGCCCTGTTTATAGTGTTTTTAGAGGCAGAATTCGGCCAGAATTCGGGTAGGAAAATTCAAAAATTTGGCCGTTGGATAGCTAGCAACCAGCTAACCCTAAAATTAGGGTACCTGATTTCTAGGGGACAGAGTTCGGCCCGAACTCTGTGTGAAGGCAGAGTTCGGCCAGAACTCTGTCTCCAGAGCACAGAGTGGTTCTAAGTGGGACTTGTGGGCAATTTTTGTTTTGGTGGAGCTTGGGATTTTGGGTAGGCTTATAGACTAAGTTCCAAGAGCTCAGCATAACTCAGAGTACATACTTCTAGACTCAATAAAATGTAAAAGTACAGACTCGAAAATACACTGAGAGTCGGAAACTGAGCTGTTGTCTGTCCTGAACTGAATGCAGACGTCGTGTGTCGTATTGAATTTATACAGATATTATTTAGTCAATGTAGTCAATATTTGGTTGACTGTGACTTTGTGTCAACACTTCCATGCTTCTCCATCGGATGGGTGATCCAACACTCCTTCAATCTGTTCTCGCATGTGCCAACTCATATTTTCGGCCGTCTTTTTTATCATAAATAATCTTTGCACCGCGGCATTAAAGGCAAGTAGTGCATCGAATCGGTCGGTCTTTTTGTACCGGTAGACCGTCCTGTACTAGTTGTCTTATAGCGATCAGCACCACAAAATCTGTATATATCTACGTCCTTGTCGTCTTTGTAGAACTGCATGCACCCATTGTGATAAGAATCGATTTTCTCGTATCCCATCCAGAGCGATTTTACCATCCTCTTAGACCGATAGAAGTCTTTAGGTAACTTAGCACCCGCCGGCAAGATCTCTATAATCAACTCCAATACTCGGTTGTAGCATTCTTGCGACATGTTAAAATCTGACTTAATGCTCAACAGTCTTTGTAATGCCTGTGGTTCGTATTACGTATTTCTGGAATACGTGTACGTATTTATTCTTATATTGCATGATTCCTTGTTTAGTTTTCTTCATGGCTTGGCTTGGTTTATTCTTGGCCCGGGTTGGCTTGGTTCGGTTGGGATTATTTTGGTTCATCATGAACCATGGATAAACCCCCTACCTACCACCACCTTTGATATTTATTGCCATTTTTTTTCTTTCTCTCTCTTCATTACTCATCTTCTTCTTCCCCATTACTTCCTTACCTACCAAAGAGAGGGAGAGAGAGAGAGAGGTCTAGGCAAGTGTACCTTGCCACCACTTGAGAACCACTTTTTATTTGTCCATTAGCTAGATTAGGCCATGGTGATCAACATTAGAACTTGACATTTTGTGATTCGGAGTCTCCATTGTTCTAGATCCAAGTTTCTTCTATTTTCGGTTTTGTATGGTTTTGATCTATTTAAGTTGTATTTTTATGGGTTTTGATGTTCTTATGTTGGAGAGAATTGAATCTCACCCAAGATAGAACTTTGCAAAGTTGGATTTAGACTTGTTTTGACCAAGTTACGGACTTTTGAAGCTTGGGTTTAAGCCATGGAGTTCTTGCTGATTTGGAGAAGACAGTGAGCAGTGCACGAGCTTTTTTAGCTTGTGCCACTGAGCTGTACGCGCTCTTTAGTGCAGCGCAGTCGACCCCATACGCTGCCTTTTGGGAGCGTAAGACTCGCATACGCTCGCTTGCTTGACAAGGAGTCGTATGGACCCCATACGCTGCCTTTTGGGAGCGTATGACTCGCATACGCTCGCTTGCTTGACAAGGAGTCGTATGGACCCCATACGTTGCCTTTTGGGAGCGTATGACTCGCATACGCTCGCTTGCTTGACAAGGAGTCGTATGGACCCCATACGCTGCCTTTTGGAAGCGTATGACTTGCATACGCCCGACCTGAGCATGGCTTGACCTGAGCGTAGGTTGGCTTGAGCGTAGGCTGGCCTGAGTGTATGACTTTTGCACTGAGCGTATGGCCTTTGGCTGACTTGGTCTCATGTCAGCGTGTCAGATTTGGTTTTATTTTCCCTAAGCTTGGCTCTTCTATAGCCCTGTATATTGATATTTTATTAGATATTTAACGCCCATTTTATATCCTTACGCCTTTTGTCCTGAGCTTGATAATCACGAATTTACTTGATATGTTTGGAATTGATAACTGATCCTGACACGATTGTGACCCGTAGTGGTGCACTCCTGACATGAGTAACCTGACATGACCTGATAGTGGCCCGTCGTGGCGCACTCCTGACAAGTACACTTGGCATGATAACCTGACATGTTATATCGTGATATGCTGTTACGACGGCTACTTGACATGACATGACCGGTATAATAACCTGGACACCGTGGACGATTGTGCTTGTATAAACAATCCAGTCCTGTCTTGCATCATGTCTAGGACAGGGACTCCTGAGTACCACGGTCAGGAGTACCTACAAAAATGGACTAAGGCTAATAACTAGATTAATACACTAGTCATGACGAGATTTTCCAGCTACAGGCAATCCCGTTACCTGGGCACGCCTTGGGATCTGTAGCCTGCCGTCGAGTAGGGCACATTTCCAGCACACTGTCATGTGTTGCACCCTTCAAGCTACCTAAGGGTACATTCGTTTCCTGGACGATGTACCCACCTGAATTCAACTCTAATCTTTTAACCCGGGTAACCTGGATGGTCTGCAGGGCTTGTGGCTGTGGAATAATCTCACTGCATCTTGTTAGTAATTAGGCTTATGACAACCCTAGTTAGTTAAAGTATCAAGCCGTAATTCTTGCTTGGTCGTGAAGTGATTGGATGGAGTTTCACCTGTCTAGTCTTACCCTGATCCTGTTCCAAATTATTGAATGACCAGAATGCTTGTATTTATTTTTTCGATAAATGGTGAGAATTCCAAGTTCTGTTTAGACGAAGGATTACAACCCCGGTCCTTGTTTGGTTTACGGGTTTTAACCTGGTTATCTGAATAGTTCCATGGTTATCTCGTCGTATATCATCCTGGTGTATTTTCTTTATTTCCAGTTCTTACTTTTATTTATATCTTGTGCTGATTGCTGGTTTTAGTTCTTAAGTGAAGCCTCCTTTGTGGCACTTGCTCTTTCTGGGGTATGACCCAGCTGGTTTTGTGTGGCCAGATTTCGGAGCAGCTCCAGAGGATCTACCGACTTTCCAGCCAGATGGTGGCCACTAGACGAAACCCTGGCAACGAGTGGGTTATTTTTGGCTCTCCCACTCTATTGTAAAAATATTCTTTTGAGGCGTTTAGCCGACGAGCACCTTTTTAGCTCGATTGTACTTTACTTACTGTCTGCCTACGGGCTGTAACATGATTAACAGATCCTAGGGTTGATCATGTATGACTAAACTTTTGTTAGTCCTAACATTTTGTAACGACTAGCTTCATGGTCAGCTGAATATGTAATGTTTGGGACGCCTTACTATTGTATATTTAATGATCATACATCTTGTAACATTTACTTACTTGCTTGTGATTGAGACACTAGGCTTGTTCATGACCTTAAGAGACTGTTGGCTTGTAGTAAACCCTCATGTATCTAGACAGCCGTGACCGTATAGCGAGATGGAATCCATTTCGATATACGTAGCTGGCTATGTCTGCCCCTGCTCTCCAGTATTCTGGTTCTGGGGCGTGACATGGTTTAAGTGGTGGCCCATGCAAGTCTTGTAAATCAAGATATGTGAGGGTTTACCGAATAGATGTCTCAATCAGTATTCGTCCTTGATCTCTGCTCGTATCTTCTGAATCCTTGGATTCTTGTCCTGATCATATGCTTGTATCGTTGATCTGTCCTGGTCCTTCCTTATTGTTCCCTATGTCGTCTTCTCCAGCGGCATTATTCGTGGTCCTACCGACCAGTAAGGCGGAGCACCTCCCGTGGACCAGCAGCAACCTGGAGATCAAGCCCAGCATTCCGGAGTAGCCTTCAGAGTCGAGCCTATTGGAGAAGAGCCACCAGTCCAGCCAGTTCAGCCTGTCGAGCCGGATGATGGTACTTTGGTAGGACTCATCAGGACCTTGATAGCTTCCCAAGATCGTCGTGGGGATGCCTTGCACCAGGCAGTGACGGATGCTTTGACCCGGGGTGGTCATCAGGGTAACAGTGTGGCCAACAGCTTCAAGCGCTTGAACCCTCCATTCTTCGACGGTAGTGAAGATGCTATCACGGCAGATGCATGGCTTCAGGACACATAGGTGATTCTAGAAGCAGCCAGGACCCCAGAGAATGAGAAGGTGGCCGTTGCGTGCCTACAGTTGTTAGATCTTGCCCGTAGCTGGTGGGCAGCACAGGCCGTTGGATTAGCAGCACCCATTGCTTGGGCAGTATTCAGAGAGAGATTCCAGACCAAGTATTTCGATGCCGTGGCTCGGTATGATCTGCAGACGAGGTTTACCAATCTGAAGCAAGGAGGCAGGACGGTCGACGGATATGCGGCCGAGTTTTCCGGACTCAGTCGGTTTGCTCCCACTTTGGTGTCAACCGAGTATGATAGAGCCCAGCGGTTCCAGCAGGGACTTCACCTGGAGATCTTATTGGCAGTCGAGCAGTTTGAGCATCAGACTTTTGATGCAGTCTTGAGAGCAGCCCGGAGGCATGAGTATACCTCCCAGAGGATTGTGGATAGGGCCGGGGGTCGGAAGAGATCTCACGGCCAGATGAGTCAGTCTTCAGCACCAGTCCCGGCAGCCAGGGCTTTGACTATTGGGGCTCCGAGGCGAGCGGCCTCAGTGATGTCGGTTCAGCATTCCACTCCGACGCACCCTCAGCAGCAGCAGAAGCAGAAGCAGTCTTCCGCAGTGGGATGTTCTCATTGTGGGAAGCCAGGCCATGTGGTGGCAGACTGCCGTAGGGCGCAGGGATTGTGTCTGGCTTGTGGAGCAGCAGACCATAGGGTTGGATCCTGCCCGAACATGGGTGGTTCATCCTCGTCCAACCTTTCTAGTTCTTCGGTAAGAGGACCCACACCGGTCCAGCAGCAGCAGCAGCAGTATCCATTGCCGAGGCACTTGCCACCTCAGTCCCAGGCATTTCAGTAACAGAGCCCCCAGCAGTATGCACAAGTCCAGGCCTTGAGTCAAAGCAGGCAGCGAGGATTTCAGCAGAGGGTACCAGCACCCCGAGGGCACGGTCAGGCTATGGTGATGACCGTGGAGGAAGAGTTGGCACCAGGTGAGGTAGTGGCAGGTACTATTCTCGTCAACTCCTTTCCAGCTTCAGCTTTATTTGATTCTGGTGCATCACTTTCATTTATGTCTGCACGATTCGCGACACGGGTGGGATTGGAGCCCGAGTCATTATCAGTAAGGCTTAATATACTTACTGGTAACGGACTTGTGGGTGTAGATAGAGTATTTTCCTCGTGTCGGATCGTAGTTAGCGGTAGAGAATTCCCCGCTAGATTGATAGAATTCTTGATGGCCGATTATGATGTGGTCCTAGGGATGGATTGGTTGAGGAACCAGTATGCTAGAATAGACTGCCACATTGGCAGGGTTGTTTTTAGCATTCCAGGTGAGCCGGAGTTTTATTTCTCCCGAGGCGAAGTTGAGTCATCTCCTCCAGTATTGTGGATGGCAGTAGCAGCAGTTCAGTTGCCCAGGATAGTCGAGGAGTTTTCAGATGATTTCCTAGAAGAACTTCCAGGTATGCCTCCGGAACGGGAGATCGAGTTCACCATAGACTTGATTCCCGGGACAGCACCAGTGTCAGAGAGAGTCTACAGGATGGCGCCGTCAGAGTTGGAGATATTGTACAAGATGATTGAAGAACTCAGAACCAAGGGATTCATTCGTGCTAGAGGATCGCCTTGGGGAGCCCCGATGCTTCTAGTGAAAAAGAAGGATGGTACGTCCAGGTTATGTGTTGATTATCGTACCTTGAACTCAGTGACAATCAAGAACAGATACCCTCTTCCGAGGATAGATGACTTGTTTGATCAACTCAAGGGGGCTTCAGTATTCTCGAAGATTGATTTGCGCTCAGGTTATCATCAGATCAGAGTCAGAGAGCAGAACATCCCGAAGACAGCTTTTAGATCGAGATATAGGCATTGGGAGTTCCTTGTTATGTCTTTTGGGGCGACCAATGCGCCGGCAGTTTTCATGGACGTCATGAATCGCATTTTCATGCCTTACTTGGATCAGTTTGTGATTGTGTTCTTGGATGACATTCTGGTCTACAGCAAGAGTGAGGCGGAGCATGAGCAGCATCTCCGTATAGTTCTTCAGATCTTTAGAGAGCACCAATTATATGCCAAGTTCAGTAAATATGAGTTCTGGCTCGATCGTATTTCGTACTTGGGTCATATCATCACCCGAGGAGGAGTAGAAGTGGATCCCCAGAAGATTGTGGCTTTTGAGTCATGGCCAGTACCCAGCAAAGTTGCAGAGGTTCGTAGTTTTCTTGGATTGGCCGGCTACTACCGGCGGTTTGTTTCGGATTTTGCTCGAATTTCAGCACCGTTGACGCAGTTGACCCGCAAGGATGCGCAGTTTGCTTGGACAGCAGAGTGTCAGAGTTCTTTTGAACAGTTGAAGCGAGGCCTGACAACAGATCCTATTCTCACGCTTCCAGATGGGACCGAAGGATTCTCAGTGTACTGTGATGCTTCAGACAGAGGTTTAGGATGTGTTCTGATGCAGCATGGTAAGGTAATAGCTTATGTATCACGACAACTTCGTGATCATGAGAGAAATTATCCAACCCATGACTTGGAGCTGGCAGCAGTAGTATTTGCACTTAAGTTATGGAGGCACTACTTGTATGGAGACAGGATGGAGATTTTTACCGACCACAAGAGCCTGAAGTATGTTTTCATCCAGAAGGATCTTAATATGCGTCAGAGAAGGTGGCTGGAGCTTCTTGTGGATTATGATGTCAACCTGCAGTATCATCCTGGGAAGGCCAATGTTGTTGCGGATGCATTGAGCAGGAAAGCGAGAGTTTATTTTCTAACAGCACAACCAGAGCTGTTAGCAGATCTTCAGAAGATGGGTATTGAAGTTGTTCTCCCTTCCAGTGTGGCGTTGATGGCCAGCATGCAAGTTCAGTCCACTATAGTCGAGAAGATCCGGATGGCACAGTCAACAGATTCCAAGCTTCAGCGACTCAGAGCAGAGTGTGAGGCGGGACGAAGACCAGAGTTATGTATTCATGAGGATGGTACACTTCGACATGGTAAGCGTCTTTGTGTACCCAGCGAAGATATCCGGCAGGAGATCATGTCAGAAGTGCACAGTTCGCAGTATTCCATCCATCCCGGCAGTACGAAGATGTACCGTGATATCCGTCAGCACTTCTGGTGGAATGGCATGAAGCGGAAGATAGCCCGGTTTGTCTCTCGGTGTTTGGCTTGCCAACAAGTTAAAGCCGAACATCAGAGACCGGCTGGACTTCTTCAGTCCTTACCGATTCCAGAATGGAAGTGGGAGCATGTGACCATGGATTTTGTGACTGGATTACCTAGATCCCCAGCTGGTAGAGATGCTATCTGGGTTATAGTTGACAGGCTCACAAAAGTGGCTCACTTTCTTCCATTCAGAGTTGGTCAGTCGATGGCTCAGTTAGCGGAGATGTACCTCAGGCAGATTGTCAGATTGTACGGTGTGCCAGTCAGTATCACCTCGGACCGAGATTCAAGATTTACGTCGCACTTTTGGCGTAGCTTGTAAGAGAGTTTGGGAACTCATCTCCAGTTCAGTTCAGCATATCATCCATAGACAGATGGACAGTCGGAGCGCACGATCCAGACTCTTGAAGACATGTTGCGGTCGTGCACACTTGACTTCGGTGGTTCATGGGAAGATCACTTGTACCTAGTGGAATTCTCATACAATAATAGTTTCCAGGCCAGTATCCAGATGGCACCGTTCGAGGCACTGTATGGTAGAAAGTGCAGATCCCCGTTAGCCTGGGATGATGTTGGAGAGAGACGGATGCTCGGTCTAGAAATAATTGCCCAGACAGTTGAAGTGGTCAGGCGAGTCAGAGATCATCTTCGAGTTGCCCAAGATCGCCAGCGCCATTGGGCCGATTCTCATCGGCGCCCTCTCGAGTTTTCGGTCGGCGATCATGTATTCCTGAGGATTTTGCCTAACCGTGGCGTCATTCGTTTTGGTGTACGGGGAAAGCTTAGTCCTAGGTATATAGGACCGTTTGACATTCTGGAGCGAGTAGGAGATGTATCCTATCGTCTCGCTCTTCCGCCATCGCTAAGCGAGGTGCATGACGTGTTCCATGTATCCCAATTACGACGGTATATCTCGGACCCGAGCCACATCCTGGATTATTCGAAATTGGTTGTTGGTACCAACCTTTCGTATGAGGAGAGGCCCGTGTCTATATTGGACCGGAGAGAGAAGATCCTCAAGAACAAGACTATCAAGTTAGTCCGAGTTGCTTGGGGTCATCACTCTTTGGGGGAGTCAACATGGGAACATGAGGATGATATTCGATCGTGATATCCTGACTTGTTTGACTCGTGAGGTATAATGTCTTTCTTATGCCTCATGCCTTCGATTCCTTGCTTGAATGAGTGATTGTCTGCCTAGTTATAGCTTGCATGTGATTAGTGTAGCTTGTCATTGCTCCTCTAGCCTCTTGATTAAATTCTGAGGACGGAATTCTTTTAAGGTGGGTAGAGTTGTAATGCCTGTGGTTCGTATTACGTATTTCTGGAATACGTGTACATATTAATTCTTATATTGCATGATTCCTTGTTTAGTTTTCTTCATGGCTTGGCTTGGTTTATTCTTGGCCCGGGTTGGCTTGGTTCGGTTGGGATTATTTTGGTTCATCATGAACCATGGATAAACCCCCTACCTACCACCACATTTGATATTTATTGCCATTTTTTTTTCTTTCTCTCTCTTCATTACTCATCTTCTTCTTCCCCATTACTTCCTTACCTACCAAAGAGGGAGAGAGAGAGAGAGAGGTCTAGGCAAGTGCACCTTGCCACCACTTGAGACCCACTTTATATTTGTCCATTAGCTAGATTAGGCCATGGTGATCAACATTAGAACTTGACATTTTGTGATTCGGAGTCTCCATTGTTCTAGATCCAAGTTTCTTCTATTTTCAGTTTTGTATGGTTTTGATCTATTTAAGTTGTATTTTTATGGGTTTTGATGTTCTTATGTTGGAGAGAATTGAATCTCACCCAAGATAGAACTTTGCAAAGTTGGATTTAGACTTGTTTTGACCAAGTTATGGACTTTTGAAGCTTGGGTTTAAGCCATGGAGTTCTTGCTGATTTGGAGAAGACAGTGAGCAGTGCACGAGCTTTTTTAGCTTGTGCCACTGAGCTGCACGCGCTCTTTAGCACAGCGCAGTCGACCCCATACGCTATCTTTTGGGAGCGTATGACTCGCATACGCTCGCTTGCTTGACAATGAGTCGTATGGACCCCATACGCTGCCTTTTGGGAGCGTATGACTCGCATACGCTCGCTTGCTTGACAAGGAGTCGTATGGACCCCATACGCTGCCTTTTGGGAGCGTATGACTCGCATACGCTCGCATGCTTGACAAGGAGTCGTATGGACCCCATACGCTGCGTTTTGGAAGCGTATGACTTGCATACGCCCGACCTGAGCATGGCTTGACCTGAGCGTAGGTTGGCTTGAGCGTAGGCTGGCCTGAACGTATGACTTTTGCACTGAGCGTATGGCCTTTGGCTGACTTGGTCTCATGTCAGCGTGTCAGATTTGGTTTTATTTTCCCTAAGCTTGGCTCTTCTATAGCCCTGTATATTGATATTTTATTAGATATTTAACGCCCATTTTATATCCTTACGCCTTTTGTCCTGAACTTGATAATCACGAATTTACTTGATATGTTTGGAATTGATAACTGAGCCTGACACGATAGTGACCCGTAGTGGTGCACTCCTGACATGAGTAACCTGACATGACCTGATAGTGGCCCGTCGTGGCGCACTCCTGACAAGTACACTTGGCATGATAACCTGACATGTTATATCTTGATAAGCTGTTGCGACAGCTACTTGACATGACATGACCTGTATAATAACCTGAACACCGTGGGCGATTGTGCTTATATAAATAATCCAGTCATGTCTTGCATCATGTCTAGGACAGGGACTCCTGAGTACCACGGTCAGGAGTACCTACAAAAATGGACTAAGGCTAATAACTAGATTAATACACTAGTCATGACGAGATTTTCCAGCTACAGGCAATCCCGTTACCTGGGCATGCCTTGGGATCTGTAGCCTGCCGTCGAGTAGGGCACATTTCCAGCACACTGTCATGTGTTGCACCCTTCAAGCTACCTAAGGATACATTCGTTTCCTGGACGATGTACCCACCTGAATTCAACTCTAATCTTTTAACCCGGGTAACCTGGATGGTTTGCAGGGCTTGTGGCTGTGGAATAATCTCACTGCATCTTGTTAGTAATTAGGCTTATGACAACCCTAGTTAGTTAAAGTATCAAGCCGTAATTTTTGCTTGGCCGTGAAGTAATTGGATGGAGTTTCACCAGTCTAGTCTTACCCTGATCCTGTTCCAGATTATTGAATGACCAGAATGCTTGTTTTATTTTTCCGATAAATGGTGAGAATTCCAAGTTCTGTTCAGACGAAGGGTTACAACCCCGGTCCTTGTTTGGTTTACGGGTTGTAACCTGGTTATCTGAATAGTTCTATGGTTATCTCGTCGTATATCATCCTGGTGTATTTTCTTTATTTCCAGTTCTTACTTTTATTTATATCTTGTGCTGATTGCTGGTTTTAGTTCTTAAGTGAAGCCTCATTTGTGGCACTTGCTCTTTCTGGGGTCTGACCCAGCTGGTTTTGTGTGGCCAGATTTCGGAGCAGCTCCAGAGGATCTATCGACTTTCCAGCCAGATGGTGGCCACTAGACGAAACCCTGGCAACGAGTGGGTTATTTTTGGCTCTCCCACTCTATTGTAAAAATATTCTTTTGAGGCGTTTAGCCGACGAGCACCTGTTTAGCTCGATTGCACTTTACTTACTATCTGCCTACGGGCTGTAACATGATTAACAGATCCTAGGGTTGATCATGTATGACTAAACTCTTGCTAGTCCTAACATTTTGTAACGACTAGCTTCATGATCAGCTGAATATGTAATGTTTGGGACGCCTTACTATTGTATATTTAATGATCATACATCTTGTAACATTTACTTACTTGCTTGTGATTGAGACACTAGGCTTGTTCATGACCTTAAGAGACTGTTGGCTTGTAGTAAACCCTCATGTATCTAGACAGCCGTGACCGTATAGCGAAATGGAATCCATTTCGATATACGTAGCTGGCTATGTCTGCCCCCGCTCTCCAGTATTCTGGTTCTGGGGCGTGATAGTCTTGTAACCACCTCCAATGGTGAATGATCCTCACAACCAGGATACAATGGAGTCCTTGCATTCTCCAGCAACTCCATGAACTTTGCAGCATCGACATTCGGTGCCTCCTCAGCTGCATCATGAACGAAACTAGGCCCCGCAGCGTCGAAAACCATGTTCCCGAACCCGTCGTCATATGTATGATTATCTGAAACAAAATTAGGTCCCGCACGCATATACGGCTCAACATAAGGCTCCGGCTCTGATGAGACACAAGTTCTCCGTGTGCGGTCTACTGATAGTAATTAGGCGTAAAACCCCTCGAGTACAAATGATATGTCACTTCCACTTCTTGATAATATTTCACGTTATGACATTTCACACACGGACACTTAATTTTGGTGCCGTCCACGTACTGAGGGAACGCCTTAGCAAACTGCAGGAACTGCTCTACTCCCGCTATGTATTCATCCCGCACACTACACATATCATCAGGACGACGATTGTACAACCATGAACGATTCCGCAAGTAGTAATTCATATCCATTTGGAAATAATTCTGCAAAGATGGACAAGCAATTATCCAATAGGCACAAATTCGTTTCATAAGCTCCTGCACAAATTGGACACCTGGACACGAACCACTTGACACAGAGGTGGGGCAACCACTGACAAGCCCCCCCTCAAGTTTCGTGTCGGCTGGATGCATGTCGGATACGAAATCGCACGTACACGAGATTTGGACTGTGCGTGCACAATCGTAAATTCGACTCTGATACGCCTTGGCATCTTGGACACACGACTTGTGGACCCAATTCAATTCAAGGTGATAGACACGAAGCCCTACCCCTACTCTCCACGTGGACACGAGCACGTAGCCAATGGCACACTGTGTCGTGTCCAATTCGACCCAACCCTATTGCACAATACTGGTTTTCTGCTTTGTACTGATATTCTGTTATTCTCCGTTTGGACACCTTCGTGTCCAATATTTAGACACGCATACCCCCCTCTGATACGTACACATATGGGAAACACTTCTGTACAACTATTTTTAGGTTTTATTGAGTTTGGATTTCAATTTGGTATTTTTGAAATGAATTCACTAATACAGTCTGATACTCGAAGAACTGGTTTCAAGTTCAAATAGACTTTGGGTTTAATTTTTGAATTTGGTTGGGGTTGATTATGAAGATGTGGTTTTGTCTGATACTTGAGTTTTGCAATCTAATATGAACTGTTCGGGTCTTCATTTGATTTTTAGTTTTCAAATTCCTAAACTGTTTCTATCCTACTGGTCAATGTACTTTATAAAAATTTATATCCTAGCAGGTAGAGTTTCTACATTGAAATTGCATACACAAAACAAATACTTTTCAATGGTTTTCTATTTCTATTCTAGGTGTCACAAAATAAATGGTTCAATTTAATGATGTGGGATCAAATATTAATTGGTATGAGAGAGAATTTCTATGAAAGTTTCTACATGTAGAAACCCTCGTAGAATCTCGCCATCCTACATCAATGCCACCTAGGATAGAGAATGACATCGAAACCACCAATGGAAGAAGTTTTTTTCTAAAATAAATTTCTACCATAGAAATAGGGGTGATAGAGACCTCCATTCGAGATGGCCTAAGCATCGTGAACCTTTGTATTGAATAACCCTAGCCCTAACCCAAGCAAAAAAAATTTAGAATTAAACCACCAGACTATGACCAAGTGATAAGTAGTAGCTGAGCCTGTATATAAGAATGAACATCATCCCTGTAGCAATGCCTCATAATATAACAATAGTAAACAAGTTCCATTGCTAACCAGTTACAGAATTAACAAGACTGACAGATGATATTTCGTCTATTTAATCCAAATGACAAACGCAACTACAAATAATTCAGCTATAAAACTAAAGAAAAGTTCAATTTAAAGCCTACAAACTATCATGTCCTTCTCATAAAATGACATTTTTAAATATTTCAAAATTACTTAGTAAACATCCAGAATGTGTAACAAAATATTTTTGACAGTTCTCTCCCAAATGGTTTGAATCCAGCAGGTTACTCCCAATCTATGGAGTCATGAGTTGCATCCAAGACAGCTGCAACAGGGGCCACACCCATAGAAAGAGGAGCAGTGTCCCCCATGCACGTTCTCCCCCACTCACAGTACCCCCCATATATTGTTTAAAACCGTGTGAGTGACAGAGGGGGTATGTGTGTGTGTGAGAGACAAACGTGTCTAGGGGTATGTGTGTGTGACACACGTGTCTACTCGTGTCCAAACGAGGTCAAAATCGTGTCTAGATAGCTAGGGCTAGGGTTAGGGTTTACCTGAGGGCGGCTCGGTCGGAGTTGGGAGGCGGCGAGGAGGGGGGCTTCGTCGGAGGAGGGAGGCGGCGAGGAGGGGGGCTTCGTCAGAGGAGAGCTTCGTCGGAGGAGAAAAATTTTGGGAAATTTTTGGGAGAGAGAAGGGGGAAATGAAAGTTTCGAACGGGATATAATAAAACATTAGCGACGTCTGATTTAGACGTCGCTGAACGTCGCTAAGGAGCGACATAACTTAAGTCACGTCGCTGAACGTCGCTATTCAGCGACGTAATTTATCTCTTGTCGCTGAACGTCGCTATTCAGCGACGTTTTGCGATGTCTGTCAAAAGGAGTCGCTATATTCAATAGTTAGCGACGTTATTTTTTTCATCGCTAAATTACGTCGCTAGTAGAGCATATTTTATTAGTGAATAAGTAAACATTATACTCCATAAAATTATTGAAACATGGCTCCATTAGGGAGTCGGCACGATGGTTAACAAAATTGTTAGGGGATGTCAACACTACCCCCACTACTGCTATGATATTGCCTTTGGTACCTGTTCTTGATGCTCCATCGAAGAACATTCTCAATACGGACTCTTTCGTCGCAGTATTAGACTCCAACACTTTATCCGAAATTTTGTCCTAGAGCTTAGAGGTTTCCGATATCGAATGAGCAGCTAGAAAGTCGGCCAATGCTTGGCCTTTGATTGCTTTCTATGGTGCATACACCATATCATAAGGAGACAACAACATTTGCCAAAGTAGCAAGGAAAGAATTAAGCGCACTCGGTTTCATCATAAGA
This sequence comes from Iris pallida, assembly GCA_029216955.1. NCBI lineage: Eukaryota > Viridiplantae > Streptophyta > Magnoliopsida > Asparagales > Iridaceae > Iris > Iris pallida. The sequence continues at coordinate 9,275,652 of JANAVB010008400.1, forward strand.
ACCCTGAGTGGATTAATTCGGGATATAACATGGATACTCTATCCAGTTACGTAATGACGCAATCTTCTGGATTACAAAAACTAGAGATAGCTTATTCGAGGCCTTCATTATTCTTCTGAGCCAGTAATGCACAAAGAGAATGTTTTATTTCATGAACATACAAAAAGAAGGGTTTGCCTACTTCTAGAGAGACCAATATTAGGGGATTGGTAAGGTACTTCTTGATGTCAAAACATGCTTGTTGACACTTTCATTCCAAACAAAAGCAACTCCTTTCATCATCAACTGGGAAAGGATTAAATTGTCAAGAAAGATTGGAGATAAACCTCCGGATATAAGCCAATCTTCTCCGTAAGCCATGTAACTCTTTGAGATTCTTTGGAGGTTACATCTCCAAGATGGCTTTAACCTTGTTAGGATCAATATGTATTCCCTTCGAGGTTATAACAAAGCCAAAGAATTTGCCACTAAAGACTCCCAAAAAGGACTTTGTTGGGTTCATCTTGTGTTGGTGTACGCACATCAATTCGAACACCGTCCTCAAGTCTTAAAGGTGATCGCCTTTTGAACGACTTTTGACTGCAATATCGTCCACATAGCATTCCACTATTTTTTATAAATTTTTGCAAAAAAATTGTGCTCATAGCACGCTGATACGTAGCTTCAAAATTTTTTAAACCAAAGGGCATTACCGTATAACAGTATACCCCCGACGGTGTTTGGAATGATGTAAGTTTCTCATCATTTAGGAACAATTAGATTTGATTGTAGCCTGAAAACCATCAATAAAAGACATACGTTCGAAACCACAAGTATTGCCAATCATAACATATATGATTAGAAGAGAGAATTCATCTTTTGGACAAGCCGTATTAGGATCTCGATAATCAATACAGACTCGGATATTCCCATTCTTCCTGTGGACTGGGACAAAATTAGCAGCCCAGTCAGGATTTTGTCTTTCATGAATGAAGCCACTAGCAATAAACTTCTTGACTTCAGTTTCGATTGCTCCTATGACATCGGGACAGAATCGTCGTTGCATTGCTTCAGTAGTTTAGCATTTGGAAGAATATTGAGACGATGCATCGCAACCTAAGGGTCGAGGCCAGGCATGTCTTCATAGCTCCATGCTAAGACATTAATATGTTCTCTTATAAGATGTATAGAGATTGTTTGTCTTCTTCCGAAAGACTTTTGCTGATAAAGATCGATTTAGGGGAAATCTGAATCATCCAAATTGACCTATACAACTTCATCTTCAGTAGGTGGTTCTTGCTGCTTGAACGTAATTTCCTATTATGATGCAAATTGTTGAGCCTAAGGATCCATTTCAAAGCGTTCTATAGGTTAACTGTTCTTCATCGTTAATCTGGTCCACAGACACGATATTGGCCGATAACACCTGTTTAAATATCTCTCCAAGACTATTATCTGAACCCCAGACTGAAGAATCAGAAGAATGAGATTGAGTCTCACTATTATCTTCTAGACATTCAGGGGTAGTAGGGGGAGTTACATAACCTAATCCACAATGGTAACGATGATAAAAATCTTCAGGTTTCCCTTTCAGAGACATAAGTCATACTGAAAAAACCTGGCCTTTGCTAATGCTAAGGCCCTTTTGACTATTTATGTCATAGATTCTTGGAATGATATTTTGAGCTTGAGGAGTATAACAGTAAGGTTGTATTTTACCGACATCAGATTTTGAGTCTTCAACTAAAGATTCTTTATGAACTTCAGCCCGACCAAATATGATCGGTGTGTCACAAATTTGCCTTGTTGGCACTTTGAAGTTTGAGACTTTGTATGGAAGACATGGAGTACTACTTCTATAAGATATAGATATAGGCATCGATAGTTTTATATCTTTAACGAATGAACATAAAGAGTCCACAAACTTTTGGCGAAGCCTAGGAACACCAAAATAATCAAAAGCAAAACCTCTTTCATTAGGTATATAAAAGATTTCTTCTTCGGAGATAACATCCTCAGGAAGTTTGATACAATGAGGTTTATTTACAACATCTGCTCTCACTGCTATAGCGGTGCGACTCAAATTGATCACCAAGGGCTTGTCATGCTGGAGTGGACGCTTGTCCTGATGTAGATCAATCACCAATGGCTTTTCCTTCTTTGTTGACCTCAGATCGATCACCAAAGGTGGTTCTTTTTTGGTTGACTGCAAGTCAATCACTAAACATGGTTCTAATTTTGTGTTAACAGTACTTTTGTGGAGGTCAATGACGAGAGGTTTAGTACTCCTTTTCTGAGCTTCTTGTGATGGTAGGACAAACTTGCCTTCATTAGGGAGTTCGGGAAGATTGATGACCAACGACTCACTATACAAAAAAAAGATTTTCTTGACGGCTTTTTTCCGTCAAGAAATGGGTATCTTGACGATTGCGGATCCGTCAAGTAGGCGGAAGTCAAGAAAAGACCCCCCCTTTTTTTTTGACGGTCGCTGGCAGGACTTTTCTTGACGGTTTTTGGCCGTCATATGAAATATTTTTCTTGACCGTTTTTAGCCGTCAAGATAGCAGTTTTTAGAAACAGTCAATATTGGTGAAAACTTTTCTTGACTCCGGCCTAGATGACGGCTATTAGCCGTCAAGAAAAGCCCTTCTAGTGCACAATTGAGTTAATTATTGACATTTTTATAACCTTCAAGTGAAGCTAAAGCCAAAATTCCATTTATAATTCTATATTATGAATCGAGCACACACAAAATATCAATAATCCAGAAGATTTAATACATCGAATAACTACAAAATTCAATTTTTATATTAACAAACTATATATTGTCCATACATCACAAACTTTCGACACACGTCCAACCACAAACATCCAATGCTTGTCTAACCACAAACATATCCAACCAATGTATATAGTTTCTATACATCTGAAACATCCAATACTGAAAATTATACAAATAAAATCAAAATATATAGCAAACTCGGCCGGAGCACAACCTTTCCATATTCACAGCACCTTCATTTCCATGTAGTTCCTGAGAGAACAAGAGCAACAAAACAAGTTAATTAATGAGCTTGTTGACCAACACAAAAATAAGAAAACAATATCCTAAAGAAAATTAGAAGAGTATAATAACCCAAATTGAACTATCAAAATGAAATAACAATATAAAAAGTTAATTCCTTATCATGTTTAGAAGTTACTTGGAAAATCTGTCTTTTCCTTTAAATCCTTGGTTTGTCTGATATACATATCAAGATCAATTAAAACTATACAGTTTAGAAAGAAAAAAAAAGAAGCAAAAGATGGCTACTATCTTGCACATACATAAATCCTTGGTTTGTACTGATACTAAACATTATCATAAACAATATTGATACCTAGTTTGATGCCTCTACCCTTCTATTTCTAAGTGCACCACATGGAGGAACGATACTGAACCGAAGGGGGTCTTCAAATAACATAGAAAAAAATGATAGTCAACAAAATAATCTACTGATACTCAACAGAAGTATAACATAGAAAAAAAACCTAGACATAGAAATTGATAGAGAAAGTATGGGCTTAGAGTTTAGAAAAGGCTTCTTGAAAAATATTTCCAACCCTAATGTGTAGCCAACAAACAATTCATCTCATTATGAAACTGATACTCCAAGTTATACTGATACTCATAAATTTCAAGTGTGGTAGCAGTACCCAAAAATTTAGCCCAATTACAAAGTCAAAAGGACCCAGCTACATATGTATCAAAATTTAGCTCAATTAGAAAAATGGGAAGTAATTTCTAGATTGGTCGAGGAAATGAAGGATCAAGAGATCGAACTTACTGTTGTGACATTCAACATGATAATTGATGTTCTGTGTAAAAAAGATTAGCATAAGCATAAGCAGCCACCTAAAACAAGATTAGCATAAGCAACCAAATGAATAGAAAGCAGTTGCTTATTGCTTGCAGAGTTCAAGCAAATACAGTGAGGAAACTCTAGAAAGTTCACTTACAAGGTTGAAAGGTTGAACATTGGCTGTTAACTCCAGTAAACTAAGATGGAGTAATAAGTTTCCAGGAGACATAAAACCAGTAAAGAATATGATAAAAGAATCAGTTGGAAAAGCAAAGCTATGCAAATCATACGCGCATAACAAACTAAACATAAACAGAAGAAAAATGCGACTATGACAAAATAATATCAGATAATATGCATGCACAAACATCTTACAATCACCATGTCTACCAGTAACAGTTTTGAGAATCATACCTGGCACTGCTGCACACAGGTACATAAGGCTTTGGTTAGCCCCCCTCATTCTCTGAACATTGTTGTGATGCGATACGGACAAAACATTTAGAAGCTCCTGGCATTTCATAAAATACATAGCGTGCATAAGTAAACAACCAGAAGGAATCAATAGTTATACATATCAACCACATAGTGATAACATCATATGTCAATGATGGATCCTGGTAAAAGTGAATTACTCATTGAACTTACCCATTTTAGTTAAACTTGATGATTTAATCAAATAAGATTAAATTATTCAGAAAGGTAGAAATTTTAGGATTGAAGGTTACAAATACTTGCTACATTGCCTTGTACTAGAAATGGCTAGTAGAACAGGTAACAAAATCTCAATGAAGAACCATAATCACTCAATATTTAGATGCTCGTGTGTTTACCACTTTCCTAAAAACTGTTTGGTGACATTTTTATTACAACTGCTCCCCAAAGTAAATCTGATTAAATCTCACAACAATTTTGCTACCATACCATTTTATTCACAAGCAATCATAGTTATTTTTCCCACCATCTGAACAATATAGAAGAAATCCAAGCACTATCACTGACTGAGATATGTGAAATGTGCCATCATTTGAAATTTGAACTAAAAAAAAAGAAAAAATGACACCAGTAGAACATACAAAAATCCTGCCGAGATTGGAACTTAGCATTCAAACACTACAGATTGAGTCCTATAGTATATAGAACATAATATAAAAAAGTCGAGAACTGCATCAAATGAAGAGAATTATGGGTAGTCGGCTTAAATGCATAGTAAGAACTGCATCAACATTTTTTCAAAACCCTAATTGTACTGCAAACATTGGTTAGCTTACTGATCATTTTTCAGATTCTTTTTACCCAACAAGCACTACCAAAATACAGCCATTTGGCGATGGACCATTAGCGACGGATAACGTCCGTCGCAAATAGCGACGGACTACCAACTAAGTACAGACTGATTGCCGTCGAAAAGCTGACAATTTTTTTTATTTTAAGGGCGAGCAAAGGTCGCCAATCCGTCGTTAAGTCGTCCGTGATATAGCGACGGAGCATGAAGCCGTCGCTATGCCTTCACTTAGTTGTCAAAAGTTGGCGGAAAATGTTGAAAAAAATTGGCACAAAATTTATCGACCATATAGCGACGGATATTTCGTCGGCCATCTAAGGGGATATAGCGACGGATTAGCGTCGGCCATCTATCCGTCGCTAGTCCGTCGCTATATGTCCAGCCCTAACATAAATTTAACCGACGGGGGGGGGGGGGGGGGGGGTACTTTCCATTCCCCCCCAAATTTTCTCATGTCTCTCTCTCTCTCTCCGGCACGCACAGGGCTCTCTCTCTCTAAGTAATCCCCTCTCTCTCTCTCTCTCGGTGGTCGGGGCAGCGGGGGCCGGTGGTGGTGGGGGTGGGGGTCGACAGTAGTGGGGGTGGGGGTCACGATGGTGGGGGTGGGGGTAGTTGGGGTGTAGAGAAGAGGAGGGGGTTTCAGGGTGGGGGTGGTGGAGGTCGACGATGGTGGGGTGGGGGTCACGGTGGGGAGGGGGTAAGGCAGCGGGGGGTTGGGCAGCGAAGGGGTGTTTTGAGGTGGAGGTGTTGGGGGTCGGCGGTGGGGGGTGGTAGGGCAGTGGAGGGGGGCCGGGGGCGGGGGTGGTGGTGGTCGACGGTGGTGGGGGGCGGGGGGGATGTAGGGCAACGGAGGGGGGCAGGGGGTAGGGGGCCGGTGGTGGGGGGATGTCGGTCGGCAGTGGTGGGGGTGGGGGTTGGGGGCCAGGGGTGGGAGTTGGGGTCGGCAGATGGGGGCCGAGGGTGGGAGTTAGGGTCGACGGTAGTGGGGGTAGGGATCGGCGGTTGTGGGAGTGGGGAGTTGGGGGTCGGCGGTAGTAACACACACACACACACACATACATACATGCACACACACACACATACACACATACACACCGAAATGGAAATTTTTTAAAACTGAACCGAATCTCTTAGTATATATATATATATAAACTTAGTAGAAAGATTTCGATCGTTGGTGGCTACTAGTGTATCCTAGTGAAGAGGAGTATGTAGAGGAGTATGACTACTAGCTAGTGTGTAGAGGAGTATGGTTACTAGTGTATCCTAGTGTAGAGGAGTATGTAGAGGAGTATGGCTACTAGTGATAGATAGGTTTGTGTGTATCGGTATCGAACTATTTCTATGAGTATCGATATCAGTATCAGATTATTTCTTTGAGTATCAGTATCGGTATCGGGGTATTCCTATGAGTATCAGAATCGGTATCGGTATCGTAATATCGGTATCAGTATCGGACTATTGGTATCTGTATCGGTATCGGTATCGGTATCTGTATCAGAATCGGTATCAGTATAGGTATCTGTATCAGAATCGGTATCGGTATCTGTATCATAATCGGTATCGATATCGGTAGCGGATCAACCTCCTCGACCGTATGTACTTAGTATCCATCGTAGCGGATTCACCTCCTCATTCTCTAGTATTGCGTTCGGACGATCGGCCAAAATACCCGAGGAGAACAAACTGACGGGTATGAAGTAGGGGAAACAGTGCAAAAGTGCTTGGAGAATAAGTTTCGACATCATCCATAGAGAGTTGCTTGTGTGGGAACGAGTGGTGGTACTGGTAAGTAGCATAGTTAGGAGAGACATAGTACCAGAACTCAAGCTGAGGCTGAGGAAGGACAGGAGCACATGCATAGTATATGTTGGTCTGGGCTACGCTTTGGTTGGCTGAGAGTGAGGAGTGAGAAGAAGGGAAGTAGGGAGGAGTAGATGGGTCTAAAAAATATTATTGATGTTTACGAGAGTGATTGGCCAGTTACAGGAGATTTAACTGGCCAATCAATCTCGTAGTCATCAATATTTAGGAGATTGTTTATTCTCTCGTGACTCTCTTGCAATAGCATTCTACGTTTACGAGAGTGTTTGGCTAGTTACGAGAGTGATTGGAAGTAGGTTTGTACGTGATAGGTATAAATTTCGTGTTTATGGTCTGGATTAAGATTCTTCTTGTGTTCCAGAATCTGAACTATTTCTAAAGTGTGTTTTTATGGATAATTCAATAATCGAGAGTGTAAAAATTAAATCATCAAACGAAGCTGAGTTGAATTTTGTATATACGTGCTCTTATTGATATTTAATGGTCTTACCAGATAGCACCCAAGACCCGAGGATCTTCCTTGAGAGAGGCACAGATGGCTGCTGAGGAGGTAGTAGTACCTCCTGCAACTGAGGAGATAGTGGGACCTCCTGCTGCTAAGGAGATCAAAAAAAAATTTCCTCCTACTATTAAGGAGGAAGTGATTCCTAAAGCCGAGATAGCTATGAAGGAGGAGGTGGCACCAGAGGGTAGTTGTACTGGGAGTTCCAGTCATCCGTCTCCTCTGGATATTGATCTTACTGGCGTGGATCCAACTTATGCGCGCTTGCTGAGGGAGTTCTATCTGCCCCAGCATAGACGATAATATATATATATATATATATATATATATATATATATATATATATATATATATATATGATATAAATTTTGACAGGATTTGTTTCCAGTAGACTTATTAATTCTGACAACCGACTTGTATGGTTTTATAACTCTTCATGTTTCTTATTTTCTAAACATGGTTTTATCTAGACTTTGATGTTTTTAGATGCTATTATCTAGACTTGGTAGATATATATATATGATATGATATGATATGATTTTTATATTGGTGTGTGTTGTATGTTGGTTTGTGTGATGTATTTATGATGGATATTTGTTTTTTGGTGTGTGATGTATATTAGTTTGTGTGATGTGTGATGCATATTGTGATGTTCCGATGTTTTGGATATTGTATGAACAGGGAATGATCTATTTTTGGAAAAAAAAAATCAAAATTTTTCTAGTTAGCGACGGACTAGTGACTAAAAAGCGACGGCTCGCGACAACCAAGCGACGGATTATTCGTCGCTAACTGGAGAATTTTAATTTAGCGACGGACGGCGACAACCAAGCGACGGATAATCCGTCGATTAGGTTCTACAAATATAAAAGATTTCTAGAGCCTTAGCGACGGATAAGTCATCGCCAATCCGTCGCTGGTTTGCGACTACGTGCGACGGAATAGGGACGGAGGTTGCGTATCAGAAACTCTCTGATACGCGTTCACCGACAAGTTGCAGTCGGATTACCGACGGATTGACCCCGTCGGTAAGACGATGTATTAATAACTTTATGATACTTGATTAGACGGAAATTTGTCGACCAGTCGTCGCTAGTTGTATGAATATGGCTGCCGGAAATCCGTCGCTCAATCGTCGCTTGGCGACAACTTGGCGACGGAGTTTTTTAGCGACGAGTCAAATCCCGACGGATGTTTTTGACTAAAATCCGTCGGCAAACCGTCGATAATCTAATTTACCGACGGATTGGCGACGGATAAGGCCGTCGCTAAAACGTTGAATTTTGGTAGTGAAGCTTGATAAGGAAAGCAATCAAGTTAGTGAACTTGAGAGATACACATTTTAGATAAGCTTGAAAAAGGAATGCAACCCTCTTCAATTAACATTACCCCTACCAAATTAGTAAACGGAGGGAATTTCTTATTGAAACCAGAAAGCTAATCACACTAATGCCTCATCATTGCCATTGACAAAACCACGTACATGTTGGAAGAACAAATCGAAAATCAAACATATCTTAAGTTCTAGGTATCTATATGGATCAATATGTTTGTAAATGAGTTTAGCATCCAATCAATACCATCTCTTCTTGTTGTAATCACGACCTGCTACCTAATTGCCCTTTTCTTTGAATGTTGAAGCATTGCAGCATGAGTGCGGGATATGTATTAGAAAAAGATGATATACAAATTAGGTTTACAACATCAAGTGAAGTTAAACTTTTCTCTAGCAATTTGTTTGGAACAACTTGTTGACAAATAGAAGTTTGCTTAGTGTTATCCTTCAAGTTGTGTTTTTTAGGTTTCTCATTGTAGATATTGAGATTCCAAACTAGGCAAATCCCGTATCATTTTATCATGTCTTAACACAAGTTTTTGCAGAATCATGACCTTATCTATTCAATCCGAACAAGTAAGTATTCCAAAACCTGCAGAAAATAAAGAAGAAGTACACAGTTCAGAAACTATTTCGAAAACCTAAAAATCAATCAAATCAGCATTATCCTCACTAAAAATGTGAAAAATATGAATTAAAAAAATCAGGAGAAAAAGATAAAACTGAGCTCAGATTGATCGAAAAGTCACCGGATAGAAAACCCTAAAAAAATTAGTTTGAATCGGACACCGATCGGTACTTCCTGAACAATACTCCTTCGATCAACATTCCTCTTAACTCAAAAAAATCAAAAAAAATGGGGAATAATAGAAATAATAGGGAACCGAGCTCAGATTGAGGACTGGAAGTCGTATCCATCGAGAAATCGGTATGAACAAAGAGAAATAGAAAGTACCTAAGGAGAATCGGTGCTGGATAGGGTTTCAAAATCGACTGCTGCTACTACTGCTGCTTCGATCGACAAAGAGAGGAATCATGAAAGAGAACTGGACCTCCTCCGTCTCTCTCTAATTTTTTGGGTTTCAACAAAATTAGGGCTAGGGGAATGGAGATGTAGAGGAAGAGGAAGAAGAGGGGAATGAAGATATAGAGGAGGAAGAGGAGAAGGGAGATGTAGATTTGGGCTCTCCTTCCCCATCGGCTGGTGGATGAGAGAGATGGAGAAATTGAGCGGAGAGTAAAGTATCAGAAAATAAATAAAATGGGATTGGAATGACAAACGTCAATATAAATCTACAAGATTGCTAAATTAACATAAAATTATTTTAGACATATATTAGTTGACGGTTATTACCGAACCGTCACTAAATAAAAGGATGTTTCTTGACGGATCCTCTAAAACCGTCAACTATTATACTGTAAGATTGCTAAATTAACATAAAATAAGGCATTTCTTGACATAAGGCTAAAACCGTCAATATAATCTGTTTCTTTGATGGTTTTTTACAATCGTCGAGAAATAAACCGTCAAGTAGTGACATTTTTCTTGTAGTGACTTTTCATCTGGCTCCTTCCATATAGGACCCTTAAACTATATGGCCAGTGGTTCTTCTTCAACAAGCTCAGTAGTCCTTCCTCCTGCTCATCGTCAGCATCATTCCGTTTATTAATAACAAGGTCCGATGATGCTTTATCAGATAGCCTATGATCCAAAGGCTTGAACAGATTTGCATCAAAGTAGTAGACTTCAACTCCATTGAAAGGATCTATATATGTGAATTCGGTACAGACTACCCCCTCGACGTTTACATACTTAAAACATTGACGAAGGATAGACGGTACAAGAAGATTTTATATATTCGCGGTCACCCAAGCAAGATATTGTAGGACACATTAACATCAATAACATAACAAGTGACTCTGTTCAGAGATTACCAATATGATATTTGAGACAAATCTTCCCCAAAGAATGGCTTTGTCCGGCTTTATAGCCAATGATAGTAGTTGTGGTAGCCAACAACTTGTGGATTGGGATTCCTAGTATTTGAAGTAGACTTCTGGGAACAATGCTGACTGAGAAAACTGGATCAATATTAATTTGGTCCACTTTGCAAGCACTAGTGTACTATGTATAATACAGGGGTCTAGCATGTCAATTATTTTTTATCAACATGTCTTCTTGTGTGAAGGTGATCCTGGGAATCCTCTCATTCATATTGTAACAATGCAGGCCACAGGATCTTCATCGTCAGGCTCTACGATGTGGGATAGATATGAGTCAGCATGTTGCAAATGCCTCACTCAATACATCCCGTGTCTCTTTGAAGAGATAGAGTAGCTCGAAGATGGATAACCGGGCTTGAGTATTATCACGACCCTCTCCCGAATAATCGGACACGAGTCGGACTCGCCCAGCCTTCGTCGTTAGACACGATGAAGTAAGTTGTACCAATCTCTAGGGAAACTACAAGTCCAGATAAGAATGAATATAAACCACAACATCTATAATAGCGAATCCCAGAATCAAAGTACACGTCTAAGAGTTATTAAAATTTCCAGCAAATGAAATGTAAACTGAAGTCTCTAATACAAAGTCCAAATGATACTAAAAGGAAGGTACTAGGCCTCCTCAGCCTCTAAGTCCTGAGCAACATCGGCTAGCTCATAGGTGCCTCCAGGCTCCTGCCCGTAATAAGTGTCACAGATAGCCTCCAACTCACCTGCAACATATCCTAGTCAGGAGTGGAGCTAAGTATATCCAAAGAAATGAACATGAACATCATGACAAGGAAATGAATACAGGAAAAATATAGAGTACAAGAAATGAGAACACAAAATGAAACCTGAACATGAATACTGAAAATCAATACTGAAAAGTAAATATAGGGAATCCAGGAAACATGAAATGAAACCTGAACATGAACTATACAATGAACCTGATGTGTGCAATATATCGAAATACATCCAGAGTGTGTGATCGGCTTGGTTAGATTCAGGTAACATGAAATGGTACGGCTTCGGTCCTGCGTGCACGATGTGGGGCCTACGCTATTCACATGAATAGTAACTCGAATTTGATCACACATCTGTTGTATTTCCCCTCCCAGACACAAGTAAACTCAGGGAACAAGATACAAGACAATCTCATGAAATATCGTGTCAACAAGGAGATACAAGCATTAATACAAGACATGAAGTAATGGACAAGTCCGAGGAGTATACTTGCCTTGCTCAGGGTGATCAAGTAGGAGTAGATGATATGTAGGTTCACCTGTTTAACAGTTGATTAATTACTAACAAGTTCCAAATTAATTATTTTGTAAATCCTAACCATAAATATTTATAGGGTTCACTTAGTTGATTAAAAACTAATAATATATATATCAGTCAACCATCTACAATTCAATACAATCTATACCATACCCTACTAGTAAGCCAATTATGACAATAACTGTAATAATAAAATATCTGAATTCTCAAGTACTCATATTTATTTAAAATTTCCTAGTCATGTTCCACCAATGGAATCACAACTAAAATTGTGAATGATATATTACAATTTAGCATTTGATTTCTCAGATATTATTCCTGGCTTTGCCAGGTACCACAAACTGATTGTAATATACATTCACAGACCACAATCACAGAACTTTAGTTCAACAGAGCACTCAATATTTGGAAAAAACCTTGCACACATACAAAACTCAACCAGCCCAACCCTTTATTCCATGGAGCATTCTTCTAGTGCTCTAAATATTGAATTAGTTTCTATTGAGACAATTCACTCAGATACATCAATTAGTGTTTCTCCTGATCAACACTAAGAGAAGTCCAAAATTGAACCTACCATTCACTAGGAATACGAAATCAAAATCATCGTTCACTAAAATTCCATGAGCTAAAAACTCAGGATCCAAAAGAGGCTGCTCAAACTTGAAAGAGAAAAATAGAACACTACTTAACAATAATCCAAGAAAATTGCAAGAAAATATACAAAAATTTATACATGAAATAAGATCTAATAGCCAAAACAAATTCTCCAAAAAGAACCGGCCAACTGCTACTTCTCCCAAATAAACTCAACTTAAATATAAAAACCAAAATACAAATGAATATACAACCACATTGAACCTGGAATACAAAAATAGAGTTTTAACTGACATTAGATATGAATTATACCCATTGCTAACTGCCTGTTCAAAATTCACTAAACTTGAAAATAGGTATTCACCAATCCGGCCTCATCAGGAACACACACAAAGTTGAAAGCAAGCGCAATCGGACACGGACAAAAGCTGGACGCAAAAATAACACAACTGCACATGAGCTTCACTGCTATCCTTGCTTCTTCTCCTCATTACATATGACTCGTCATCATCAATAATACGCACCGCCAACAGAAATTGGTCACGCACTAAAATCGGACACAGCCACAAGCTCGGACACAACGAACGCCTACATCCCGACCGACCCACAGGTAATCTAATCAAAACTCAAGATAAAACACTACACATGAGAAGAAAGAGTGTTACCTGGATCAGAGATTTGAGTCCCGATTGAGATTCACAGATCAGAAGTGGACACAAATTCTTTCCATGTCCAAGAATTGTTCAGGAAATTCTTTGAGACAAATAATCAAACAGCTAAAGGACATTAAAACTTAAACAGAGAATTGCATGCATTCGAATTCTCTCAGCATCAGAAAAATGAAAGAGCATCCAAAACTGATACTTACGAATTCAAAATCAGTCTAAAGGCTTTCAACCATCACCAGTGATCAGATCTACTCTTCCAATCAATCTGGTTGCTCTTAAACCGAGAGCAGGAAAATTACTTCATCAAAAATTATTTACGACATCTCAAATTGAATTGAGCAAAAATCAAAACTCACCGAACATCAATCGAATCAAACGAAGAGTCAAGGCGCAAGAAGAACTCAGATCATTCGATTGATCTCTTCGATCTAAGATCTGAACAAGAGATCTGGTTGTCAAAACAGGAGATCGACATAGTTCTTCATACAGGAAGAAAAATTGAAAACACTCACCGATCTATTAAGATAATAATATTTTGACACCAATGAAAAGAATCCTCTTCTCAAACGCCCAGCGGCTCGTCAGGAAGTCAAATGCTGCCGTCGCCGTCCTTGTTGTCCGCCATCACCGGAACTAGAATCTAGGGTTGAGCTCACAGTGAAAGATTGGGGAAATGGGAAGGAGCACTGGCTCGAAAAGAATAGAATTGAGGAGTCTCTCTCCTCAGCACAAATATAAGTAAAAATGAAATTATGCAATAATGTCCCTCTACTACTTGGACTATTAACATAAAAAACCTTGCCCTTTTCACAATTTGCATGGATGCCTCAAAATCAGTTAGAAAAGGTGGGGACCACTAATAGTTGGTTACAACAAATTTTTAAAATTTGAAATCCTGCTCTAATTTATTTCCCTCCAAAATAGTTATAACAATTATTATTTGAAAATCAATTAAACAATTATTCATTAATCCGAAAATAAATTTAGGATTTTGAAAATACTAAAAAAGTAGAGTGACAAATATCTCCCCCTTAAAATAATTTTGTCCTCGAAATTGAAGAACAAAAATGAAATCTCAAAAGTGAGAACACAACTAATGAGTGTTTTAAACACAAGACATGTATTTAACATTCTCAAAACAAAACAATACAAACAAGCAAATAAATTGGGATATCGCTCCCACATCTCGTCCTCGTGCACCCACGTGGACTCTCCCGGAGAGTGATGTCTCCGCATGACTCGGACAAGTAGAATAGTCTGATTCTGGAGTTGCTTCTCCTTCCGATCAAAGATCTCCACCGGCTGCTCCTCGTAAGTCAAGCTCGGACCCACCTCTAGCTCTGAGTAGTCCACCACATGGCTCAGATCTAGAATGTAGCATCGAAGCTGGGACACGTAAAAGATATCATGCACTCCCTCCAAGCTAGCTGGAAATGCTAGTCGATATGCCACAGCGCCAATCCACGCCGTCACGTTGAAAGGCCCGATGTACCTCGGACTGAGCTTCCCGCCTCTGCCAAAACGAGTGATGCCTCTGGTCGGCGAGATCTTTAGGAACACTCTATCTCCAATTGCGAACTCCAGTGGCCGTCTGCTGCTGTCTGTCCAGTGATTCTGCCGATCCTGTGCAACTCTGAGATGCTCTCGGATCAGTATGATCTTCTCAGCTGAACCTACCACCATCTCTGGCCCAAGTATAGTCCTCTCGCTAATGTTATCCCAAGAAAAAGGTGTACGGCATCTCCGTCCGTACAGTACCACAAACGGTGTCATTTCGATGCCAGCCTGATAATTGTTGTTATAGGCAAACTCCACAAGATGCAAGTGATCCTCCCACGAACCGTCGAAGTCGAGTGCGCAAACTCGCAACATGTCCTCCAAAGTCTGAATGGTCCTCTTGGACTGCCAGTCAGTCTGTGGATGATAGGCAATGCTGAACTTCAACTATGAACCCAAGCTCAACTATAGACTCCTCCAGAAGTGTGATGTGAAATGGCTGTCCCTGTCTGAAATGATGCTCACTGGCACTCCGTGGATCTGCATAATCTATCGCATGTAGAGGTTTGTAAGCTTCTCGGTCAACAGCCCTACCTTGAACGAAATAAAGTGAGCAAATTTCGTCAGTCTGTCCACGATAACCTAAATAGCATCCTTGCCACCGGGCGTACACGGTAAACCAGAGACGACATCCATGGTTATGTGTTCCCACGTCCACTCCAGAGTAGGTAAAGGTTGGAGTAATCCTGCTGGTCTCTGGCGCTCTGCCTTGACTTGTTGGCACCCAAGGCATCTGGAAACGAATCTGGCAACCTCTCGTTTCATCCCATGCCACCAAATATCCTTCTGCAGATCTTTATACATCTTCATAGATCCAGGATGAATAGAATAATGCGACTGGTGGGCCTCTTGCATAACCTCCTCCCGTAAATCCTTGGGCACACACTACTAGTTTCCGTGTCTCAGGGATCCATCATCTGCAATAGTGAAGTCGTCGAGCAATCCTGCCTCTGCCTGGCCTCTGAGACATCGGAGTCCCTCATCTAGAAACTAGGCCTCCTTGATCTTCTCTATCAGTCCTGACTGTATCTGCATGTGCATCAGCTGCCCTCTAACTCCCGAAAGAATAATCTAGATCCCCAGACTCTCAAGATCCTCTAGAAGATGTCGATCCATAGTAAAAAATATAGCAACAGGATATCGACTAAGAGCATCTACTACCACATTCGCCTTCCCAGGGTGATATTATAGATTGATGTCGAAATCCTTCATGAGTTCCAGCCACCTTCGCTGGCTCATATTCAGTTCCTTCTGAGTAAAGACATACTTCAGACTTTTTTGGTCCACAAAGATGTCCACTCTCTCTCCATACAAATAGTGCTTCCATAGTTTTAAGGCAAAAATGACTGCTGCAAGCTCCAAGTCATGTGTAGGATAATTCTTCTCATGATGCCTCAGCTGTCTAGAAGTATAGGCAATAACCCGCTTATTCTGCTCAAGCACACATCCTAAGCCTTTCAATGATGCATCGCTGTAGATGACTAATCCTCCAGATCCGGATGGCAAGGCTAATACTGGTGCTGTAGTAAGTCTTCTCTTCAATTCTTCAAATGCTGACTGGCAAGCGTCGCTCCAGATGAACTCCTTGTACTTCCGTGTAAGCTTCGTCATCGGTTCAGCTATCTTGGCAAAATCTTTTACGAACTTCTGGTAGTAACCTGCTAGCCCCCGAAAACTATGAATCTCTGCTACCGATTTGTAAGGTGCCCATGCTTCTATAGCTTCAATCTTCTTGGGATCTACAAAAATCTCCTCTCCAGTCACCACATGCCCCAAGAACTCCACTCTGTCCAAAAATAACTCACATTTTGAGAGCTTCCCGTACAGCTTCTCCTTCCGCAGAATCTCCAACACAATCCACAGGTGCTCCACATGCTCCTCCTCGGTCTTCGAATATGTCAAGATGTCATCAATAAAGACTACGACAAACTTGTCCAAATACTTATAAAAAACTTTATTCATCAAGTTTATAAACACTGCTGGGGCATTGGTGAGTCCGAACGGCATCACCAAGAATTCATACTGGCAGTAACGGGTATTGAAAGCTATCTTCGAAATATCCTGTTCCAGAAACTTCATCTGATGATACCCCGACCGAAGGTCGATCTTGGAAAAGACCTTCGCTCCACTGAGCTGATCAAACAGCTCATCTATCAGCGGCAACGGGTATTTATTCTTGATGGTAATGTTATTGAGTGCACGATAATCGATACATATCCTAACAGTCCCATCCTTCTTCGGCACGAAGAGTACCGGTGCTCCCCAGGGTGAAGCACTGGACCGAATAAAACCCTTGCCTTCCAACTCATCAATCTGGGACTTCAAATCTGCAGCTTCCTTCGGGTCGATCTTGTAGCAATGCTGGGACTTTGGCGCTGATCCGGGCACTAAGTCAATGCTGAACTCTCTGGTGACAATCCTGGAAACTCTGCGGGAAAGACGTCGAGAAACACATCAACCAGCGGATGCGGCAACTCCTGGTCTTCTACAACTGCTCCGAAGTAGAATCCCTCTGGCCTCTCTGTGATCCATCTTCTGACCTCGAACGGCGAAACTCCAAGTGGGTTGAAAGTAACCTTTCCTTCATGGCAGTCTATTACAATAAACTGCTCACTCATCCAGTCGATGCCGAGGACTACATCAAATCCAGGCAATGGCATCACTAGAAGTCGAGCCCTAAGCTCCCTTCCAGCTATAGTCATAGGGCAATCCACTATCTCACAAACTGGCACTACCCCTCCTCCTATCATAATTCGACAGTTCCTCCTAGTGGGCTTAGATGTGAAGTCGTGTCTATGCAAAAACTCATATGATACAAAGCTATGTGTGGCTCCAGAATCAAACAATGCAATGGCACAAAATGAATATAAAATGATAGAATATGTGATAACATCTGGAGCTGCCTCCTCCTTCTCAACTGCGGCCATGACGTAAGTATGTCCCTGCTGTGGTTCTCCTATCTGCTGCTGCTGGTGCTGTACAAATCTCTGCTGCTCACGTGGTAAAGCTGGTCCTCCTCTCTGGGGTGCAGCAGGTAGTGCTCTGGGTGGTACAGGTGGTGCAGGTGGTGGTCCTCCAGCTCTTCGGGGTCCTCTTGCTAGTCTGGCTGTGGCCTGCTGGCAGTCTCCCATCTGTTGAGTGTCTGACCCACAGAATAGACAAAGTCTGAGCCTCTTGCGATAGACCTCAACATGGTGTCCTGGCCGATGACAGTATGTGCAAGTGATCCTCTGCTGTCTTTGATTCT
This sequence comes from Iris pallida, assembly GCA_029216955.1. Lineage (NCBI taxonomy): Eukaryota > Viridiplantae > Streptophyta > Magnoliopsida > Asparagales > Iridaceae > Iris > Iris pallida. The sequence continues at coordinate 9,293,759 of JANAVB010008400.1, forward strand.
GCTGAACTGCTGGAGCTCTGGCAGGACGATGCTGAACTGCTGCCGGCTGTAGTGGCCTCGCCTGAGTCTGAATCTGAGTCCTCTTCACCGGTGCCTGATATCTGCAACTGTATATGTCCCGGTCCCTCTTCAGCTTCGAATTCGCCTCCTTCTCTATAGCCTGAGCAATCTTGAGGATGCTCGCATAAGTTGTCGCCTGGCTGATCGCCACTGCATGCCGCAACTTTCTGGTGAGGCCCTTCTTGAACCTTCAAGCTCTATCCTCTAGTGTACGTACTAGGTTCTTCCCGAACCTGCTAAGTCGGGTGAAATCTGAGGTGTACTCCGCCACTGTCATGGTCCCCTGCTGTAGTGCCTTGAACTGCATCCAAAGCTCATCTCGCTCCATGTCGGGGAAGAACTTCTCCTTGAATAGAGTTTTAAAGTCTGTCCAAAGAACCTGGGGTGCAGCTAACTGGGCTCCTCGCGGTACCAGGCTCTGGCAAGATCAAAAAGTTATATGCTTGCAACTTCCACCTTCAAGTCATCAGGAATCCTTGCCATCTTTAGCGTTCACTCCGAATTTTCCAGTCACTCATCCGCATATATAATCCCCTCATGGCCCCCAAAAATCCATCGGACAGAGGTTCTAGTAGTCCCTGGCAGTATCCAGTCTCGGTGCTGTTGGTGCTGGAGGTGCTACCGGTGCTGGTGCTGTCGGCTCTTAGTCTTGAGTGCATCCACGACTGTCACTCTGAACTGCACAACCTGGTGGTTCTGGGCCTCCATGAATTACGGGAACATGGCCATCACCTGGGCGCCGTCGAACATCATCGTCAGGGGCAACGGAGGAAAGATAGGAGACGGTAGCAGAAGATGCTCTACCGGAACGTCTGGTACAGACTGTCCCGTGCTGCCTACAACTCTGAGCTGATCCGCACTCTTCCTCGTGTTGACCATCCTGCAATAGAAAGAAAACTTCGTTGATTGACAAACCCTAAAACCTAGAAATAAATCATGTTTTTATCATATCAATGTACCTGATATACCCTTATTTCCTGATTTTCCTATGTTGTGATCAAGTTTCCCTAGTTTAATCAAGTTATCCAATTGTACACAATACCTAGGTACCATTAGGATAGACCTATATGGTCCACCACTAAAAATATGTCATGATCCGCTCCCGAATAATCGGACACGAGACTGACACGTCCAGCCTTCGTCGTTAGACACGATGAAGTAAGTTGTACCAATCTCTAGGGAAACTACAAGTCCAGATAAGAATGAATATAAACCATAGCATCTATAATATCGAATCCCAAAATCAAAGTACATGTCTAAGAGTTATTACAATTTCCAGCAAATGAAATGTAAACTGAAGTCTCTAATACAAAGTCCAAATGATACTAAAAGGAAGGTACTAGGCCTCCTCAGCCTCTAAGTCCTGAGCAACATCGGCTAGCTCATAGGTGCCTCCAGGCTCCTGCCCGTAGTAAGTATCACAGGTTTCCTCCAACTTACCTGCAACATATCCTACTCAGGAGCGGAGCTAAGTATATCCAAGGAAATGAACATGAACATCATGACATGGAAATGAATACACGAAAAATATAAAGTACAAGAAATGAGAACATAAAATGAAACATGAACATGAATCCTGAACATGAATACTGAAAAGTAAATACAGAGAATCCAGGGAACATGAAATAAAACCTGAACATGAACTATACAATAAACCTGATGTGTGCAATATATCAAAATACATCCACAGTGTGTGATCGGCTTGGGTGGATTTAGGGAACATGAAATGGTACAGCTTCGGTCCTGCGTGCATGATGCGGGGCCTAAGCTATTCACATGTAAACTCAGGGAACAAGATACAAGACAATCTCGTGAAATATCGTGTCAACAAGGAGATACAAGCATGAATACAAGACATGAAGTAATGGATAAGTGCGAGGAGTATACCTGCCTTGCTCAGGGTGATCAAGTATGAGTAGATCATCTGTAAGTTCACCTGTTTAATTGGTATAATTGATTAATTACTAACAAGTTCCAAATTAATTATTTTGTAACTCCTAACCATAAATATTTATAGGGTTCACTTAGTTGATTAAAAACTAATAATATATATATCAGTTAACCATCTACAATTTAATACAATCTATACCATACCCTACTAGTAAGCTAATTATGACAATAACTGTAATAATAAAATATCTGAATTCTCAAGTACTCATATTTATTTAAAATTTCCTAGTCATGTTCCACCAAGGGACTCACAACTAAAATTGTGAATGATATATTATAATTTAGCATTTGATTTCTTAGATATTATTCCTGGCTTTGCCAGGTACCAAAAACAGATTGTAATATACATTCACAGACCACAATCACAGAACTTTAGTTCAACAGAGCACTCAATATTTGGAAAAAAAAACTTGCACACATACTAAACTCAAACAGCCCAACCCTTTGTTCCATGGAGCATTCTTCTAGTGCTCTAAACATTGAATTAGTTCTTACTGAGACAATTCACTCAGATACATCAATCAGTGTTTCTCCTGATCAACACTAAGAAAAGTTCAAAACTGAACCTACTAATCACTAGGAATACCAAATCAAAATCATCCTTCACTAAAATTCCATGAGCTAAAAACTCAGGATCCAAAAGAGGCTGCTCAAACTTGAAAGAGAAAAATAGAACACTACTTAACAATAATCCAAAATAATTACAAGAAAATATACAAAAATTTATACATGAAATAAGATCTAATAGCCAAAAAAAATTCTCCAAAAAGAATCGGCCAACTGCTACTTCTCCCAATTGAACTCAACTTAAATATATAAACCAAAATACAAAAGAATATAAAACCATATTGAACCTGGAATACAAAAATAGAGTTTTAACTGACATTAGATATGAATTCTGCCCATTGCTAACTCTCTGTTCAAAATTCACTAAACTTGAAAATAGGTATTCACCAATCCGGCCTCATCAGGAACACACACAAAGTTGAAAGCAAGCGCAATCGGACACGGACAAAAGCTGGACGCAAAAATGACACAACTGTACATAAACTTCACTGCTAACCTTGCTTGTTCTCTTCATTATGTATGACTCATCATCATCAATACTACACAACGCCAACAGAAATCGGTCATGCACTAAAATCGGACACAGCCACAATCTTGGACACAACGAACACCTACATCCCGACCAACCCACAGGTAATCTAATCAAAACTCAAGATGAAATACTACACAGAAGAAGAAAGAGTGTTACCTGGATCAGAGATTTGAGTCCCCGATTGAGATTCACAGATCAGAAGTGGACACAAATTATTTCCGTGTCCAAAAATTGTTCAGAAAATTCTGTGAGACAAACAATCAAATAGCTAAAGGACATTAAAACATAAACAGAGAATTGCATGCTTTTGAATTCTCTCAGCATCAGGAAAATGAAAGATCATTCAAAACCGATACTTACGAATTCGAAATCAGTCTAAAGGCTTGCAACCATCACCAGTGATCCGATCTACTCTTCTAATCGATCTGGTTGCTCTTAAACCGAGAGCAGGAAAATTACTTCATCAAAAATTGTTTACGACATCTCAAATTGAATTGAGCAGAAATCAAAACTCACTGAACATCAATCGAATCAAACGAAGAGTCAAGGCGCAAGAAGAACTCATATTATTCGATCGATCTCTTCGATCTAAGATCTGAACAAGAGATAATGTTGTCAAAACAATCGACATAGTTCTTCATACAGGAAGAAAAATTGGAAACACTCACTGATCTATTAAGAGAATGATGTTTCAACAACAATGAAGAGAATCCTCTTCTCAAACGTCGAGCGGCTCGCAGGGAAGTCGAGTGTTGCCCTCGTCGTTCTTGTCATCCGCCATCGCCGAAACTAGAATCTAGGGTTGAGCTCACAGTAGAAGATTGGAGAAATGGGAAGGAGCACTGGCTTGAGAAGAATGGAATTGAGGAGTCTCTCTCCTCAACACAAATATAAGTAAAAATGAAATTATGCAATAAAGTCCCTCCACTACTTGGCCTATTAACACAAAACCCCCTTCCCTTTTCACAATTTGCATGGATCCCTCAAAATCAGTTAGAAAAGGTGGGGACCACTAATAGTTGGTTACAACAAATTTTTAAATTTTAAAATCCTGCTCTAATTCAATTCCCTCCAAAATAGTTATAATACTTATTATTTGAAAATTAATTAATCATTAATCCGAAATAAATTTAGGATTTTGACAATACTGAAAAAGTAGAGTGACAAGTATTGGCAAGTTGTGCCAATATGTCGAAATAAGAAGACTTATCAAGCCCATAAAGCTTCGATTTCTTCAAAGGCTTGTCAAACCTAACCTCTTTTTGTTTTCCGTTGTCCCTTGGGATCGGTTTTGGTGGACCCAATTCAGATGCGACTAGAGCGGCAGGTGGATTAGAAGTCGAAACCATAGGAAGGAGATTGTCCTTTGTTATTGATCATAGGCTCGTAAGTACGGCTCTCCAGTCCTGGTCTCCGCAGCCACGACGTCACTGGCCATGTTACATGGCCTGTTCTTCTTTTCTTTTTTTGAGGTTTGGGAGTAGAAGAAGTAATCTTTGAATCCATCTCTTAAAAAAGATCATGATAGATCCATATTACCTCACCACGTTGAGTGGTGAGTGGCACTAGCCCTGCTGTTTGATCATGTAAACCCCCTCATCCAAATTTTGATATATATATAGTTTAGTATGAGAATATAATTTATTTGGGATAACTAGGGTTAGAAAATAGTGTTATATTTTTTTATTATTTTCAATGGTGATATCTTTGATGCACTTTACCGTACTTTCAACTCTTATGAACACAACACTAGCTCATGTCTTCTACTAAAATTTATACTGTTGTCCTAGAAAAGTTAGTCTACCACCATAAACTTGTGTCACTCTTAAACTCGCACACTTGTACTTTATTTTAAATATACAACATTCATAACACTTGACTAGACGAAATTGAAATCCTATTGAACCATTGTCACCAACATGACTCAAACCCTCAACACCAAACACCCAACAACCATACCAAACACCACTTTATCCTCATAAATTTTATTATTTTTTTAGTGTTTGAAGATTTTGAATTCGGTCAATAAAGGGTTGTAACTCCCAAACTCTTTCCCTCCCCAGTAGGAGTTGGTAACAACCAAACTCTTCCTCTCCCCTCATTAAGGCCAGCCATAACCCCCTTTTTTAATATTCTCCATTCAAGCCACCTTCTTAACCTCCCTTCTTTTCCTTTTTTCCTTTCACCTTAACTCCTCTCTCCCTCTACCAAGCCACCCAAAATTGAAATCAACCCCTTATTTCACCACCTCTTCTCCACTACTTCCACTACCTCCATAGCCCCAAACCACTTCTACAACCACCCTAACATCTATCCCATCAACCTAATATCTAATCGAGCCACCATAACTCCTAGAACAGCCCTCAGAAGCCGTACAAGGAGCATCAAGCACCGAAAGTCAAATCTAAAACTGTTTCGAAGAAGGCTTTATTTGGACTGATTTCTACATCTTTTTCTCATAGGTATGTGGTCATTTATCTACTACTTACTGTAAACCCCCTGAATTTTCAAAAATTTTATTACTTTATATCTTTTTAAGATTTTGGTATATGATAAATGGAGTTTAAGATTTTAAAAATCATAAATATTTTTTACACATATATCTTTTCACAAAAAATAATTTCTAGTTTATTTTAGAATATATTTATTTTATTTTATTTTATCTTATTATTTTATAATTTTAGAATTATTTTTAGAACTTTAAGGACTCCATTTATTTAATAATTATAAATATCAAATATTTCTTATATGATATGAATGGGTAACTGTTACAAATAAATACCTATAGATTATTATAGAAATTATTTGAGACTTTTTGAAAAAAATAAGAAGATATATGTGCACACACACAAAAGAAAGAAGAAACAATATCTTTTCTTTATTGGCGCAAGGCACCGTAAATCGAGTACGCCTGAGAGATCCTGAGCTGAGGATCCCTGAGTACAAAAAAAAGAATTCTGGGGAATGGAACGATGGAGATCGAGCGGCAGTTGCTCCTTTACTCCGTTGACACTCCGATTACAAAAGAGGGAGAAAACCTAAGAAAATTGCTAACTCTCGGCTCACTGGCAAGAAGTGCAGCAATTTGGCTCTTGAAAATGCTCTCTGTTCTGTCTTTTGAAGAGGGATGAGACCCCTTTTTATAGTAGTTTCTGAGCTGGAATGATGTTATGCGCCCACATGAGGAAACACACTAGTTTTCATGTGGGCGCATGGTCCTGCTTTGGGCGTATAGGATGTAGGCACATGCAGGCTTCGTGGTCATCGGTTGATCATGGTGCTGACGTGGCCGCATGCTTCGGTGTACGATTGCTCGTGGAGACTGACGTGGCCGTACGCTTCGGTGCATGTTTTGATCATGGCTTTGACCGAGTCAGGGGATGTTTTGGCTTGGGACCAAAGCCCTGTTTCAGGCTATGTACCCTCCTTCTGGGGGATCTTGTCTTGGGCGCATAGAGCTTCACAGGGTGACTTGGGTGCATAGAGCTTCACAGGATGACTTGGGCGTATAGAACTTCACAGGGTGACTTGGGCGCATATGAGTTCACTTGGCGCATATGTCCTCATTGGCTTGGACGCATAAGGCTTTATTGCTAAAATTTTTATGCTTTTACAAGACCCCCTTCAAAGTTTTCGATACTTGAACGAGTTCGAAATACTTTGAAAGAAGCAAGGACCGTTTTCTCCTGATGCAGTGGGCGCATAGCACGGCTCTCTCTTTGGGTGCATAGCATTTGGCCAGCCTGTCAGAGAGACGACTGTTGAGATATTTCTCAAAAATCTGAACTAACAGATTCATCGGGGTGGAATTTGAAGAGGTCCATCCTTCATACGTTGTCCACATCTGCAAATGGCAGTCGCATAGTATGCAAGAGGCCGGACCTTCATGTGGGCGCATAAGCCATGGTGGGAGTATAGCGCGCAATGGGTGCATAGGCATAGTGGGCGCATAGGAAATGCCCTATGCCTATAAAGTCTTTGAAAGAGAGAGAAAGTTCATTATTCTCATTTCTCTTAGAACTTTCAAAAGACTCTTCTTCTTCTTTTTTTAACGAACCATGTCTCCTAAGGTCGTCAAGAGATCTGCGAAGGGTAAGGGGGCTGCACCGAGTGGCTCTCCTCTTGCGGCAGCATCCTCACCAGTCCAGGACCCGATTCTGGGTGAGGCCACGCCTAAAAAATAAAGTCTCGAGCGTTAATTTACGACGCTCAAACTTTTCTTTTTCCTGGGTGCATACGCCTATGGTAACATACTTCTGTGAGCATTCTTATGCGCCCACAGAAGTCATGTGCCAACACTGTGGTGTGTTATGCGCCTACATGTTGCCATGTTATGCGCCCACATGCTGTTTGTATGTTATGCACCCATGTACTGGTTTACGTTATGCGCCCACATGTTTGTCTTGGGCGCATAGTCCTTTGGGCGCATAGCCCTTTGGGCGCATAACCTTTTGGGCGAATAAGAGCCCTTCAGCACTTAGTTTTTCCTGCGGATTCTGAGTCTGACTTTCTTTTCTGTCCTAGCAGTAAACATGTTTATCCCGGAGCTTGAGGGAATCCCTTTCGGCTCTGCCTATCAAGTCTTCGGAACTATTCTCATAACGAATATGATCAGCAAGGCACGATCAGTCAAAACCAGCCTGCGGAACGGACACTCACCATATTTAAATAGGATAAGACCTTCTTGAGGCAGATGATTAACGATGAGAAGTTTGTGCTTGGAGGGGCACGTCTTCATTCAAAGAGAGGGGGAAGATTCGGCCTCCTTTTCGATTTTAAAACCTAGGACCAAGTTCGATATAGAAGCTCGGATGACGGATTATGATACGGCGGATGCTGAGGACAGTGATGATCCTGAGTCCCCGATTGGCCACTACTTCCGTCAAGCCGAATATTCGTTGTCGGAGAAAGCTGTACTGGCAGCTTTCTTAATGATCTGGCTTCGTGACTACATAGTCCCTGGAGGTTCGGGGTCCATTGAGAGAATGAGCCGAGGAATGATACTTACGGCTGTAAAGCTGGCGTTCGAATACCGTCTTGTATTGCTTCCACCGATGGTCTGTGCCACTGGACGAGGTCTGTGGTACTTTGTCAAGAATGCAGTGACTTTTGACGGCAGGGCCAACTTCGCCCAGACTGAACTTCCGTATCATTTTCTGATAGGGTGGCTGCAACTACATTGTTCTACCCTGATGAATGTTGGGCCGGTGGCGGACTCTTTGGCGGGAGACGCCTTTCTTCGTAGATTTTGTGATAAAAATTGGACCATCACCGGTGTACCCGCCTACAGAAAGGCTTTAGGTTTCTTATAGAATTATGAGTTCTTCAGAGTATCCCCTCCGTCCGGCAGCGTTAATACGGGAGATATCTTAGTGGATGAGGGAGGTCATGCCACTAGTTTGACTGCTGGGACATTTTATCGGCTCCAGTCAATTAGACCATCGTATCTGGTGCTCCGAAACAGGAATCATGCCTCTAGAGCCATATCTACCGAGCCATTTTGTGCGATAGTTTTGCTACAGCCAGCTCCTTTTGGGAAATGCTAGCCCGCATTTGGAGTCGATAGGCAGCTTATTTGACGGGGCATGTGCTTAGATGTACTACAATGCCGGGTGCACGGGGGCAGTCTTCCCTCTTTCCTTGGATAAGCTTGAGACCCATTTGTGCTATGCTGCCGCCAAATTTTATGTTCAGATCAATACTTTTCATCCCCGGTATGATCATGAACAGAGCTTGATATTGGGGACTCAGTTTGGCCCTATTCCTGCGAAAAAGGCACCGAAGGGCCGTAAGAAGGAGAGTGTTGTTCCTACCATAAAGCCAGCCGTAGTACCGCGACCGAAAGCTATCCTTAGGGAACCAACAGTGTCTCCAAAGGAGGACACTAAAGATGATGATCCTTCTCCTCTCAATCATCCTCAGAAGAGGAAGGCTTCAACTGAATTGGCCTAGGAGCCAACTTTAAAGCGAAAGAAGAAAACTGTTGCCCTGAGGAGAGCCAAGGAAGTGGGTGCTGGCTCGCCTCCCTTGAGGAGGACCTTGTAGAAGCATGGAAAAGAATAAAGAAAGATCCATGCGGCCAAGGATCCCCATGCGGCTCAGAGAGCTCATGCGGCTCAGGGACCCATGCGGCTCAAGCGTCTATGCGGCTCGAATAGTTCCATGCGGCCCAGAGAGGAGCCACGTGGCCCTCAACAGCTCTTCCCTTTGTCTTCTACTATATTTAATGCCTTGACGGCTGACAGCTCTGACCAATGACAGAAAGATGTAATAATGACTCTGTCATAATGGCAGACTCCTAAGGAAACGAAGGATATCTCTGACACAATCCGTCAAACCCCAAAGACCTTTATGCGGCCTTGACACGTGGACAGTCGCATGCGGCTCAGACAGAGGCCACCCATGCGGCTCAGGCAGAGGCTACCCATGCGGCTCAGGTAGAGACCACCACATGCGGCTTAGGCCGAAGCTATCCCATGCGGCTCACGAGGACTATCTCCATGCGGCTCAGGTAGAGACCACCCTATGCGGCTTAGGCCGAAGCTATCCCATGCGGCTCACGAGGACTATCTCCATGCGGCTCACGAAGAAAGCACCCATCATGCGGTCACATACGCTCATGCGGCTCAGATTACCACCATGCCGTTCAAATGTTCAGGGGCCACTCCCAAGCAGCCTTGACACGTGGCCAACCTTATGCGGCTCAATGGGGAGCAGTCCTCATGCGGCTCAAATTTTTTTAAGTGGCTCACGGTTAAGACACGTGGCATGATAATGGGACACATGGCATCAAATCGACCAAAATCCATCAACAAATCCTAATAAAATATTAGGATCAAATCAGATCATTTGTAATCAATCAAATTGAACACGTGGTAGAAGATCCGAGCTTGGCATAATAAATCATGAGGATTTATGGCAATCATCATTAATTACCCATAGAGATTTGATACAATCACATTAATTGCTCAAATCTATTATGAACGGCCCAGATTCATTGATCCTTAACTGCCGACTTTTGAGAATGGGTAATCATTGCAAACCCTAATGATGCCCCCCCACTCTTATAAATAGCAAGGTGCCATTCTCTTGCAAAAAATAGACACACAGAGAGGGAGAGAGACATAGAAGAGCAGAGAACAGAGAGCAGAGAGAGAGAGCACACCCCCCTCGGATCCAGAAAGAATAAAGAGAGCATTTCTTCATCAACGCCAAGCAGTTCTTCTACAGAGCCAAGGCTGCACCCGATCGTCCAAGGAGTAAGGCAGAGCTGCCGTCGCTTTCTCGAGCCTCTACCGTCACTACCCATAATCTAAAATAAACAATTGTACTTAGATTGTTGTACCTAGATTTTCGTCCCTAGGCTTTTTTTGTACAAGCGAGTTTGTATTGTGAGTCTAAAGTTCAGTCCTCCGATAATTATTCTGTTCTTTTACAATCAATGGCAAACACGATGGCGACTCTGCTGGGAAAAAACTTCTCCACAACTGTGGAGTTGGTGACACAATCGGATACAGCCAAACTTGGCTCCACGCAACAGAAGATGGTCGTCCGCTTCGACCAACAGGCGTTTGAAGAAATGCTCTCTGAAGGAAGCGCTGCCCCGGTCCAGAAGCAAACCCGCACAAAGAAAGCTCGCGGCGAGTGGAGACCAAAATCATTTGCTCCTCCCCAAGCTCTGGACGGAGTACTCTCTGCTGTCCAAGACGGCGAAGGCGACTCTCGTGCGGCCCCACTTCAAGCCATAGAGGACTCTGCTGTCCCCAAGTCCGACAGAGGAAAGCACTACGATACTGGACTTGTAGGGGCAAAGAGCGATTCTATGTGCTCCAGAAAGAAATCGAACAAGGGCACTGGCCGCAAAACGAAGACTCATACGGCCAAGATTGCCAGCCGCATGAATAATGACCATGCGGCTGAGACTGCTAGCCAAATGCATAATACTCATGCGGCCAGGATTTCCAGTCGTATGGAGAATACTCATGCGGCTAGGATTTCCAGCCGCATGGAGAAGACCCATGCGGCTACGCCTGCCAGCCGCATGAAGATTATTGATTCCAGCCGCATGATGCCTACTCCACGCGGCTCTGTCTTCGACCGCTTCTCCTATGGTCCTGATCACTTGTGCTCCCAAGAAGACATGTCTGACTCTCTCCAGCACCCCTTAGACTCTTCCTACTATGTGCCCTCACGCACTAGAGTGAAGAAGTCTAGGGCAGCACGAGCTTGGCAAGCTCGGTCCGTTGATCCGACCTCTGACCATCCGAGCGTCCCACATACTGTTATGCGGGCCTCTGATGGGAAGTTATACATAACCACTCGAGTCCAGCCCCCGGCGGCAAATGGACAAAGAGGTTCCCAAAACTCTCCCAAAATCCAGGGAGCAAACATGGTCGATCCGGACCCATCTGACTTGCGTGAGGCTATCCTCCACAAACGCAAGGAAAGAGAAGGTGCCTCGGGGTGTAAAGAATCCTCCCACAGACGTTACTGCACCCAAATCATCGTCAACTGCTGTTGCAATAATGCGAAGGTACAAGAAGACCGGCAGTCCTTCTTCCAAAGACTGCAACAAGCATGTTCAGAAGATGAGGCATTTTTCGTCGTCTCCTGCAACTCTGCTCAGAAAATCCCCGCCGATGGGAGAGGAAAGAAGACCAATGTTCCCAGCCCGAAGATTTCAACCACTATGACTAAGAGACTATCGACTAAACGGGTGCCCACTACCAGAATTTTTCAAGGTACCCGTTCAAAGATAAAATCTGCTACAGTGGGAGATTCATCGTCCACACCAGTGGGTTTGCTGGGACTGGGAGTAGCATTCCTCAGAACATCCACGATAATCCGATGTTCCAAGGAGATGAGCCCGAGAAAACAATTCTTCCATTAGATACAGCAAGGGCCGACGTCCCCGAGGACGTCCACGACTCCCAAGATAAAGCAAACTCTGAAGCTGGGCGTACTATCCCTTCTGAGTCCGAACCAGAGGAGAACATTCCCACATACCCTGATGACTTCTCACTACAGGGGTATGATTCGGAGGGCACGTCCTCCACCGTTCCTTCCATCTCTCCTCATGTAAAGACGGTGTTCATGACAGACAACAACCAAGGTGGTTCCAGTGATCGCCAACGCATCGACACTCTGGAGGCCATACTGCATGCCTTGGTCAAGTCTGTAGACAAGATCAAAGCGGCCCTTCCAACTCTCCAAGGATGGACGCCCGGCCAAACAAGCGCAGGTCCCGAGGTCAATACGGACTCGAACTCAGCGGCACCAAACCCGGGCAGCAATCCTCCTGAAATGACGGCCCCCATCGTTGTGGATGAGGCCAGGGAAGCAAGAAGAGAGGTCCAGAAGCTCCGAGCCATGTTTCACGCTCGAGAAACCTCTCAAGACCTCAGAATACGGCAACCATACCCTGCTGTATTGAGGGATGTCCCCTTCCCACCAAGATATAAGCCGTTCAATATCAATCCTTATGATGGCAAGACCTTCGCAAGTCGGTACATCACTTACTTCGAGGTCACCACCGACCATCTGCCCCATGACGATGCTATCCTTACACGATTATTCATCGGGGCATTGGAAGGAGTCACCTTCGACTGGTATCGCAACCTGCCGGACAACTGCATCCACTCCTTCGCCAGCTTCAAGCGCATATTCTTGGAGAGATTTTATGAAGTAGGACAGGACATCACGATGTCCACCCTCATGGACGTCATCTAAGTGGAGAAAGAGCTGACAAGGAACTATATTGAGCGGTTTCGCCAAACCGCAATGAAGCTGCCGTCTGGTAACCCGGATTCCTCCTTAATTGAAATTTGCCAAAAGAGACTGCTTCCAACAATCAGCCTCTGGATGGGCGAAAGTCAATTCAAAGACTGGAAGACATTTATCATCAGTGCCACTAGCGCCGAAGAACGGTTGAAGAAGGCTCGCCAACTGGGATTGCACATCTCAGAGGGAGAGGACAAGGGCAAGCGTCCCAACGCCAACAACATTAATGGGGGTAGCTCCACCAACAATCAGGACAACAAGGGCAAGCAGGCTATGGTGGCCGACACAGCACAGAAACCTGAGCCAAAACCGACAGACAAGCAATGGCCACAAATGACCTACTCCTTCAAAGCCGGCCACGTCAAGCCCATCTTGGACATGCTCATACAAGGAGACAGAATTTAGCTCCCTCCACCAAGACAAAAACCCCGGTCGGCAGAAATGGAGAGCCCAAAGTACTGCTATTACCACCGCTACGTCCACCATGCTACACACGACTGCTACCAACTGAAACGGTACATCCTACATCTTATCGATTCGAACGCTCTGGCCATCGATTTCGAAGAGGTAACTGTGGCAGCCAATATGGCATCAGTACAATTTGGCAGCTTCCCTCCAACAGAAACTCAAGATGGTGTGATTTCCATCCCTCTGGCAACAATAGAGATTGCTAATCTTCTACCTCCTCGGGATCAGGCTGCTGGTCTAGTGCCCCTCACCACATCACGAGGGGAGGTCATGTGGGTCCATCCAGACTTGGTATCTGAAGTGACTCAGTCCACACCATCTTCCATTCGTAAGAAGAAGAGTGAAAAAGTCAGATCCTGCCGCACAATCTCGGCAGATATCGAAGAAGTCACAGCCGTCGTCACTCGGTCTGGGGAACAATCCTAACCTGTGGCTGATAACTTGGCTGAAGATCATCAGCCCGCTACAACTGACGCTCCGGGACCTTCTCAGCCTCCGACGACCGACAAGCCTAGGCCGAAGGAGACTCGCTTTGACAAATCCCTCCGAAAAGAGGTACCGCAGGGGCTGGAGAGGCCCTACAACTTCGACATCTTGGCACAATTGGCCAACACATCGGCCAAATTGTCATTATACGAGCTTCTGAGACTCTCAAAGGATATTCGCGCGGCTTTGAGCGATGCACTCCAAAATGCCGATGCGTACCTGGCTCAGGTCAACCTCACGGGAGAGAACCCGCCTGCAGATCTCCAAGACAGCGCTTGCACGGGAGCGATGCCCAATATTGTCTTCACTCCGTAGGATATGCTCATCAAAACCAACCTGCACGATCGCCCGTTATATTACACTGGATACATCGGCGACGTAAAGGTAGATCGGATGCACATTGATCCTGGTTCTTCCATAAGCATCATTTCGAAGGGTCTGTTACATTATCTCCGTATCCCTATGTATCGTCTGACGCCAACAAGCACTACCATAAGCAGTTTCAATTCGGGCAGGAGCTATCCAATTGGGAAGATTCGTCTGAAATGCCAAATTGGCGATCTCTAGTCGAAAGTTACCTGTTACGTCATAGATGCAGACACTTCTTACAACATCCTCTTGGGGAGCCCTTGGATACACGATTATATGATCGTGCCTTCCACGCTGCACCAATGCTTCAAGTATGTCGACAAATACGGCTTCGTGAGGACAGAATTTGCCGACATCGATCCCTTCAAAGGGGTCGAATCCTACTACTCAGACTCCTGCATGTACGAAAAGTCGAAGAGGCATCTTGGTGAAGGAGATGAGCAAGCTCGTACCAAGACAGCCACAGGATCAGAAAAACCTCTGACGATCCACCTCCAAGCTCGCAAACCTGGCAAGTCCGCACCCCTTACAGCCACTCTGCGTAAGGACGCAATCAGCCTCTCGGCACAAGAAGAGCAAATGATAATCCGGCTGCCAAGGTCTGGCCAAGTGCCGAGACCCACAACGGAGCCACTGACAATCAGACTGCCTAGGGTTGGCCAGCCACAAATGGAGAAGCTCAATCCCTCCGACAAGCCAATGACGATACGCCTTCCCAAGAAGAGTCATCACCTCGATACAAAGTCGGGGGCTTCTAGCGAGCCAACAACTCCCCGTCCAGCATCAGGTACCAAACTGGGGGTCGCTAGTTTGCCAACAACTCCTCGCTCGGCTCCACCTGCTGAACCCTTGACGATCAAGCTGCCCAGGTCGTCCTCTCAGTCTTCATTTATACAGGGGGTAGCCGAAGAAGAACCGGAGCTACCCAATTATATGGCTGCCCACACTGATGTTCCCTCCACAGATGATGTAATCCCGCTAGAAAAGATACCTTACTTCATCAATAAAGGGCTATCTTTGAACTATCTCGAGCTTAATAAGTTTTGTACAATGTATGCTATGGAACACGGTATAGGCACTCACCTACACACACAGGTGACAAATGTGTACACCGCAAACCAGCTTACTCCAGTGGAAGATGCTTACCGCATAATCGAGGGAGGGGACCATCCAATCATCTTCGGCCGGAAGGACGACCCGCAGCCCTTCACCATAGAAGAAGTCGATCTTGAATCAGATACCGGGAAACTGCCTCTGTATTTTTATAGCCCCCAATCCAAATACCTCATGCAAAAACAGGGGTATAATCTGGAGACTACGCCAGGCTTGAACTACGGCACTGGACGACGATTACCTTTAAAGCCACCAGTCCCGGCTGGCAAACCACGGGACTACTACAGCAAGACCCGATGTGGATTAGGGTATGTTACGCCCATAACGACCCCTGAAAGTTCAGATGAGGAATATGAATGGCATTCACATTCAACCGGATCACCAACTTCTGATTCAGACACTAGCATCGGAAATGTATTCAGACAAGTCCTGTCAGTCAACATGGCATTCGCCGACGCTTATGAAGAAGATGAAAACATTCCTGAAATCCTCGAGTTAGAGCCATGGGCCCAACAGCTGGATGCACAATGGGAAAAGCGGTTCGAACAGAGAGAACCTCCTACTGAAGATGAGGTCATACAAGTGGATCTCGGCAGCGAATCTTCTCTAAAACCAATCTTCGTCAGTAAAAGCCTAACAGACGAAGAGCAAGAATCGCTGCTAGAACTTGTCAAAGAATATATTGATGTGTTCGCCTGGAGCTATGAAGACATGCCAGGACTAAACCCCGAGGTTGCCCTTCACAAGCTCAACATTCGGCCAGAGGGAAAGCCGGTCAAACAACAACAGCGACGCTTCCGCCCGGGCATCATGGATGCAATCGAAGCCGAAGTCAACAAACTGATAGCCAGCGGCTTCATACGCGAAGAGCAACATCCAGACTGGGTCGCCAACATAGTACCGGTCCTCAAAAAGAATGAAAAGATTCGAATCTGTATCGACTTCCGCAATCTGAACGAGGCATGTCCCAAAGATAAATTCTACCTCCCTATCACAGACATCATGATCGACAACACATGCGGCTTCGAACGCATGTCATTCATGGATGGTTTCTCGGGGTACAACTAAATCAAGATGTCTCCTGACGACAAAAAGCATAAATTATTCCGAACACCGATTGGCACATACTGCTACACAGTCATGCCTTTTGGTTTAAAGAATGCTGGCGCCACATATCAAAGAGCCATGAGTATTATCTTCAGAGACCACTTACGCAAGACGGTGGAGCACTATGTTGATGACATCGCCGTCAAGAGTCGCTGTAAGGGAGACCATCTTCAGGATCTGAGGACGGTATTCGACCTGATGCGAGCAGACAACCTGAAGATGAATCCCACAAAATCCTTCTTGGACGTATCCAGCGGAAAGTTCTTGGGTTTCATCATCACTGCCCAGGGTATCCATGTAGACCCTGAGAAGACGAAGGCAATAATGGAGATGGGTCCTCCGAAAAATCTCCGAGAACTTCGAGGCCTCCAAGGAAGGCTAGCTTACATCAGGAGGTTCATTTCTAACCTCTCCGGGCGATGTCGGCCATTCACCCATCTCATGAAGAAAGGCATCTCGTTCATATGGGATGAAGAATGCCAACGTGCCTTCGACAGCATCAAAGAATATTTGTCGAACCCTCCAGTCCTGGTGGCCCCGGTTGCTGGAAAACCATTCCTGCTCTATGTACGAGCAATAGAGCATTCTCTCAGCGCTCTGCTAGCACAAAACAACGATGCAGGCCATAAACAAGCTATATACTACCTCAGCCGAATGATGATCGGGTCAGAGCACCGATATACCGCCGTAGAGAAGGAATGCCTCGCCCTGGTGTTCGCCATTCAAAAGACGCGGCACTATGTCACAGGACAAACCATACATGTGATCTCACGAGTCAACCCCCTCAGGGTCCTCATGATAAAACCAGGGGCACTCAGCTCTCGCCTCGCTATATGGGCAATATTACTGTCCCCCTACCATATGATCTTCGTCCCACAAAAGGCTGTTAAAGGTCAAGCCCTGGCAGACTTTTTGGCAGCCCACCCAGGCTCGGAGTCGTCCAGAATATATGAAGAAATTCCAGATGAGGTCGCCGACTCGCATGCAACCTCTCAAGATGATATATGGCGAATGTTCTTCGACGGTACCTCAAGGACCGGACCTAAGGGCAACATCGTCGTCGGAGTCGGGGTGGTGCTGGTTTCCCTATCCGGATTGGTGATCAACCGTGCTTACTCTCTCACAGAGCCCTGCTCTAACAATGTGGCCGAGTACAACGCTTTGGTCATTGGCCTCCAACTTGCAAGAGAGCTGGGGGTAGAATATCTTGAAGCATACGGCGATTCTCAGTTAATCGTCAATCAGATCCGGGGTTCATACGAAGTTTGCCATGAAGACATGATCCCCTATCACCAAATAGCAATCAACATCATCTCATCGTTGGATGGGTTCTTCATCGAACATGTTCCCAGACTCCAAAACATCGAAGCCGATGCCATAGCAGGCCTTGCCGCTTCCCTAGCAATGCCAAATCATACTCATCATTCGGATGACGTGATAGGCCACGAACTGGTCTGTCCCAAGAATAACGTTCAATTCGTGGTGAGTTATTCCGCTCAGACGATCGTCGAAGCGCCAGACTGGAGACAACCATTCATTGACTTCGTAATCTACGACATCCTGCCCGAGAACCCAAAGGAAGCCACTTCCATCAGAAGACGTTCTCTCAGATTCTTCTACGATACAGAGACAAAAATACTGTATCGGCGATCTTACGATAGGCTATTGCTTCGGTGTCTGTCAAACGCAGAAGCCAAAGAAGCCGTACGCGAAGCTCATGACGGTGTCTGCGGGGCCCATCAGCCTGGCCCTAAATTGCAAGATCGTCTTCGTCGAATGGGCTACTACTGGCCCACGATAGTAGCAGATGCGATAGACTATGCAAGAAAGTGCAAAGCCTGCCAAGTCCATACGGACTTCATCCACCAACCATCCGAATTTCTACATCCGACAATAGCGTCCTGGCCATTCGAAGCATGGGGAATGGATATAATTGGTCCAATCACTCCACCTTCTTCCCGAGGACATCGCTTCATACTCGTAATCACGAATTATTTCTCCAAATGGGCGAAAGCTGTTCCGCTTGCAGAAGTCAAAACTTCAAACGTGATCAGCTTCCTCAAGCATCACGTCATCTATCGCTTTGGACTGCCCCGAAGTATCATCCACAATAATGGTCCACAATTTGCAAGCCACGCCTTCTATCGGTTTTGTGACAAGCACCGCATCCAGAATATTGCTTCAACGCCATAGAATCCAGCAGCGAATGGGTTGGCAGAAGCATTCAACAAAATAATCATCAAACTTCTCAAGAAGTTCGTATCGTCCAACAAATGCGACTGGAACGAGAAGCTTGGTGAATGCTTATGGGCGTACCGTACCACAGTCCGAACGGCCACAGGGAACACACCATTCTTCCTGGTGTACGGGAGTGAGACAGTTCTCCTATTGGAGACTCAAATACCCTCGCTCCGTGTCGCTCTCACTTATCAATTGACGACGGACGATAACTACTGTCGCCGGCTACAAGAGTTGGAGGCCTTAGATGAAAAGCGCCTCCTGGCTCAGCAACGGATCGAGCTATACCAAGCACGCATCTCCGGAGCCTTCAACAAGAAGGTTAAAATCAGAACATTCCAAGTATGCGATCTCGTTCTGGCAGTCCGGAGGCCGATGGTCATGACTCACAAAATCGTCGGCAAATTCTAGCCAAAATGGGAAGGTCCATTTATCATTGAGGTCGTATTCTCCAACGATGCTTACCGCCTCGCAAAACAAAATGGAGACTTGCTCATGCTACTCGTCAACGGCAAGTTCCTGAAGAAATATTATGTCTAAACGACATTTTCCAGATCGTCGAGTCATGTACCTGCCAGTACCGCTGAACTCATATCACATTTTCCAGACTATTGAGTTACGTACCCGCTGGTACCGCTGAACTCATATTCCAAAATTCCAGACTATTGAGTTATGTACCCGCCGGTACCGTTGAACTCATATTCTAAATCCCAGATTATTGAGTCATGTACCCGTTGATACTGCTGAACTCATACCCACAAAATTCTAGATTATTGAGTCATGTACCCTCCCGTACCGCTGAACTCACAATCTTCTAGATTATCGAGTTATGTACCTGCAGGTGCCTCTGAACTCACATTCCGGTCACTCTTTCAGATAGTAAGTCATGTATGACCATACCTCTGAACTTTCTTTCTGAAAGAGATCCTCCCTCATGATCCACTACCCGCACTCCCAGTGCACAAATAGGATAACAGATCCACAAATTTCTAAAACGGCCATGTTGATGTTACCTCTGAGTCGTTTTACTTCCGCCAAAAAACAAATCACCCCTTTACCTAGAACTTCCATGTCCTCATTACCTCTAAGTCGCTCTATGTACCCTCCTTCATTGAGCCCACTCCTGCCATGTCCTCATTACCCCTGAGTGGGAAGGCTCTGTCGAAGAAACCTTCATGCTTGCCATGTCCTCATTACCTCTGATTAAGTGTGTTGATTCCCTTTCGACTTATTATCCGTTCCAACAACCGGAGTACGCCAAGGATAATAGGTCCACAAATATCCTTTATTGAGCCTACTCCTGCCATGTCCTCATTACCTCTGAGTAGGAAGGCTCCGTCGAAGAAACCCTCATACTTGGCATGTCCTTATTACCTCTGAGTAAGTGTGTTGATTTCCTTTCGACTTATTATCCATATCCACAACCGGAGTACGCCAAGGATAATAGGTCCACAAATATCCTTCATTGAGCCCACTCCTGCCATGTCCTCATTACCTCTGAGTAAGTATGTTGGTTCCCTTTTCATCCTGTTATCCGTATCCTAAGATAGGGTACGCCAAGGATAATAGGCCCACAAATGTCCTTTCCTAAGTCTCTTAGTACAGGCCCACCATTCCTCATCATGCCCCGGGAGCCCAGCTGCTCCATGGCATTCTCTCTCCCGATACCCGGAACGTCCATGAGCACCTTGCCATGGAATTGTTCTAGGTATCCCCATCAAACTTGTTATCCGTACCTAAAACCAAGGTATATCAAGGGTAACAGGTCCATAAATAAGTCCCCCATTCGTGGCAAATGCCACCATAACACCGCAAGCACAACAGGCAGTACAAATAAAGGATGGAATAAAACATGTTCTTTTATTTGGAAGCCAAAAAAGCATTACATGTTTTGGAACCACGTCCCTCTCAAAAAGAAAAAAAGGAGAACAGAAACAAAAGGAGAAAAAAGGCCGACTATAGTTCGGCATTACACAATTCTAGGAGGTGGTCTCTCACCAAGGAGGTCCCCCGCTCAAGCCGCTGTCTAGCTCGACGTTCAGCCTCCTGGGACAACTGCTCCGCATCATCCAAGTGCATATATGCTCACCAGTCATCCTCCATATTCTTCAGGGCGAGTTCCAGATTGGCAGAAGCCCTACTAAGTTTGTCAGCCTCCTGGATAGCAAGCCCCTTCTCAGTACGGGCGGCTTCGAGCTCGGACTCCAGGAAGGCCAGCTTTCTCTGGAGCTCCAGGATCTGCTCCCTGGTGTCAATTACCCCGCGGGAGGCAGTCGCCTCCCGAGCCGTGCAATCTTCACTTCTACGGCTCCATTGATCGTATGACTAAGACAGATCACGGCGGTCCTTCAGTATAGTCGGCTTGATCGACTCCCGAGCAAGCCTCACCTTCTCCATCGCGGTTATGAGGAAAGTGCGCTCTTGATCTATCGCTGCGGATAGATTAGCTTGCTGCAACACATGAAACTGGGCCACAAGACGATCGGCCTCTAACAGCTTAGGCTCCAGAAGCGCAGCTAACCCCGCCCCACCGGGGAGTGTTCTAAGGATGTCAATTTGGCCACCGACGCACCGACGGGCCATAGCAAAGGGAGTTCCCTTCTCCACAGCTGCCTCGACCCCTCTCTTCAGATGGCGGTGAAAGCTATCGACAACATTCTGGGACACTTCATCTAAAACTTCTGTAGAGGATGGCGTCAGAGGGAGTGTGGCCGGCAATGTCGAAGGAGTAGCATCGGAACTTGCCATCCCTGCCACCAGAGAAACAAATTTCGTGCGAAAAGATGCACGAATAGCGGCTAGCTCCTCTTCCGTCGCCCGGAGAGCTTGGATACTTGGCAAGGCAGAAAGGTCAACCCCCGAGACCATATTCAAGGAGGAGGACGCAGGAAGCGTTGTTCCTTGCCCCGGCTGTGCCACCACTTGAGCCTTCGAACTTGAACCAGCTGGAGGCCCTTCAATATAGGTGAAAAAAGAAGGAGGCACACGTGCTTCCATCAAATCCCCTCTGGTAGAGTCCACCCCGACAATGCCCGTCACCGACAATAAGGGGGCGGGACCTATACGTCCAAAGCAACCATCAATCGACGTAACCCGAAGGATATGATGATAGAGCAGATAGGCCTCCTCACAAGTTAAGATTCGGCTTATCTTACCAGGGGAGGAGCAGGAAGGCCGCAGCTCGCTCGCGGTTGACATAGTCTCCCCGCCCGCGGCTTCCAAGTTGAATTCAACTGGTTTCTCTACCCCAGCCACTCCTGAAAGGGAGCCAGCCAGTTCAGCATCATCTTGTTGAAATTCAGCTGTCTCAGGGACAGGTGCAGTAGAACCTCCGTCCCCATGGGGGGAGATCTTAGCAAGGTGGGACTCCTCGGTCGCCTCCGAAAGAACCCCAGCGGAAATGATAGCGGTGCACATATCATCAACCAAAGTGGTCAGGACCGGATCGACATCAGTAGCCGGATCCCGAGAAACTGACTCCTCTAACGCCTACAAAGAGTAAAAGAAGATGATTAGGCCATAGTTTAGAAAAAGAAGGAAAAGATAGTGGAAATTCAAATCACCTCAGAAATAGCGCCAACATCATCAATAAATAACCTGCGGCGTCTTACCGCAGCTCGCTTAGTGGAGTAGGTTATGCTATCATCAGTAGACATACGCCTGCTTCGCTTGCGCGAAGGACCAGGCACAGCAGGCGACTGCCTTGCAACCATGTCGTCCGGCACGTTAGGTGGCTGATCCCCCGCCTCCTCATCTGAGGAATGGGACGAATCATCGGCATCCTGCCCATCATCCTCTTCGCCCGCCGTCGTGGACTCCGAGTCCGGCACAGGAACCGTATTCGCCTTTTTCTTCCTCTTCTTGGACCCCTCGAGCTTCTCTGCCAAGCCATTCCCGACAATGAAGCTGGTGCTCATGTCAAAATTCACGGAGGGTTTGCTCGCCGCAACATGATAGAGGGCCGCCATGTACAAAATCTCCTCTTGCATATTAGCGTCGGGAACCGAGAAGCTAGCTCGGGTATGAACCGTATTGTAATAATGCTACGCCCTGATACCGTCAAGGACACTACCCTCGTAGCCTATGCAAGCACTGGGACAATCAAGGAACAGCTGGCTGTACCCGAACTGGCGGGAGAACCTACTAGGCAAGTAGGGCTCTAGGTATAAGTTATTACGGTAACGATATACCAGGTGCGCTGGACGAATATTGTGCAGCCAGAGAATCATCTTTTCAGATAAGAGCAGGAGAGGTTCGATGCCGTCAACGTGTACACCCCTCACTTCTCTAGCGGTAAATTGAGGAACAGACACAAAGAAATCGGGCCCATCTACTCTCGCCAACGCCCTCCGAAAGGTTGGCATGGTGTCGAATTCCCAAGGCCGACGACAGTATCGAAAAAGGAAAGCGTCATCATCAGTAACGCCATCATCTGCTCCGGGCCTTATCAACGACCGATAATGCATCAATAGCCAACCCATTAAATAATGGTAGGGTAATTCTACTCGTTCAAAGTCCAGTATCGTCTCACGAGCAATGAATTTGGACGAAAAGGCACGAAGGCCGTGGTGTATGCTACACACCATAGCCGAAAGAAGGGCCAGCTTGACTCTGAAGACCAGCTTCACGGCCGGAAGGATGAAGTGGCGGCTGATCCTTTCAATAGAACCTGTCCCTCCTGAGAATACGCAGTTTCGTAGCCAAACCATCAAGAATCCGGCCAAGAGTGCCTTCTCAGACATTTGCCGGGTACCGTGGAAGAAATAGCTAAAGGAGTCGGTACGACTCCCAAACTTGTCACCGGTGGACCTCGACCTCTTGGCATTCGACATCAGATTGTTTATCTCCTCCTGGGTCTGAGGACCTCGAGAAGAAACCCGGCCAGAGGGACTGAATTTGAAAAGATACGCGACCCAAGACGTAGTATGGAGAGCGTTTCCTTCTGAGCTATTGTTCTTCTTGATAGCCGTTTGGTGGCAAATACTGTGGTGGCATAGCAGTTCCTGGTACACGGCGACAAGACCCGGGAATCATCGATCCAGATCCTCGAATTCCTCGTTTGTTGGGGTATATACTTCGAAGGCCTCACCCCCCCATGGCAGTTTAGAAACAGCATACATTTCATGGAGAGCAAGTCCCAACTCCCCTCCGGGCACGAAGAAAGTTCCTGTCCTCCGGTTATACATCTCCAAAAGGGCCATGAACAACGGCTTGTTGATGGATAACCCGTAACAGGTGCCCAGATGGCATAATAGAGGTCAATCTCCCTAGGGAATTCCTCGTATTTCCTCAGAATCCATGAGGTCAGGTTGACCCATGTAGGGATGGGGTTTATCCAGTTCAACAGCGACAACCTGCCAACAGGATAAGACCCCTTGCGAGCGAGCTAATTCAAGAAAGTATCGGCCAGAGTAAAAGTGAAGTTGGGACCAGATACGTTTATGAAGGTACCCGGAATCAGTCCCATCACGCTTCGACTAACCGAGTCCCTGCTCGCACATGCCGACCCAATATTTTTCTTATAGTGGATGTTGCCCACGAACATCCCCGATTGGGTTGGAGTTAGGGAGCCCACCATCCGCCTGCTCAGCGGTACCATATTCAACCACGAGAGGGAAAAATAATGTTCCATTTAGGGAATATGGATCTCTATCCCGTCCACAGTAAAGTCCTAGTTCTCAGAGATGTCCAGCACTCGGGGGTTCTTTATGTATAGAGCATCCCCAAAGAGAAAGGCTGGTTTCAGATACTCTCCTTCTAGCGTTCTCGAGTTCATCATAGTACAAAGAAAATGGAAAGGCTGGTTATTGATGATGTTTACCCTCTCCAAAGGCTCATTGGCGGGAAGCTGATCTGACACACGTCGAACCAAGTTGTCGAGCTGCACACCTATGGCATATTGGGCTTAACCCACCAGGGGTTCTCCGGCAGCATTGACTGGCAGATTTACTGAAAGAAGACAAAAGAAACAGGACCAAAAGATGGTTAAAACGAAAGTTTCTTAAGGAAGCTCCTGCAAGCCTATGCGGCTTGGATCAACGAAGCCTTATACGGCCCAAATTCAGTTAGGATTTCGTGCGGCACAGCTTCGATGGGGCCTATGCGGCTCGGGTCAACGCAGCCTTATGCGGCCTAATTCAGTTGGGTTTTATGCGGCACTGCTTCGATAGAGCTTATGCGGTTTAGTTGAACGTATGCGGTTCTATTTAACAGAAAAGCTTATGCGGCACGAATTAGCGAAGCTTTATACGGTCTCGGCCAAACGAGGCCTCATGCGGTTCAAATCCAGAAAGTGCTCCTACGGCTCAAGTCCTTCTCATACGGCTCAAACACACGGCATGCCCCATGCGGCTCGAATACGAGAGCGGTTTCATCATGATTAAACTTGGGCAGTTCAATAAAGACAAAGGATGAAGGCTTGTGCATAAATCATGCAACAGAGCCATAGGGTTTAGGGTTCAAACCGTTTAATCCAATCCTTATCCTTAAAAGCAGGGTGGACGTCGGGGTGTACTTTCAGGCGTAGTGGTCGATGAGGAGGCCACTTTCTTGCCCTTTACAGCAGCAGAAGCAACCTTGGAAGACTTGGGGGCCATTATTGTACCGACAGTCGGAGAAGGAAGACTAAGGAAGAAAATTAGGGCCGAAGACGAAAGAGAGAGAGAAGAAGTCTCCGACTGAGCACGTTCACATTTTATAGGCAAGAGAGAGGCGCCTCGATCCATGTATAGTAATCGACCCTTCGGTTCTCAAGACGAGCCGACTGACATAAAGGCCAAACTCTTGGGATCCTTCCCCAAAAAAAGCGGCCTTAAAACTGACGGCAAATCAACAGTAATTAATGCAAAAGATTTGCACACGTGACAGGATGACATGGCAAGAAGCTCATGCAGCCAGACAGCCAATACGGCCAAAGGGTCCATGCGGCTGATTGACCAATACGGCTGAGGAGGCTATGCGGTTGGGACATCCATGCGGCAAGGACATTATATGCGTCCAGAAGAGTTTATACATAGCCATACTTCTTATTCAAAGTATTTCAATTTTACAAATTGAAAACTTTGAAGGGGGTCTTGTAGAAGTATGGAAAAGAATAAAGAAAGATCCATACGGCCAAGGATCCCCATGCGGCTCAGAGAGCTCATACGGCTCAGGGACCCATACGGCTCAAGCGTCTATACGGCTCGAATAGTTCCATGCAGCCTAGAGAGGAGCCACGTGGCCCTCAACAGCTCTTCTCTTTGTCTTCTACTGCATTTAATGCCTTGACGGCTGACAGCTCTGACCAATGATAGAAAGATGCAATAATGACTCTGTCATAATGGCAGACTCCTAGAGAAACGAAAGATATCTCTGACACAATTCGTCAAACCCCAAAGACCTTTATGCGGCCTTGACACGTGGACAGTCGCATGCGGCTCAGACAGAGGCCACCTATGTAGCTCAGGCAGAGGCTATCCATGCGGCTCAGGTAGAGACCACCCCATACGGCTTAGGCCGAAGCTATCCCATGCGGCTCACGAGGCCTATCTCCATGCGGCCCAGGTAGAGACCACCCCATACGGCTTAGGCCGAAGCTATCCCATGCGGCTCACGAGGACTATCTCCATACGGCTCACGAAGAAAGCCCCCATCATGCGGTCACCTACGCTCATGCAGCTCAGATCACCACCATGCGGTTCAAATATTCAGGGGCCACTCCCAAGCAGCCTTGACACGTGGCCAGCCTTATGCGGCTCAATGGGGAGCAGTCCTCATGCGGCTCAGATTTTCTAAGTGGCTCGCGGTTAAGACACGTGGCATGATAATGGGACACGTGGCATCAAATCGACCGAAATCCATCAACAAATCCTAATAAAATATTGGGATCAAATCAGATCATTTGCAATTAATCAAATTGAACACGTGGCAGAAGATTCAAGCTTGGCAAAATAAATTATGAGGATTTATGGCAATCATCATTAATTACCCACAGAGATTTGATGCAATCATATTAATTGCTCAAATCTATTATGAACGGGCCAGATTCATTGATCCTTAACCGCCGACTTTTGAGAATGGGTAATCATTGCAAACCCTAATGATGCCCCTCCACTCTTATAAATAGCAAGGTGCCATTCTCTTGCAAAAAACAGACACACAGAGAAGAAGAGAGACATAGAAGAGCAGAGAGCAGAGAGCAGAGAGAGAGAGCACACCCCCCTCGGATCCAGAGAGAATAAAGAGAGCATTTCTTCATCAACGCCAAGCAGTTCTTCTACAGAGCCAAGGCTGCACCTGATCGTCCAAGGAGTAAGGCAGAGCTGTCATCGCTTTCCCGAGCCTCTAGTACTTAGATTGTTGTACCTAGGTTTTCGTCTCTAGGCTTTCTTTGTACAAGCGAGTTTGTATTGTGAGTCTAAAGTTCAGTCCTCCGATAATTATTCTGTTCTTTTACAATCAATGGCAAACAGACCTCTCGGCAAACTGGAAGAGGTAGAACAGCGTCGCAGGCCATTACTATTCGGGAGGTAGATCCCTTCATAGACTCCATAGCCGTTCTGGTCAAGCCTTTAGAAGCTTTCTCACCTTTGTGTTTGTCCTTTGCAAAGGACCCTAAATTTGAAGCTGAGGCAGGTGTCTACTCATTTGAGGAGGTGGATGTGACAATATTGTCCCCTCATTGTCCTCTACCGGCAGACGACACTCAGCCTTCCTCTGCCAAGGAGGCTGAATCAAAGGATGATCAGGGCGAATGCCCGAATTATGGTGGTGACCAAAGAGCCAGTCCTTCTTTCGATATCTCCCCGGGTGCGATGTTTGAATTTGGGGCCATGCTGGAAGAGTTGGACGAGAATCAAGTCCAATCGACTCATCCTCCTACGGGTATATTATCTTTGCTACTCTCTTCGGATGAGATTTTTCGACTTCGATTTTACGTGTTCCTCGTGAGGCTGACCACGATTGTATGTTCCCTTGTAGACAAGGGGAAAGAACCCCTTGCGAAGATAGTCCCAGGCATTGGGGAAGGGACAGAAGTTGTTCCTGGCTTCTCTAATTTTACTGGTGCGGGGGAGCTGTTAGTGAGCCGGTATCGGCCACAGAAGGAGAGGTTGAACAGCCTGCTGAGGGGGATGTTGCTGAATCTGCTCCTGTTTCGGCTAGGATTATGGAAGATATCAGGCCTGATGCTGCTCAGAGCCTTGATATTGTTCTTATTGAACAGTCTGGGCCTGCTCTTGGTTTTCATGAAGCCAAGACTGATGGCGCAGCCCAGGCTGGAGTTGAGCAAGCCGAAGGTACGAAATTACAACTCTTTCGCCTTTTTCTCCCTCTTTTTTTTGGTTACTGATGTATATATTGTTTTCTTGTCAGGTTCGACTTCTTGTCAAGTATTCCTTCCTGGAGCGGAAGAAACTTTCCAATCCTCTCCCCAACGACCTCCATTGAAGACGATAAGATGGCCCAGGAAGTCGTCAAAGCTTTCTACTCTGTACTGAAAGTAAAGCTTCCTGGAGTCTTGAATCGGAATACTGCCTTTGGACCTGTGAAGGCTATTATCGAATGCCAAGTGGCGGCCCTCGAGAGCATTGTCGGTTATGAAAAGCGGGCCAATACTCTGAGAAAAGTTCTGAATGACCTGGAGGGTCAGGTGGCCATGTTCCGGGATACCAAACAGCGGAGCTCGACGTCGCTATTCTGAGCAGAAGATGAGGCTTTGATCACGGCTCTCGCGGAGTAGAAGGCTACTTTCCAAGCGAGGAAGGATGTAAAACCCCTTTTTTTATTATTATTTTTATTATTTTATTAGACTTAAAAATTATTTTATGCAAATTATGATTTTTTTAGAGATGACCTTAGCCATTGTTGAATCTTGGAACACGAGACTACCATGAATTTTGGCACGAAAGATGTAGCAGTGTGCCTTGACTAATGTACTAGCCATGCCGGGGGAAGCCTAGCCATGGTGATGTCCAAACTAGAAAAACCAGACCAAATTGTGAATTGACTTATTTAAAGTACTTTAATTAAATATTATTTTTTATATTGATTTTTAGAGACTCGGATGGACTAAACCAGCCCGAACTAGGGCCCGGACCGAACCCAATCCCATGTAAGCATGTAGTGTGACCAACTGTGACCTCATAGGCATATTTTAGATATGTACAAATATTTTCTAAATTATTTTAGAACTTTATGTACAATTTCTAATTATTTAATTATATGTACAATTATTGGTATTTTATTATTTAAATAATGTTCCCAACATTTGTAAAAAATTTGGACCCGGATAAGGGTGTGCGGTATAAGTTCACCCATTGGAAAGATTTTATTAATTTATTATTATTAATATTTATTTTGCGAAGATTTAATAAACATGATTATTCTATAGAGATATTATTATTATTTTTAGTTGATTTATTGTGATTTAAATTTTTTATATATGTAGATAGGTTTAAATATATTAAATAATTGGGTAGATAATATTTAAAATGGTATTTGGATTTTAAATAGATTTTTGGTGTATTTATGGATATATACATATATATATATATATATATATATATATATATATATATATATATATATATATATATATATATATATATATATATATATATAATATACATATAATATATAATATATATATATGGAAGTTTTAGATAAAGCAAAAGGGTAAAAAAAAAAAGATTAACCATTAATGGGTTGTCGGCCCCACCCGACCACCCAAGCCAAATAGCACAGCAGCTAGTATATGCGCCCCCCATACATATACAAAGCAACAGCAGATACATGGAGGCCGAACACCCCCTTAGCCCTTTTAGTTATATATATATATATATATATATATATATATATATATATATATATATATATATATATTTGACTCTAAAAAACCCTAATCAAATTCCTCTCTCCTCCATCCTCCTCCCACTCCTCGGCGTACGTGCCAGCCTCGTCGGAAGGACAGCATCTCCGCCTCCCGATCGTCACAGCGACAACAACAACAACAATAAAACAACAGATTCCCACTTTAAGGTATCCCAGTTCCTCGATCAATTTCTCTGTCAATTCGACTCTGATTTTCGATCCGTAAATTCGTGTAGAAAGCCTACATGACCCTCTTCGAGATCCCCCAGATGGATTTTGACATGGCCTTCCAACCTGCTCGAAAAATCGAGACGAAGTTGGAGAAAAACCATATTTCTGGTATATTAAAAACTGTTTTAAAACACCAACTTGTCGGCCACTTTTCTTTCTGTACAATAGGATTTTGTAGAAACTAATTAAAGATAGTTAAAGACAACATAACCAAGATTGTAACGCACCTTCTGGATTCACTTTTTATTTAGTATGTAGAAAGTTACGAGTTGTTAAAGTTTCAAAAAAAGTTGTAAATTCTGTTTTCAAAAATTAGAAAAATATCCCGATACGGCGTCCGTCCCGACAAACCGGACGACGTGGTCGCACACTATATGCATCGAAAAGCGCGTATGGATGTTGTCGACATGTGGAAACTGACGGAACCCGATTTCGTTGCATGTGCACGACAAAATCAGTGCGTATCCGTCGAGATACCCCCGTATCGACCCTTTGCAAATTAAGTCACAACTTCGTGTACACTTATCAAATCGCGACGAAACTTGCGCCATTGGACTCAAAATATTTTTTTGGTCCTGTGAGCCAAGTTTGGTCTGATTCTGAGATAGTTGATCGGGACGCTATTTTGGCGGGCCCACAATCCCACTCAACGGGCGATTTTGTGCACAGCCCACCGAAATCCAAAATTGGACATGCTGTTGGGTTCGTCTCATCAAAACAAATCCGTAGACATGTAGTTTGACAACTTTAGAGACCGTAGGTTCTGGCGTACATTTCGTTACAAAGTGGGTCCAACGGCGGACATCATTTTGACCCGAAATTATGATTTTGCCCCTGTTCCAGAATTTAACTTTTGGACAGGCGATTCCTAGGCATATCTTATATTCCAAACTTGTTCATGATGTTTGTTGCAGCATCCGGAGTCATCTGCAGGATTTGACTTTCTTTGGCTCCGTTTATTTGTCGGTTCGAGCTACTGGATCTTTGTTTTTGCACATAACCTCAGGCAAGATACCTTGCCATCTTGTAATTATATTTGATTCATGATATTTTATATGTTTCTAGTGTTTTACATTAGTAAGAGTGTGTCCAAGTATGACTTGGGTGCCATCGAGATGTATATCGATGTTTGTGTGTGTGCGTGTGTGTGTGTGGACCATATGTGGTAGCTGACTTTTCTGATGTGTTGAAGTTATGCTTCATAACTTCTTTAACCTGTTACACATCTCATACACAACACAAGAAGTGAGGATCATGGAGTTGGCACGAACCTACGTATTCGACTTGCTACCGATACGGGCGGTTCGTGTGTCGGTTTATTTATGGATTAGCGGAGTCTAGATAGCGACTTGCATAGAGATATGGATCGCCAAGTCATGGATATGACTTGTGTGATACATGGGCGGGGAAAACTACTGGGACGTACGAGCTAGCCCACAGCCTTCTAGTTGCCCGGTTATGGGTTCATGGTTTCCCTGTTATGGGTGTATCGCTAGAGCATATATCCATTGTGCGGCCCTGACCACGCGTCAGATACGGTCAGGAGGTATGCTAGCGATGCAAGTATGGACTAGGGGATATATCCATTGCACGGCCCTGACCACGCGTCAGATACGGTCAGAGACGTATACTAGTTCATGCGAAAGCCTCTAGCGGATGCTATGCTTTATTCCTACCCACTTATACGTTCCAGTATAGTTTTTGACTTGCATTACACCTAGATGGTTAGGTTCCATTGTATGGGAGCATGTGATCTTTCCTCTGTCATGTTTCATTTATAGTTCATTATGGTATTGTTTTATGTATCTTGTTACGTCCCTCTGAGGACCTGGTGATCTCTCCAGGTGTGTGCTTTCATGATTTTCTACAGGTGTTCTAGCCAAGGCCGTGATTTTCTCTATCCTTTCGAAGATGATTGCACTTGGCTCGGCTTGTTATTTCATCTATTCCTTCTTGTACATTTTATTTGAGATAGTTGGTAGTGGACTTTGTCTCCGCCCAACGATTGTACCATAAATATTCAAGTTGATTCTATCTTTATTCTTTATATATTTGTGGATGAGATTTAGCATGTCTTGGTTCTCTACATTTTACAGCTTATGTATTTATACGAGGATTCCATACATTGGAGTTTTCTTAGTGTATCTACTGCTGGCATGTTTTGCGTACTTAGTCCTATATGATTTTGGGACTGGGGTATTACATGTTTTTATGGTGGCCATGCAGGTCCAGTTTATCACTTCGGTTACGTTATTGTACCGATGTGAGCCTGCAATATAGGATTAGAATCTAGGAATCTCATCCACATACTTGATCACCTCCCTCGACTTCCAAATTTTGAACTCTCGTTGCCTCCCTTGATTTTTGCATCTTTCTTGAACTCTTTCTACCGACACCCTATCATCTTGTGATTAACCATGGTTAGAAGATGACTACACTATTGTATACTTATTGGTCAACCATATGGCTAGAAGGATTACATTGGCAATGGGAATACAAGGAGACTTTAACTAAGTTGTAAGGTCATTTTTTCTAAAAGGATGATTTAATGATTAGTTGGTTATTACCAAAGAAAGTTTTACTCTTGAGATTTCTAAGTAGTAATTACCAGAGAATTGATAGAATTTTATTTTAGTACTGGAGAAAAATAGTTAGAATCCCCATAAAAATTGATTTAAGAAAATTTATGTAAATTTTTGTCTGATATTCATAAGTTATTGGATTATGGTTATACATCTTTGAGCGGATAAAAACTTGGGTTAGAAATGATCTTAAGATTGTAAAAGTGGCAGTATGAACTATGTAAATTGAGTCGAACAAGTTACGATTAATATGCTAATAAAATTTTAAATTTATAAGTGGAAGTAATGATATTAAAATTTTGGGTTAAAATATTTGGAAGGTATGAAAACAAATCTTGAGGAAAAGTTTCAATTTGAAATCGTGTCCTTGATTGAAGATTTAGAAATCTATTTAGATTTTGGGTTTAGAAAAAAAAAGGTTGTGATTATGTTTGCATGATTTAGAAGTAGATGTTATGGTTGGTGAGTGCGTTAAAATATTGAGCTGTAAATTTTAGATTTTCTCGTGATGTGCTAAGGGTTATCTTGAGGATTATTTGAGAAAAATTTTGGAGCTTTAAAGTTATGAAGTGACCATTGGTCTTCCCACTACTAAGACTAGATCACCGACTTGGAAGATTCTTTCCTTCACCTTTTTATTGAAGGCTCTGGAAAGGCGTGCTTGGTATAGCTCAATGCGCTGCTGAGCTAACAAGCATTTTTCATCTAGTGCTTCGAACTCCTCGAGTCGCAGACAGTAGATTTCTTCGGTGGTCAACTCGCTGGCTAAGGCTACTCGAAGAGAAGGAATCTGGATTTCTAGGGGAAGAACTGCTTCGCTCCCATAAACCAGAGAGAATGGTGTACTGCCTGTTAGAGTCCGGACAGTTGTACGATAGGCCCATCGACATTCGCCGAACTTTTCGTTCCAATCGCGCTTGTTTGAAGACACGAACTTCTTGAAAAGTTTAATGATGGTTTTATTGAAGGCTTCTGCTTGCCCGTTAGCTGCTGGATTGTAGGCAGTAGAGGCTACGTTCTGGATTCGATTCCTATCACAGAACCGATAGAATGCATGGCTTACAAATTATGGACCATTATTATGGATGATCCTGCAAGGTAGGCCGAAGCGGTAGATAATGTGATGTTTGATAAAACTGATCACGTTTGACACCTTCACTTCGGTGAGCGGTATAGCTTCCGTCCATTTGGAGAAGTAATCGGTTATGGCTAGGATGAACCGATGTCCTCTGGAAGATGGTGGACTGATTGGTCCTATGACGTCTATGCCTCAAGCTTCAAAAGGCCAAGATGCTACCGTCGGGTGTAGAAACTTTGAAGGTTGATGAATAAAATCGGCGTAGAACTGACAGGCTCTACACTTTTTTTGCATATTCAACAGCATCTGCTATCATCGTGGGCAAATAATAACCCATTCGTTTGAGGCGATCTTGTAATTTGGGGCTTGGTTGATGTGCACCATAAACTTCGTCGTGAGCCTCCCGGAGTGCATGTTTGGCTTCTGTGCCTGATAAACATCGTAACAGTAGCCCGTCGTAAGAGCGTCGATACAGCATCTTGGTAGCTGTGTCGTAGTAAAATCTGAGGGATCGTCTTTAGATAGACACCGCTTCCTTCGGGTCCTCGGGGAGGATTCCATATACGGCATAGTCTATGAAAGGAAATCTCCAGTCTTTAACATCGATGTTTGTTTCCATTGTGTAACTGTGATGAATATGCAAGGTATTTTTCACACAGAATAGTTCTCGCCCAGACACTTTTATCGACTGCTGAGTATTGGTAGGGACGGTCAAGGAAGCAGCGAGACCGGCTAGAGCATCTGCTTCTATATTCTGTAGTCGAAGCACATGCTCGACGAAGAATCCAGCAAAAGTAGATGC
This sequence comes from Iris pallida, assembly GCA_029216955.1. NCBI lineage: Eukaryota > Viridiplantae > Streptophyta > Magnoliopsida > Asparagales > Iridaceae > Iris > Iris pallida. The sequence continues at coordinate 9,327,973 of JANAVB010008400.1, forward strand.
CAACTCGATTGTTGCTCTGTGATAGGGGATGAGATCTTCGTGACGAACTTCATAATCCTCTCGGACTTTACAAAAAAAAAAATATATATATATATATATATATATATATTCTTTACAAAAATATTATTTGAGAAACATTTTTTTATATATAAAAAATGATATATAATATTTATAACTTATGGAAAATTCAGAGATGGACAAGTTTTAGGATATATTCTCACATCATATAGTTTTATAAAACCAAAGGCCCCAACAATATCGATAACATTATATGATTCGAAAATATGTTTCATATTTAAAATTCACGTTTTCAAGAATTAGAAAATTTTCAAAAAAAAGGAAAATACAAAAAATTCGAAAAAAATCCCAAAATTTGGTTAACGGAGGTTACAAATCTACCCTCCTTAAAGAAATTTCGTCCTCGAAATTTAAAGTTGGCAGAGAGGCTCAAAAATGATAGTGGGTTTAGGCAATATCTTAGGCACAATCGAATAAAGGGATGATGCGATTAGACATCATCAAGAATAGTCAAATGTTTGGCACGATCGAGTCCTAAAAATCACAATTATAGTTAGGTCTTGAATCGTAGTCAAAACTCTGACATGATTAAGACCTTGAAAAATATTTGGAATCACCTAGGCACGATTTAAGATAGGGCTATATAAATAATTAAACACGGGCATGATTTAGAATGGATTCTTAGTACGAGTGACTAGATAATCGAAATTTAGGCACGATGGGATATTTTATCCAAACATTATCGAATATGACATGACTAAGTTGGTAGATAGTCGTGATCAAGAATCAAAAATTTCAGGCATGATTCAAGGTTTAAATTAATACGTGTAGTAACGATTTTTAGAATCACGATCGTTGGAATCAGAATCGTCTAGTCGTGCCAGGTCAAGGCACGACCAAACACAAAAATTTGGCATAATCAAGAATGGTGGTAATTAAAATCATGGTTAGAATAGAGCTTAGTCGTTACTTAAGAATTAATCAGAGTTTTATGCACGAGCGACAATTGCATTGAAATCCCAACACGATCAAAATTTGAAATTTTGACGCGATTGAAGATAAGGTCAATCGATCCTTGATCAAAATGACTTAGGCATGATGAAGAACGAAATCAAAATCTGAACACGAGCAACCAAAAGATTGAGATCCAAGTCATGGTCAAATTTGTATCACTTGAGTATAGTCAAGAATCAAAAACCTAGGCATGATAAAGAAGTTGACCAAAATTGGTTGGTCATGATCAAGGAGGATAAAATTTTAGCGAAATTGAATTGAGGAACAATTTCAAGGATACGGAAGTCAAAGTAATCATCTCGCTCTGCTTCAACTACTACCAAGATTATCCGAAGTCCAGATATGTTACTATCAAACCATGATCATCATTTTCCAATTATGCCTCTCTCTCTGACAAGTTTAGATTTCTACTACAAATCATGATCTTAAATCATAAAAATCAAACCCTTATGTGTCTACTACCAAAATCAAAATTCCCATCACGAGATGACTACTCATTTGGCATATTCTTGTTATAACTCCTTAATCAATTTTTTTTTTGATTTCAATCCATTTTTTTTTTCATTTAGTCCAAATTCCTCCATTTTGTCCTTAACTTAGATTTGAAATCCCTTGTATCAGGATTTATAAAGTCCCCGGACATTGCCCAAATCTATACTTTAAAATTATAGGTCATCCTCGAGATACGTATATATATATCAATAATGCTTGACCATCGTCCATAATTTCCAATCTCAATAGCAAATAGGTTGTTTCTCTTGTCCTATCCTAAGTATTTTTATCCTATTAGTCCCAAGCTCCTTGTATTAATTGGCTTCAGTCCTCCTCTACAGCTTTTCCTTGAAATTAAACATACAAAACCTATTCTCGGCATTGAGCCTTCTCTCATTTTTACTCAAGAACTCCTGAATATAAACCCTCAATTCATATGTAAATAACTTGTAGCTAATCTATAAACACTTGGCCATCAAGGTCTACAATGTTCAACCCTCGAACCTAAGCACAAGATTCTAATCCTTAATACGTTGTCTTAACAATATAATATTTCATCACTCCTACTTAGATATCTTATAATCATCTATGCTATCAAACTAATCATTCTTAATGGTTTCAAGTCCACTATAGTCAGTCAATCGTGTTTGTCCTATAAGCTTAATCTAATAAATCTTTAGGAAAATATACTCATCACAATCACATAATAACATATTATAGTTACACTATAGAATTCGTTAACAAGGTTTGGCTATTTCAGTCGTCTATTAAAGAAGGTAATAAGGGCCTAAGGCTGGGTCGAGCAATCCATACCAGTATTCAGACAAGGTAAAAGTCAAGCAAGACAGGAAAGATTGTCGAAATATCTCCAAAACGGTACGAGGTCAAACGAGATGCATAGGACGTAGTCGAAAGAAAACTCAAGAACCATATACCTTCGTAATTATGTCACGTGAAGGTACTATCACGCTAGTGTGCATCTGGCTGCGATTAACTTCCTTGTTCCATAATACGACGGATGGCTGCATTGCACAACTGCCATGCCAGGTAATATAGGTTCATGAACTTATCTTGGCTAAATCCGTAAAACATTTCCAACTAGTTTTTGCAAAAATAAAGGAGAGGATGTCAGTCAAAATGCTTAAGGAGTGGACCAAATAGAATTTGAGAATTATATTTAACCATAATGCCGTTATCTGAAGTCATGTCCCGCAAGTATTTCTCTGGATACAAACTCCCGATTCCGTAAAAGGATAAATACACTTTCGAACTTTTCCTGAATCAATCCATGAGACACTTTCAACAATACCGAGAAGGACGAGAAGACTTACTCAAGAGGTTAGCGAAGAAGAGTTTAGCCAAATTATAGGGATGATGGAACACAAACAATCTTGTCGAGGAATTCCTACTTGTGGCTGTAGGTAGACAGAGTTAATCAAGACGGGGGAGAATGATAATAAGAATACGTTATTGCTCATTTGTTTAAAGAAATGAACCGACTTAAAATATAATCTGATACCATACACGTCTTCCTAAAATTATGTCATCAGAATTTTGCCATGCTAGTAAGCATAGCTGCAACAAACGATAGAGTCTGTGATTAAGGTATACACCCAATAATCATGTCATCTAGAATTTTTACCACGCCACCTGGTATGGCTGCAAGAAAATCTAAATTCCATAACTTAGGATAGTATATCTAAAATCAGGCTCTATGTCCTTGTCGTGCTAGCTAATGACTGCGATAGATTCTAAACTCCATAAATAAGGCAGATATTTACCTTTCTCACTGTCCTTATCAAGTATGTTATCAGATTATACCTTAATTCCAAAAGAATATACAAAACCAAAATCAACAACTAACATCTAGATTTAAAATACAACAATGAATCCATCAAAATCAACTTCAATAGCAAGGAGTAAGGGGGAACAAAAACAAGAGGAAATGATTTCAATTTGACGTTCAAAACAAGATTCCCAAGGGTCGTTACAGGAATCTCTCAAAGTCCTAAACAAAGAGATCAATATGGCACATGATAAGATGTGGTCAAGGAAGGACAATTTATTTCAAAATGTAAGGAGATTGTCTTGATAATCAAAAGATCAAAATTTTTCTAGTATGTGATTGAGTAACTCCTATCATAACTTAGAACCTATATCCTAACGGCAGGCTCGTAATTAGTACTCTAAGTCGAGTACCATTGCGAAATCGTACTAGTTTCGACTCTGACCTGTATGGGCCACCATAAAAACATGTCACAATCCGCACCCTATTTAGGGAACGAGCACGTGGGTACGTCCAGCCTACGCCGCTGTATCGGTGGTAGAACGCTTTAAAGGTCATCTAGAATATATAGAATCTAAGACAAAATAAAATAACATGTCATCTCCGCACGGAGGAATATAATCACCACTCAATCACATAATCTAAGGAAGATAAGCACGATGATAAAGATAAAGATAAAGATAAAGATAAAGATGAGATAAATAGTCTGAAACAACGCTGAGTCGCAATCACTAGTTCAGAAACCAAGACATAAAACAATATCCCAAAATAAGTACCACAAGTCTCAAAGTACCAAACTAAAATATAATCATGACAAAATCTAGGTAAACTAGGTCACTACTGGCGGTGCGTCCTCTATGAGCACCGGGTCCACAGGCTGGTCCTGGTCGTAGGCTCCATCTATGCCAAACCCGTAGTAGGTCGGGCAATCTGCATCTAAATCCTCTGAAAAATAACGGGGGTTATCCTGTCAGGATATGAGCAAGTACAAACGCTAACAACAGTTCTATATGAATTGACAAATACTATAAGAGACAATTATAATGAAATACAAAATAAAATATCAAGACTGAAAGTAAACAGTACAAGAGAACTGGATATTATGTCATGCGTGAGATATAAGATAAAACTGGAATATAAACAGTTAAAAGTAATCTGAAGTATGAATGTAATCATAAAAGAAAGTGCCATGAGATATTAGAGCGTTATGTGATCGGCTTGGGTCAAGATCAGGCTGTTCCATTTGACTGGCTATGCACAAGTAGTATAATAGTATAGGGATCAGGCCGGCCAAAATGGAAAGCTATGCACAAGTAGTATAAAATCAGGCTACACCCTACGTGTGGTGAGGGCGGAGCTATGCACAGGTAATAAACATGTAGGGATAATGATCACATAACTACTAATAACTCTCCATCCCCCGAATAGTATAAGAATCTGGACATAACATGTCATGACACGGGATTCTCTAAGAGGGTAGCAAATCCCCTTAGGAAATCGACGTCTATACAAGTACAAGAAACAAGATCGAACAATGTACTAGTATACCAAGTGACTCAGGAATGATATCTCATGACAGGATCTGACGTATACTATTCCGTATACCATCGTTTCGAGAATCAAGTAAAATACTATAACTGAATCAGATATAGTAGATATCAAGACAATGAAAACTATCAGAGAATGTACTCGCCTCGATTGTGTTGAAGTCGACGTACGCGACATGAACGTGTCGACACGAGTTAGGTACAATACTATGCTCCACAAGATGGTTCCAGACGACGGCACGGGCAGTTCTAATGAGTCCAAAAAAGTCCAATTAGCCTAATTTGATATATAGAAGCCCAAAATCAGAGTTGGCACGATAATCGAATCAAAAGGAAATAGCAACGACTAAACTAGGCATGATTGGATTTGAACAATCTAGCCTAAATGAAATTGATAGATAAAAAATCTCATATATATATTTATAGCCATCTAGAAGATACATTAATAACATTTAGTCGAATTTAGAAAGTATTTATAAGTTATGTAGACATTAATATTACTCAAAATAAAGTTTTATAAGTTATTTAAAACCATATTAGAAATCTTATTGGAAAAAGACATATAAACCCATAACCCCAAAATTTGCTAGGTCCAATATTAGAGCTTCATTAAATATTTAATCATTGTAGGGCCCAAACGCCTAATTTATAAAAATGTAGGGCTCAAAAGCCCATCCAATATTTTTATTAAATTATATATATATATTTATATATGGGATGGCTTTAGGCCCAAAAATCCCAAAACCAATAAATCCATTAACCTAATAAATATACTAAAAACCCTTTTTTTGTGGGCTTAAAAGTCCACAGTCATATAAAAATCAGCATAACTAAAATCATTTAGAATTTTCTAACTAGGCTCCAGGCCTGGTCCATGATCACATATTAAATAATAATCATAACAATAAATAAAAAAAGATAATAATAATACTAATAATAATAATAATTCTAAAAACTTACTGCTGGCTCTGAGCCCAACCCAAGTCAGCTGATAACAACCTCTAACAATTTGCAACAACCCAGCCATCATATTCTTAACTACCCTTAATAATAATAACAATCTCTCATTACTGTCATCTTAATGATAATAATTAAAAACTTAATTAACCTAAAGAGTAAAATAAAGGGGCGGGGGTAGGTTCCTGCTCCCCACAAATTAAAATACCTAAATTCCTATAACAGAAAACGAAGATGCGGGAGAGAGAAAAATCTCACAGAGGCGTGGGCTCGGGAGGGGCAGAGCGGCGAACGGAGCGTCGGGGTTCAGCAACGCCGCTGGCGATGGACGCCGGACTGGAGCAGCGCCTGGCAGAGGCTCCAGAGGAGCTGCTCCGTACGGAGGGGGCAGCAACGCCCCGCTCGACATCTGAGCGGTGCGGCGGAGGGCCGGCTCTGAGTCAGAGCAGGCCACAGGAAACGTACGGAGGGACGGGGTGCCGGGTACGTATGGGGAAACCACATCTGGTCGGGGTCGCCTCGATAGATGGAGGGACGCACGGGTCGGGTGAGCGATTTATCCCCACTCTCTTCTCTTTCTCTTCGTTTTGTGACGGTGGTGGGGCTTCCGTGGTGGTGCGGCTTGCCGGAGTTGGTAATGGTGGTGGTGTGTTTTGGCTTGGGGGTAGATTCGTGTGGTGGTGATAGGGTGTGGTGCTGGGGCTCTGGTCTAGGGAGGGGAGTCGGGCGGTTGTGGTCGAATGGTGCCGAGGATGTGGTGGTAGTACTGGTATGGTCTAGCTTGGCAGGGTGTAGTGGCTGTGGCTTGGCTTGGCTTGGTGATTGGGGAAAGTTGGAGTATGGTGGCCGGAAGCCACGGGGCAGTCGGGATAGTAGCAATGGCTAGAGTTGGCCGAAGGAGAGGAGGAGGTGTCGAGAAATGGTGGTGAACGGAGTTGTCTGGCCGGATGGGGATTCGACGGGGGTAGCTACTGCTGGTTTGCAGGGAGGCTAAGGGGAGATGGTGGCTGCTAGGTGATTCTAGGTCCTAGAAAAGTGTCTTATAAAATATTGGGAATTGTCCAATATTTATAGGGTAAGGTAGAAACCCTAATGACATGGATGTAAACGTAATAGAATAGAAAAAATAATGGAAAATACTAACAGCTAACTATAATACTAACTGTTAATAGTAGTTAAACTAATAATTAAATTAGTTATTAAATATATATATATATAATTTTATATATATATATATATATATATATATATATTCTTTACAAAAATATTATTTGAGAAACATTTTCTTTATATATAAAAACTGATATATAATATTTATAACATATGGAAAATTCAGAGATGGACAAGTTTTAGGATATAATCTCACATCATATAGTTTTATAAAACCGAAGGCCCCAACAATATCGATAACATTATATGATTCAAAAATATGTTTCATATTTAAAATTCACGTTTTCAAGAATTAGAAAATTTTCAAAAAAATAGGAAAATACAAAAAATTCAAAAAATATTCCAAAATTCGGTTAACAGAGGTTACAGAACCGGATGAGCTGCTAAGAAATCAGCTAATGCTTAGCCTTTTACTGCCTTCTGAGGAACGAAGAGCATATCGTATAAAGTCAACAGCATTGCCCGTGTAGTTAAACGGGAATTGAGAGAACCCGGTTTACTCATGAGTATTCTAAGAGGGTTTTATTTAGATATGATGTGGATGGTCTGCCCAGACACATAGTGGCATGCCTTCTGGATGGCAAATACCAGTACAAGGCATTCCTTTTCCATAGGTGTGTATCTATGCTTGGCACCCACCATTGTGCAGCTGAGGTAGTAGATTGCCTGTTCATGGCCGCCTTCATTCTTCTGAGCTAATAAGGCGCCAAGAGAATGGTCCATAGCGCGGACGTATAGTAAGACAGACTTCCCCATTATTGGAGCTACCAATACTAGGGGGCTTGTGAGATATTTCTTGATGTCGTCGAATACGCGTTGACATTATTTAGTCCAGATGAAAGATACGCCTTTCTTCATGAGTTGAGTGAATGGTTGACACCTTCCAGAAAGGTTCGAAATGAATCGTCTGATGTATGCTAGCCTTTCTTGCAGTCCACGTAGCTCTTTGAGGTTTTTTGGAGGATGCATATCGAGGATAGCCTTCACTTTCTCCGGGTCAAGATGTATACCCTTTGAAGTGATGACGAAATCAGGAACTTGCCGCTGGAGACTCCCAGAAAAGACTTGGTTGGATTCATCTTGAGTTGGTGTGCACACATTAATTCGAACACCATTCTCAAGCCTTGGAGGTGGTTGCCCTTGAGACGATTTTTAACTGTGATATTGTCTACATAGCACTCCATTGTTTTGCGTAAATGATCACAAAAAATTATGATCATGGCTCGCTGGTATATCGCCCCTACATTTTTCAATCCGTAGGGCATCACCGTATAGCAGTATACCCCCAACGATGTTCGAAATTATTTGTGCTTCTCATCGTCGGGGAATATCTTGATCTGGTTGTAGCTTGAGAACCCATCCATGAAGGACATCTGCTCGAAGCTGCAAGTATTGTCGATCATTACGTCGGTGATCGGTAGAGGGAACTCGTCTTTCGGGCATACAGAGTTCAAATCACGGTAATCGATACAGACTCGAACTTTACCGTTCTTTTTCATGAATGGAACAATATTGGCAACCCAGTCAGGGTGTTGTTCTTCACGAATGAATCCACTAGAAATTAGCTTCTTGACTTCATTCTCGATGGTCTCTATGACATCTGGTGGGAATCGTCGTTGTTGCCGCTTCAATGTCTTAGCTTTAGACGAAATATTTAGCCGGTGCATGATGACTTTAGGGACCAGGCCTGGCATGTCTTCATAGCTCCATGCAAAGACGTCGATGTATTCTCTTATAAGTTGTATAAGAGATTGTCATTCATCGCCAGATAGACTTTTACTGATGAAGATTGGTTTAAAAGATGATTCATCTCCTAAATTGATTTGGATGACTTCGTCTTCGGTAGGTGGTTCACGTTGTTCGAAGTACAGCTCCTACCTAGTATCCACCTTTTGAGCTCATTGTTCAAGCTCGATCGATTGGACATCGTCCACAATTTGGTCAACTGAAACCATGTTGACGGACAGAGTTGCTTTGAATATGTTGCCAATGCTAGAGTCTGAGTCCCAGAGGCAGGAATCAAAAAAATGAGAACAACCATCTGCTTTATCATCTGATCTTTCGGGAGTTGTTGGAGGAGTGACATAACCCAGACCAACACCGTTTCGTTGATAGTAGTTCTCGGGTTTGCCGGGAGGAGCGAAGTGTCGTATTGGCAACCATCGTCCCAGGCCGTAATTTAGCCCCTGGTCACTTTTGATGTCATATCCCATATTCTTGATGATATTCTTGGTCTGCCAACTATATCGGAAAAGTTGCATTTTCCCAGAGTCATAATCAGCTTTCGTGTTGTGCTTGGGAGAAGTAGAGTCCGGAACGAACTTTCTCTCGCCAATTATTCGACCGAAGATGATTAGTTCTTCGCCCTTCTTTCTGGCTGGAACAGAAGTAGTGGATATCTTCTGGGTAAACTTTTTCCTGCAGGTGAGGCATCGTGACCGGCATACAGAGGTGTGGTCATATGTCATGCTCTAGAGCGTATATCGTATCTATGTAGTGGTTTACAGATTGATAGACATCAGAGTAATTCAAAGATAAACCTTTACTAAAAAAATATGCAAGTTCTTCTTCAGGGATAACATCATCCGCTGAAGGTACATTATTATGAGTATTGATATACTTATTGATAGGATCATCATCTGGAAGAGGAGCCATAGTCTTGGCCAAGTTCACCACGTAGGGTAATTCTTCAGGATTGGGAGGACGAACTTTAGCAGGTTCCTCCCGTGGTGTCTTACGAAGAGTGATGGTCAATGGTTTGACCTTGTCAGGGTTCTTCTTTTTTACCCAGATTGTGAGAGGCTTCGGAGTACTTTTTGGAGTAGTACGTCCTTTGACTCGGATAATCAGGGGACCATCATTGGAGGATGAACTTGCTTTATCTTCATTGTCAGCTTCGTTGTCGTCATCCTTGGGGGGCTGAGATTGGTAAAGTACTGAATCTCCATATTAAGCTTCGATGCCCTTAAAAGGATCGACATCGGTAAACTCCGTCTTCCCGACACCGTCGCTGTTGACGTACTTGAAGCGATGGTGACGTATGGAAGAAATGATCATGTTCTCGTGTATCCATGGATATCCCAACAAGACGTTGTAGGATACATTAGCATCGATCATATAGCAGGAAACCTCCGTTCGGAGATCACCAATATGGCATTTGAGACGGATCTTGTCCAGCGGGTGGCTTCAATCAGCATTGAAAGCCACGATAGTTGTATTAGTTGCAGATAGCTTGTGCAGAGGGATTCCTAGAATTTGAAGCAAACTTCTAGGAATAATGCTGAGGGAGAAACCTGGATCGATGTGCAAGCGATCCACCTTGATCGCCCCGATATACCCTGTATAGTAAAGGGGTCTATCATAACGATTATTTTTGAGTAGCATGTCCTCCTGTGAAAAGGTGATATTGGATACCACTTCCATAGTACTGTGGCAGTGGGGACAGGAGACAGGGTCTTCAGCGGGGGCTTTGACTTCAGCGAGATAAGAGTTGGCATGTAGTAATGCCTTACTTAAGGCTTTCCGTGTTTCTTTGAAAAGTCACAATAGATCAAACAGAGACAACCTGGCTGGTGTATTAGCCAACTGTGCCAGTATGTCAAAATTTTAGGGTCGATCCATGCCTTCGGGAGCTGGCACCTTCAGAGATTTGTCAAACCGTGCCTCCTTCTGCTTGGCTTTGTCAGTAGTTAAAGGCTTAGACGGGCCGGCTTCTGGGCTTATAGGAGCAGCAGGAGCTTGAGAAGGTACTACTTCTTCTTGTGCAGGATTGTACGTCCGAAGATAAGCCTTCTCCGATTGCATCTTGCCAGATAGAACCTCATAGATGGTAGAAGACAACATATGGCATGACTTGTATTTCTTGTCCCTTTTTGCTTTGGAAGATACCACCCCCGTGTCATTTCTTGCACAAGGTCCGGATGGACCCACATGATCTCACCACGTTCAGTCGTGAGTGGCACCAAGGTTGAGTTGCGAGCTGGCGGTAGGTTGACGACTTCCATTATTGCCTTGGGGATCACGACTACGCCGTTTGGGACTTCTGTGGGAGAAAAGTCACCAAACTGAAGAGAGATCATGTTAGAAGATACGACCTTGTCTTCAGCTTCGAGGTTGATCACTTGGCTGTCGATAAGCTGTTATATCTTCTTCTTCAGGACGATGCAGTCCTTGGTGGAATGATACACATACTGATGATAGAGACAGTACTTGGGATCGTTGAATTGGTTTGCCTCTGCAGGACGTCGTGGTGGAGGCAATGTCAGTTTATTACCCTTCGTCAATGTGTGAAAGATGGTAATGACATCGTCTTCGTCAAAGGAGAAGGTCTCCTTAGGCTTGTCGGAGGCACCCTGAGAATTGGTAGCTCCTTTGTAAGTGTCGACCTTCAGGACTTCTTTCCCTTTACCCCTACGGACAGGGATAGTTTGACGATGCTTACCCATGTCTTCAGATTTGGGTGTTTTCAACCCCAGTAATTCCAAATTAGAAACATCATCCTCAGCAGCATCAGCGGCCCCAATGAAAGCAGGCCATGTATCATACTTATGTATACCTAGACAGAACTTCACTGTAGGAAGGAAGTTATGTCGGCAAGTATCCATAAGTTCTGAGTCAGGTATGCCAAAGGGCATCTTCAGTGCTAGCCGCCTGAAGCGTTCGATGAAGGCAATGACAGACTCAGTCTTCCTTTGCTTGGTCTCGATGAGGGTGGACATACTAACATGCATGCCACTCTCATAAAACCTGTTGAGGAACAACCTCTCCAAGTCTTTAAAGAATTGATACAACCATCAGACAGACTGTAGAACCATTTAAAAGCTACCCCCTGCAAGGCGCTAATAAACAGCTTTGACAAGAACGGATCGTCCCTGGGTAAGTGTAGAGTTTGCGTGTTGAAGTATGTCATGTGTTGACGAGGAGAAGTCAACCCGTCAAATGAATTTAGCGTCAGCGGGTTGTAGTTAGGAGGGCAAGTAGCATTCTCCCATTCAGGAGGATGAGGTTGAGATATCCCCATCTTCTGAAGCTCATCTTTGTGTGAGATGGTATCGAGACGGAGACCAGGGAATCAATTGCATTATGTTGATTAAGCAGGTATTGGGAAACGGCTGCTGAACGGTTGTCAGGTGTCGTTGGCGAAAGACCACCCCAGTATTTGTAAGATTTGGGGGAGACGCAACAGAATGATACTCTTTTTATAGTGAAGGAGTGTTGTTGCTATGAGCTGGACTAGCATGAGCCTAGATGTTTTGTTGAGGTGGAGGAACCGCCCCAGCAGCTTAGACCGCCATGATACTGGTAAGGATATCAGTGATCTTGGCAAATGCTATTTCAAGATCCTCTAGCCGTTTGCTAGTCTGATCACTGGCTTCTTCAGGTCATTCTCCATCTGCTATGTATGTAGATAACATGCGAGAATGAATAGAGGAAACAGTACAACTGGTGCTGATATTGTCTGTCTCTGAGTTGACAAGTCCCTCATCTTTAGGTAGAGAAGGTAGATAGTCGTCATCAGACTCGGAGGGATCGTTGTCCTCTGGAAGGCTACCCACAGTGTGAAGGTCATCCGCTTCAAACTTTGAGGGAATACTACCCCCAGCTTGGGAATCCTCGTCATCTATACGGAATCTTGCCTTTGATTGAGTAACCATATAGACTCCTTCAGATGTGACAGCCAGCTGGCCATCTGTTGGTAAACTTCTTCTCCTTTTTCTCGCGAAACTGAAAGAGAAAGTTGGGTTCGTGGTCCATCGTCTTTGATTGGGGCTTCCATAAGGGGGACCCCATGAAGCCATGTTGGATGAGACACAGCGGCTTTTCATCGTCAGAGAAATGCAGCCGTCGAAATACGGACTCTCTGAGGGACTCTTGTTACTTTGGAGCAGCAACAGTTGATGACAATACTGTTGCACGGATGTGCACTATGAATTGTTATGTCCTCCCTCGCTTCACGCTTATGATTTATCATGTCGCCTAAGTCTGCAGAAGGGAGTTTTGCTTTAAAACCCATGTTGTATGCATCATCGAGCTTTACATACGAGTTTGTAAGGAGAGTTGGCGCATCCAGACTTAGTTCACGTACAGGGGCAACCCTCACACCTAAGTTCTGTGATGTCCTTGAAAACAGCCCTGTGCTATACGCATTGGGGACTGTCTTTTTACTGTGGGAGCATAGGCCTTGGAGACTGGATTTGGGCGTATGCTTCTGGCAGAATCTCTGGGCTTCCTCGATATGGGCATATAGTATGGATCAGTGGAGCCTGGGCGCATAGCCTTGGGCGCATGACCCTGGATGCCCAATCTGTCGAAGACAGAAGCCTTCTGATTGGAGTTATGCGCCCAAACACCCTCTTGGGCGCATAGCTTTGGATGTATGCTTGGTGGAGCAGCGCTATTTTCTTCCAGCTTCGCCTCCTTCATTTATGAGCCTAGCTGGGTTTGCCCAGAGTGTCGTACACTCTGATTCTTGGCATCGTAGTACTTTTTTTTGCCAATTCTCGGGCGTTGAACACTTTGTTATTGGTTGTACAAAGGAGAAGTCCTTAGGCTAGTAGAGCTCGGAACGGTATGAGCCTTCTTCATTTGGGGAGCTTCTGTGGCAGAGCCTTGCGCCCATGTGACATAGTCCTCCGGTTGCATATCTGCTATGACACTAGCAGGATATGTACGGCGAGCCTTCGGAAGCCAAGTCTTGCGAGACTTGTTTGGCTTCGCTGATTTTGAGGGAGTAGAGCCATCCCTCGAGAGCATCTCTTCGAACGCCTGATGATCGAACTTTACGATTAGCATCTTCTGAGTGCTCCCCACTTTGTCGGTATCGGATTGTGTCACCACCTTCTCTTCAAAGGAAAAGGTAGACCCCAGCAGAGTCGCCATTTTTGTGGACACATACAAAAAGAAAAAGAAACGTTGTCTTTTCTTTATTGGTGCAAGGCACCACAAATCGAGTACGTCTGAGAGATCCTGTACTAAGGATCCCCGAGTACAAAAAAAATTCTGGGGAATGGGACGATGGAGTTCGAGCGACAGTTGCTCCTTTACTCCGTTGACACTCTAATTACAAAAGTGGAAGAAAATCTAAGAAAATTGCTAACTCTCGGCTCACTATCAAGAAGTCCAGCAATTTGGCTCTTGAAAATGCTCTCCGTTCTATCTTTTGAAGAGGGATGAGACCCCTTTTTATAGTAGTTTCTGAGCTGGAAAGATGTTATGCCCCACATAAGAAAACACGCTAGTTTTCATGTAGGCGCATAGTCCTGCTTTAGGCGCATAGGATGTAGGCGCATGCAGGCTGCGTGGTCGTGGGTTGATCGTGGTGCTGACGTGGCCGCATGCTTCGGTGCATGATTGCTCGTGGAGACTGACGTGGTCGTACGCTTCGGTGCACATTTTGATCATGGCTTTGACCGAGTCAGGGGATATTTTGGCTTGGGCGCATAGTCCTGTTTCAGGCTATGCACCCTCCTTCTGGGGTAGCTTGTCTTGGGCGCATAGAACTTCACAGGGTGACTTGGGCGCATAGAGCTTCACAGGATGACTTGGGCGCATGGAGCTGCACAGGGTGACTTGGGTGCATATGAGTTCACTTGGGCGCATATGTCCTCATTGGCTTGGGCGCATAAGGCTTTATTGCTAAAATTTTCATGCTTCTATAATATATATTATTAAGATTTTCAAGGTTTTATATATATATTTTATATATATATATTTTATATATATATATATTTTTTTTTTTTTTTTTTTTATATTTTATATATATATATATATATATATATATATATATATATATATATATATATATATATATATATATATATATAAATATAGAGAGTAAAAGAAAAAAATATAATAAAAAGAGAGGAGTGGGCTACTATTCCCCGAAGGAAACAGTGCCACATAAAACCACACAGGCCCAAGGCCTCCCCCTCCAAACCGATTCTCATTCAAATCGAACAGTCGACCATATATACGCAAGAGAGGGTGTCACGACCCGATCCCAAATAATTGGGTCGAACCGGATCATGCCCAGCCTGCACCGTTGTGTGACGGCGGCAGTAAGCTGTTCTATATGCAGGTGTTCACAACAACATCTATACATTTGTCACAACTCAATATACGGAAATTTTAAAACTTTTATTCAACATTCGAAAAGTACAACTGGAAATAAAAGGACTGAAATAAAATGCTGAATTCAAATTAACAAAATTTCAAAAATAACAAAACTGGAAACTGGAAATAACTAGCTAAGTGGTCGGCTCGTCGGCCTCAGTCCTGCGTCCTCCGAGGGGGACTCTGGCAACACCACAGGGTACAGAACTGGGTCATAATAGTTATTGTACAATAGCTCAGCATCCTCAAAATCACCTAAAAATGTTGTCTCCAGTCAGGAGAGAGCAAGTACGAATATGTATCTCATATTTCATGTAATAATGGAAAAGTGCAGGCTAAACAGTTTAAACAATATTTTTCAGCATTCTACAATTGAAAACAATGTGATTTGAATGTGTAATCGTCTATGACCGGCTTGGGTTATACAATAGCGTCCAAGCGACGCAATACGGCTTATTCCCGTGTGTAAGAGGGGTAAGCTCGCACAATATGCAATATGAGGGGTATTGGCCACAAACGTTACACTATTCCCCCAATCCCCACAATCAATCAATCAATATCTGAACCCTATGAGAGGGTCCCGTGTAGCAATGTGGTTTAAACAAGCAGCTAGATAATTACTAAATAAAATACAAGAAAAACATAACCGTAACTTGCCTCTGTTTATGACTGGATCGGTAAAGTCGGTTCCGAGGAGGATGTCAGGTTCGTCTCCGAGATCCTACAGTTGAGAACCTTGGCTTAGAACCATTATGAAACCATTCTAGGTGTGCTAGTTACAATCTCTAGAAGTAGACCCTAGTCAGGTTTTAAGTTTATTAATTATTCTACCGGAAATCATCTAACGTTGCAATTCTACGTTCGTTGTTATTTAATTAAAATAAGCTGGTTATCGATTAATTAGAAAAATGGCAATTACCGGTTACTTTGGCAAAACTTTGTATTTTGTAATATTGTATATAAAACTATTTTTTTTTAAATGAGAAGAACGTGAATTTTTTTAAATAACAAACTTGTAATTTTCCTAATTATTTAATGTAAGAAAATGATATTAATTTTCTATAAAAAAAATTAGTTATTTATTATTTTACGTGTTTACGTCAAACCAACAAACCAGGAAATAAATAAAATCTATTCTACGCAATACATGATTGCAGCAAAGAGATAGAAAGCTGGGCTTATGCCCTTACAATTATTTACATAAATGAATTTAGAAGAAATAATAAAACTTAGGTGAATCCTGAACGCCAGGAAGCGGTCCATTCAGCAGGCCGAAGCCCTGCACCAAAAATACTAACAGCAGTACCCGTTCTAAAAATAATAATTATAAATTAAAGATAATAATTAATTGCATCTCAGACTTGGTTCAAAATATTATTTTTAGCTAATGCCTCAACGTCCGGACAATACCGATTTCGTTTGCATTTTGCTAGGGCCCACAGACCGGTACGGTCGTTGCCCGAAAAACAAAAATCAACTAAATAATTCCTTTGCAAAATAACTGGTTTTGGAAAGTATTTCAAAACTTTTTAAGAAAATTTGGACAGCATTTCCTCTATAACTGGGACAACCCAATACTGGGAAAATGCCAATAAACACCAAAATAATTATCCCAAACCAGGAAAACCCACTGAAAATAATTTCCATCCACAAAATATATGAAAAATCCCATTCACTGAACGTTTCCGAAATACATTTCGGAAAACCCGAAAATACCACAGAAACAATTAGGAAAAATATCACAGAACCCAAATGTGCCAGTTTCAAAAATTCCAAAACTAAACTCGGAATTCTCACAGACAGCAAACCACAGAATCTTTCCGAAGGAAAGTTCAGAATCCGAAGAAACAAAAAATGTAACCGAATCCCGGAACGGGATCATGAACCGTATCATCATTGACACTACGGAAGGGACACGGGGACACGGAAGTATACCTCGGATTGCTCGGCTAGAGCTCTCAGATAAAAATGGGAGAAAGAAATACGCAGGCAGCGGATCGGGAGATCGGACAGTGCTGGACAGCGAAAACCGGAACCGCGGGAAGCATGGAAATGAACCGGACAGCAGATCTGGAGATCGGGGACCCGCGAAAACACGGAAAGCTCGGCGAGGGGGCGCTGGAGGCGCGCTGGTTGCTGGCCGACGACGGAGGGCGGCCGGGGACGCGCGGCCTGGGCTGGACGCGGCTGGAGGCGGCGCGCGGGAGGGCGCCGGGGTCGGCGGAGGCCGGAGGTGCGTGCGGGAGGCGGCCTTGGGAGGCGGCGCGCGGCGGAGCTCTGGAGGGGGAGCGGCTTGGGAGATGGGTTTGGGAAAAAGTGAAATGGGGTGGTGGTGGTGTTGAGAGTTGGTTAAGAAGAAAGAGAGTATGGAGTAGTGGGAGAGGTGGTGGTGGTGGTGTGTTCTTAAAGAGAAGGAGGAGGAGAATGGTGTAGAAACGAGTGAGGGGGAGAAAAAATTGGTATGCTGAAGAATAGGGAGGAGTGGGTTGCTCAAGAATAGGGAGAGTGGGTTGCTGGCTTGGTCGTGAGTGACCAAGCCAAAGGACTTATTAATTTTTTATATAAATAATAATTAATACTATATCCTAACTAGGATTTCAAAAATAAAAGAATTGGATCGGGATCGGGTTTCGGGAAATCGAATCGGGTTCGAACTCGGGTTCGGAGTCCGGACTCGGGATCGGGGCAGGGCCACAATCAAAAATCAACGATAATTTTAAAATAATATTTTTTTTCTAAATCCAGCTAAATAATAATAATAATAATAATAATAATAACTACAAATCCTAAAATCTGGGTTTCATAATCTTCCCTCCTTAGAAAATTTTGTCCTCGAAATTAAAGGCAGGGTTAGGGGTTACCTCAATTCTCAAACAGATGCGGATACTGCTCCCGCATCTTGTCTTCTCGCTCCCAGGTTGACTCACCTGGTGAGTTGTGCCGCCACATAACTCTGACTATTGGCGTCACAGAATTCCTGGTTCTCTTCTCTTCTCTGTCCAATATTGCCACTGGCTTCTCTGGCACTGTGAGGCTGGGTCTAATTTCCAGCTCCGAATGGTCCAGGATGTGGCTCGGGTCCGGGATGCAATGTCTCAGCTGCGAAACGTAGAAGACGTTGTGTGGACGCCTTCGAGACTTGGGGGTAGAGCCACCCGATAAGCCACTTCTCCAATCCTGTTAAGTACTTCGAAAGGACCAATGTACCTGGGGCTTAGCTTTTCTGCTCTGCCGAAACGGATGGTTCCTCTGGTAGGAGAGATCTTCACGAACACACTGTCACCTTCTTCA
Source organism: Iris pallida (assembly GCA_029216955.1). Classification (NCBI taxonomy): domain Eukaryota; kingdom Viridiplantae; phylum Streptophyta; class Magnoliopsida; order Asparagales; family Iridaceae; genus Iris; species Iris pallida. The sequence continues at coordinate 9,346,360 of JANAVB010008400.1, forward strand.
AACTCCAACGGCCGTCGGCTGCTATCGGCCTAATGCTTCTGTCTATCCTGGGCAATCTTGAGCTTGTCTCTGATCATCTTTACCTTCTCTGCTGCCTTGGTCACCATCTCAGGTCCAAGCAATACTCATTCTCCGACGTCGTCCCAAGCAAGTGGAGTACAGCAACGACGTCCATAGAGTGCCTCGAACGGTGTCATGCAGATGCTAGCTTGGTAGTTGTTGTTGTAGGAGAACTATACCAAGTGCAAATGGCCTTCCCAAGACCCTCCAAATTCTAAGACGTAGGATCTCAGCATGTCTTCTAGTGTCTGGATCGTTCTCTCTGATTGTCCGTCAGTCTGGGGATTGTAGGCGGTGCTGAACTTCAGTTGTGTTACCAAACTGTCATGCAAGCTCTTCCAGAAGTGAGAGGTGAACCTGGTATCCCTGTCAGACAATACTTACCGGAACTCCATGAATCCGGTAGATGTGCCGTATGTACAGTGCCGCCAACTTCTCAGTGGATAGACCCACCTTGAAAGGAATAAAGTGGGCTGACTTCGTCAGTCGGTCCACGATAACCCAAATGGCATCCTTCCCTCCTTGGGATCGAGGCAGTCCTGACACAAAGTCCATCGTTATGTGCTCCCATTTTTACTCTGGGATGTCTAGCGGCTGCAACAGTCCTGCTGGTCTCTGTCTGCTAGCTTTCACTTTTTGACAAATTAAACATCTAGCCACATACCTGGATACGTCCTTCTTCATTCCGTACCACCACACTATAGTACGTATATCCCAATATATTTTTTTGGCTCCTGGATGTATGGAATACTGCGACTGGTGCGCTTCTTGCATCAGCTCGTTCCTCAATTCGCCAGTTGGTACGCACAGCCTCGTACCATGCTTCAGTGCTCCATCGCTGGCGATTGAGAATCCTTTAAGTATTTTTGCTAGCACTTGATCTCTGAGTTTGCAAAACGTCTCGTCTTGGAATTGTGTCTCCTTGATTCTGTCCATTAGACTTGAACGCACTTGTAACTGTATCATTGTTGAATCAGCACCTGGTACAATGGCTTCTCTTCCCAGTTTCTTTATTTCCTCTTCGGGCAGTACAATCTTCAGTCCAAGCTTTTCTATGTCCTCCAGCAAATGACGCTCCTTGGTCAAAAATATTGCCATCGGGTATCGACTAAGTGCATCTGCAACAACATTAGCCTTACCCGGATGATACTGCAGGTTGATATCGAAATCCTTCATCAGCTCCAGCCATCGTCTCTGTCGCATATCCAGCTCCTTCTGAGTGAAAACATATTTAAGACTTTTGTGGTCTGTAAATATTGTCACTCTCTCTCCATAAAGGTAGTGCTTCCATAGCTTCAATACAAATATCACCGCAGCAAGCTCCAAATCATGCGTGGGATAGTTCTTCTCATGAGTCCGTAATTGCCTAGATGCGTAAGCAATTACTTTCCCATGTTGTTGAAGAACGTAACCCAATCCCTTAGCGGAAGCATCACTGTAAATTGAGAAACCGTCGGTACCTGAGGGTAGCGCAAGTATCGACGCCGTTGTAAGCCTCTTCTTCAGTTCCTCAAAAGCTGACTGGCAAGCTTTCGACCAAACAAATTCTTTATTCTTCCTGGTAAGCTTCGTCATCGGCTCAGCAATCCTGGAGAAATCCTTCACAAACTTCCGGTAGTAGCCAGCTAAACCCAAAAAGCTTCTGATTTCTGTAACTGAACTTGGTGCAGTCCACTTCTCAATAGCAGCTATCTTCATTGGATCCACCAAAATTCCTTCTCCTGTGACAACATGGCCAAGAAAATCTACTTTGTCTAAGAAGAATTCGCATTTAGATAGCTTACCATAGAGCTTCTCCTTCCTTAAAGTTCCCAGAACTTTCCTCAGGTGCTCTTCTTCAGTCTTGAGTAGATCAGAATGTCGTCGATGAAGACAACAACAAACTGATCCAGATATTCATGGAAAACCTTGTTCATAAGGTTCATGAATACTGCAGGGGCATTTGTCAGTCCAAACGGCATGACCAAAAATTTATACTGACCATATTTGGTATTGAACACCGTCTTTGGAATATCCTCCTTCCTGACCTTGATTTGATGGTAGCCAGACCTGAGATCTATCTTTAAAAATGCCTTGGCCCCACTTAGTTAATCAAACAGGTCATCGATCCGGGGCAGAGGGTACTTGTACTTGATGGTGATGTTGTTCAGCGCCCGGTAATCAATACACATCCGCACGGTTCCATCCTTCTTAGGCACGAATAAAACTGGTGCTCCCCAGGGTGAAGCCCCGTCTCTGATAAATCCTTGTGCCTTCAGTTCGTCAATCTGGTCCTTCATCTCCTTTAACTCCTAGGGTTTGACTCTGTAGCATCTCCAAAAAAATAGGGGAAGAGCCGGGTACTAGGTCGATGGTGAATTTTATACCTCGATCTGGCGGCAATCCTGGAAGACTATCTGGAAAGACGTCCATGAATTCTGCTATGATAGGGTGAGGAGGCCCGGGTTCTTCGGTGATAGAGAAGTAGGTAACACTCTTCATGTCTTCCGGAGCTCGAGAGATTTCAAACTCCGGTTCTCCTGGTGGGCTGAAGATTACACATCCTCTGTGATAATCTATCAGCGCATGCTGCTCACTTAAACAGTCCATCCCTAGGACTACATCATAGTTGGGCAAGGGCATCACAAGTAAGGGTGTTAAGAATTTACGGCCTGAGATAGTTATGGGACAGTTACAAGCCTCGGTGATTGGTATGGGTCCACCACCGGTCATAACTCTACTAATCATCTTGCTAAGTCCCGTATCTAGGTGGTGTGCAGAAATAAACTTTGATAATATGAAACTGTGTGATGCACCCGAATCAAATAATGCTAGAGCAGGATGTGAAAACAAATAAATGGAACCTGTGATGACATCAGCGGTAGGTTCCTGCTCGGGTTATTGCTCGTCTGCTGTTAGGGCAAAAGCTCGCCCGGTCTTCTGCTGATGCTGCCCGAACCGTTGTTGCTGAGTGGGTAGAGGAGCTCTTTGCTGAGTTACTCTGGTCCGGTTGAATGCTGTGGGACAGTCCCTCACTTGGTAGGTGGCAGACCCACAAACTAGACAGTATTCCAGTTTCTTCCTGCAGATGTTCGCCTGGTGTCCTGGCCTCTTGTAGTAGTCGCAGACAGGGATCTACTTCTGAGGCGTTCTGTCACTGGTCCTTGCCTGATGGTGCTGCTGCTGGTGGTGCGAAGGCCTATTGTTGTTGTTGTTGGGCCTCTTCTGGTTACCCTGGAAGTTATTAGTTCCTGGATACTCCCTTTTTGAACGAGGAGGTTGGCTCTTCTCCACGTCCTGAGCTCGTATCAGAATCTTCTCGTATGTCTTGGCGCCACCTGCAATCACAGGGGTACGAATTTCCTCTCTTAGTCCATAACTGAATCTTTTATCACGATCCTTGGGGTCAGCAACCAAGTTCTTGGCAAAGCGGCTAGGTCGGCCGAACTCTGCCGCATACTCTCCAACCGTCATGTTCCCTTGCTTCAGGTCCTGGAATTGTCTTTCCATCTCCCGCATCTCTGATGTTGGGAAGAACTTCCTGCGGAACAGCCTCTTGAAGGGGTCCCAGTCAAGCTGCTTGTCCTGGAGTCGGGGTTCATTTCGATACCAGGTGCTTGCCACATCTTGCAGCTGGAGTCCTACTGCTTCGGTCTTGAGGTCCTCTAGGAGTCGAGCGACACTCAAGAGACGCTCCATGCTATCTAGCCATTCATCGGCGTAGATGATACCCTCGGTTCCTTTGAAAGGTCGAGGGCCCTGCTTCTTGAAACTATCTATATCTCCGACCTTCACATAATAATACGCATCTTATCAAAAGAATGGCCTAAATGATACATAACTTAACTCCTAAATTTATGTTTACCTTGGCAGGTCGTGGCTCCGATAAAGTTGTTCCTCCTCTCTCGAGGGCAGCCATAGCCACATTGTAGGCATTCTCTATGCCTTCTCTCATGATCGCGGTCTGCTCGTGATGGGCTTCAGCTTAGGCTGCGGTCTGTTCACGATGAGCTTCCACTTGGGCTCTCTGGGCTTCAAGCACTCCTCGTAGCAGCCCACGAAATCGGCGGGATCCACGGTCACCGGTGGGGCAACTGGTGCGTGCACTACTGCAGGGGACTGTGGCTCAGTCCGGGGAAGTGCCGATTCTGCCGTTTACGCTGTAGAAGCGTAAACGGGGCGGGGTGCTGGTGCAGCATGGGGACGGTCAGTCAGCTGCAAAGGAGGTGGGTCCCAGCGTGCTTGAGAAGGTGGGGTATGATTAGTAGATGACACCTCATCTTCAGCAGGGCCGGAACGGGTGGTCTTTCCTTTGGCCATACTCTGGAAGGTTTAGGATGCAATACATAAGCAAGGTATCCTACCAGTCTATAATCAAACAAAAATATTTATATATATAATTCGGACCTATGTTGTGACAAATCAATGTTCAAGTGTTCTAATTATTTCTAGGTATGTTTTCCTAAGTTGTTGTTTCATGGACCTGCATGGGCCACCACTAAAAACATGTCACGACCCGATCCCAAATAATTGGGTCGAACCGGATCATGCCCAGCCTGCACCGTTGTGTGACGGCGGTAGTAAGCTGTTCTATATGCAGATATTCACAACAACATCTATACATTTGTCACAACTCAATATACGAAAATTTTAGAACTTTTATTCAACATTCGAAAAGTACAACTGGAAATAAAAGAACTGAAATAAAATGTTGAATTCAAATTAACAAAATTTCAAAAACAACAAAACTGGAAATAACTAGCTAAGTGGTCGGCTCGTCGGCCTCAGGTCCTGCGTCCTCCGAGGGGGACTCTGGCAATACCATAGGGTACAGAACCGGGTCATAATAGCTATTGTACAATAGCTCAGCATCCTCAAAATCACCTTAAAATGTTGTCTCCAGTCAGGAGGGAGCAAGTACGAATATGTATCTCATATTTCAAGTAATAATGGAAAAGTGCAAGCTAAACAGTTTAAACAATATTTTTCAGCATTCTACAATTGAAAATAATGTGATTTGAATGTGTAATCGTCTATGACCGACTTGGGTTATACAATAGCGTCCTAGCGACGCGATACGGCTTATCCCCGTGTGTAAGAGGGGTAAGCTCGCACAATATGCAATATGAGGGGTATTGGCCATAAACGTTACACTATTTCCCCAATCCCCACAATCAATCAATCAATATCTGTCCCGTGTAGCAATGTGGTTTAAACATGCAGCTAGATAATTACTAAATAAAATACAAGTAAAACATAACCGTAACTTGCCTCTATTTATGACTGGATCGGTAAAGTCGGTTCCGAGGAGGACGTCAGGTTCGTCTCCGAGATCCTACAGTTGAGAACCTTGGCTTAGAACCATTATGAAACCATTCTGGATGTGCTAGTTACAATCTCTAGAAGTAGACCCTTCAGATTTTAAGTTTATTAATTATTCTACCAGAAATCGTCTAACATCGCAATTCTACGTTCGTTGTTATTTAATTAAAATAAGCCGGTTATCGATTAATTGGAAAAATGGCAATTACCGGTTACTTTGGCAAAACTTTGTATTTTGTAATATTGTATATAAAACTAATATTTTTCTTTAAATGAGAAGAACGTGAATTTGTTTAAATAACAAACTTATAATTTTCCTGATTATTTAATGTGAGAAAATGATATTAATTTTCTATAAAAAATAATTAGTTATTTATTATTTTACGTGTTTACGTCAAACCAACAAACAAGGAAATAAATAAAATCTATTCTATCCAATACAGGATCGCAGCAAGGAAATAAAAAGCTGGGCTTATGCCCTTACAATTATTTACATAAATAAATTTAGAAGAAATAATAAAACTCAGGTGAATCCTGAACACCGGGAAGCGGTCCATTCAGCAGGCCGAAGTCCTGCACCAAAAATACTAACAGCAGTACTCGTTCTAAAAATAATAATTATAAATTAAAGATAATAATTAATTGCGTCTCAGACTTGGTTTAAAATATTATTTTTAGCTGATGCCTCAACGTCCTTACAATACCGGTTTCGTTTGCATTTTGCTAGGGCCCACAAACCGGTATGGTCGTTGCCCGAAAAACAAAAATCAACTAAATAATTCCTTTGCAAAATAACTGGTTTTGGAAAGTATTTCAAAACTTTTTAAGAAAATTTGGACAGCATTTCCTCTATAACTGGGACAACCCAATACTGGGAAAATGCCACCAAACACCAAAATAATTATCCCAAACCAGGGAAACCCACTGAAAATAATTTCCATCCACAAAATATATGAAAAATCCCATTCACAGAACGTTTTCGAAATACATTTTGGAAAACCCGAAAATACCACGGAAACAACTAGGAAAAAGATCACAGAACCCAAATGTACCAGTTTCAGAAATTCCGAAACTAAACTTGGAATTCTCACAAACAACAAACCACATAATCTTTCCGAAGGAAAGTTCGGAATCCGAAGAAACAAAAAACGCAACCGAATCCCGGGACGGGATCGTAAACCGTATCATCATTGACACTACGGAAGGGATACGGGGACACGGAAGTATACCTTGGATTGCTCGGCTAGAGCTCTCAGATGAAAATGGGAGAAAGAAATACGCGAGCAGCGGATCGGAAGATCGGCCAGTGCTGGACAGCGAAAACCAGAACCGCGGGAAGCACGGGAATGAACCGGACAGCGGATCTGGAGATCGGGGACCCACGAAAACACGAGAAGCTTGGCGAGGGGGCGCTGGAGGCGCGCTGGTTGCTGGCCGGCGATGGAGGACGGCCGGGGACGCGCGGCCTGGGCTGGACGCGGCCAGAGGCGGCGCACGGGAGGGCACCGGGGTCGGCGGAGGCCGGAGATGCGTGCGGAAGGCGGCCTTGGGAGGCGGTGCGCGACGGAGCTCTGGACGGGGAGCGGCTTGGGAGATGGGTTTGGGAAAAAGTGAAATAGGGTGGTGGTGGTGTTAAAAGTTGATTAAGAAGAAAGAGAGTATGGAGTAGTGGGAGAGGTGGTGGTGGTGGTGTGTTCTTAAGGAGAAGGAGGAGGAGAATGGTGTGGAAACGAGTGTAGGGGAGAAAAAAATTGGTATGCTAAAGAATAGGGGGAGTGGGTTGCTCAAGAATAGGGAGAGTGGGTTGCTGGCTTGGTCGTGAGTGACCAAGCCAAAGGACTTATTATTTTTTTATAAATAATAATTAATACTAGATCCTAACTAGGATTTCAAAAATAAAAGAATTGGATCGGGATCGGGTTTCGAGAAATCGAATCGGGTTCGAACTCGGGTTCGGAGTCCGGACTCGGGATCGGGACAGGGCCACAATCAAAAATCAACGATAATTTTAAAATAATATTTTTTTCTAAATCTGACTAAATAATAATAATATATAATAAGAATAATATAATAATAATAATAATAAATAATAACTACAAATCCTAAAATCTGGGTTTTACAGAGGGAGAGGAAATCCCTCAAATCCTATACCCTAACGCCACCACATGTCGTCGTACACCCCTGCCCCTTGTCGGTGGCAGCACGCCACCACAGAGCCGCCGTGTGGTCGGTAAAGTCTGATTCCCGCATGCACAGTAGATGCGCAGGTAGCAGCTTCGCAGCGGGTACCCCACTTCGGCATCCCCCTTCTCCTATTATACTCTATCATTTTTTCATCCGTAAATTGTTTCGGATAGCCTAGTTGGCCCTTTACCCAAACCCAGTAAATAGGCTTGGTTGTAGTCGAGTGGGCTTGCCCGTGAAATCGACGCAAAGTCGACAAAAACCTGTTCTAAAACAGAGCAGTAGGACGAGTCCCAAACCCTTATTTGGAAGGCAAAACTTTGTCGATTCTTCGACACTTTTAAAATTATGTTTAAACAGATTTAGTGAAAATATATACCAGATTAAAACCTATATGTAGATCCTGATTTCATTAAGTATGCACAAAGTTATTCGAATTCAAAAATCAAGAAAACTCGTTTTCAAAAACTAGATTTTTCGAAAAATTCCCTGATACGGCGTGCGTGTCGATAAACCAAGCGACGTGGTCGCAACCCATGAGCATCGAAAGACACATATTGATATTGTCAATGTGTAGGATTCGATGAAACTCAATTTTGTTGTGTCTGTGCGACGAAACCGAGGCCTATCCGTCGAGATACCCCGTATCGGCCCCTTTGTAAACTAGCCCATAACTTCATGAACGTTCGTCATCTCGAGACGAAAATTGCACCAATAGGACCATATCATTTTTTTGGTCATGTATGCCAAATTTGGTCCGATTCTGAGAAGGTCGACCAGAACGTCATTTTGGCGGGCTTGCGACCCGATCCAACGGGTGAATTTGTGCACGACCCACCCAAATCTAACTTTGGACATACGGTTGGGTTCGTATCATCAAATCAGACCTGTAAACATATAGTTTGACAACTTTAGAGGTCGTAGATACTGGCACATTTATCTGTACAAAGCGGGTCCAACGACGGACATTATTTTAACCCAAAATTATGATTTTGTCCCTGTATCCAGAATTGGACTTTTGCGTAGGCTTTCTTAGACATTTCTTTTATACCAAATATATTGGTGATTTCTGTTTCAGTATATGTAGACTGTTGCACAAGTTTAACTTTTGTGTGGAACTATGAGTGATTGGTATTATTGGTTTCACCAGTAAAGGACCCTAGGCGAGTACATTTGTTGTTTGTTTTCAATTTTGTTAATTACTATAATTCATTATTAGTCATTTAATATTGGATTTTCGACACACTCATCACATCGATACCACATATGTGTGATCTGACCGTAGACATTGTAGACATCATAGACATTGTTTTATTTCCTGTAAAGTAGACATCATATACTGGTTTTATTGTATTGCTATTTAGACACTGTAGACATTGTAGACATCGTAGACATTGTTTTATTTCCTACAAAGTAGGCATCGTACACATTGTTTATTTATATTGTTATTTTGACATCGTAGACATCGTGGTGTAACTGTACCTAGACCGATCACATATCAAAAAGGTACTTCAAAACACATAGAAAGTATTTCTTTTGGCTTTACTCATTTATTGTTGTCATGTAGTTTCATGTCTATATTTCTCATATTTTTTATTACCATTATCCTGATTATTTCATCATGTATTCTATGGCTAACCTCTGTTTTATAGTCGTTATCATATATTGAAATTGTACTCGTTCCATTCCTGATTGAAAACTAACATTTTTTGTATAATCGCCTGCTACATTGTGCTTAAAGCATTGGGGGAGACATGGGTATATGCTGAGGTCAACCGTAGAATACTAGTTAGATGTGGTGGCAGTTTTCAATATTTGTAAGAGTTTATATTTTTCTTCAAATATAAAATTTATGAATATTGTAAGTTTAATTTAGTTATTGTGAATGAGCAGAAAGTTATTATTTATATGATTTTAAGCATCATGCCTTTGATAGCGTTCTATCGCCGACACTGCGACGTAGGCTAGCTTGGACACTCACTCGTATCCCGAAAAGCGGATGCGGGTTGTGACAAGTTTTTGTGGTAGCCCATGCAGGTCAGTTTTCGTAAACTGTGAGAACTTGTGATAGTACTTAAGTTAGTCGTACTATTGCGAGCCTGCAATTTAGAAATGCTCATTCACAAGTTAAGGTTAATTTGATTTTAGGAGAATGGCTAGGACTAGAAAAACGCTATTCAAATTGATTGTCGTGTACTTGAGGTTACTATGTATAGATCGTATGATTTAGCCAATAATTTATTGAATTCCAAAACCCTATTAGGTAATTTAGGGAATTTTCCTAGAGTGATAGATCGTTGTATTTGATATGATGGTATGACCTAAGGTGGGTAGACTAATCGCTTGTAAACTAGGCCTTTCTATGATCTTATCCCTAATCTTGATCATATGTTCAATGTTTATTTTGTCCATCTTAAATATCATCATCATATCTGAATTATTTATTTATTTTCCCTTTAGCCATAACGAACTAATTTCGAAATAATTTCTGATTCAATCACCCTTATGTAAAGCTCGAATTAGTTTGATAAGGATTAAAATGTTTTCCTTGTCTTCAGTCATTTCTTCCTAATAAGTGTATTGTTTTTCAAAATTGATACTTCACCTAAAGGACAGATACTTATATTTTCCTAATCATGATCCGCTAGTTGAATCTCCAAAAAAACTCCATTGAAATTCTTAGGGATATAGTTGAAATAATTTTGACGACTTACGATGGCGAGACAGCAGCGCACTGTCGCCATTTATTCGAATTAACGAGACTGCGTGTTCACTGCAGCCAACAGCGCACTGGCGAGGCACGACCCCTAAAGTTGAAATTATTCCAAGTAAACGTAGGTAATCGAATGTTGCTAAAATTATATTTTAGTTGTCCTCTTTTGATCTTAGTTATCTTTATGTCAATATTGGATAGTGTTAATAAAATATCCGATAATCATATCATATTTGAGTCACGAAACCAAGGGTTTACTACAGCCAGTTGTACACTGGCGAGGCATAAACTCTCGGTAAAATGACTTCAGACATGATTACAGTTTTCAGATTCTATAAAAGTTAGGAAAATGACCTATTTGTCATATTGATTCAAAGCCAATACTAGTAAAAAATTTATAAGTTGGGTAGCATGCCTCCCAACCCAACATCATATTGTCCTTATGACCTATTAACGAAGTAATTGAATGATACTAATAGGTTTACCTAGAATATGGAGTTTAAAGGTCCCTAACTCATTGGTCGACCAAGGCCTTAGATAAGAAGATAGTAGGATGGTTGTATAAGCACGAACACCGGATAAGGCTTAGATTCTCAAGGAACTTGGACGACCTTTGCCTTCTTTCAATCATAAATCTCGCGTACCTTTTTTTGACAATCTGGACTGATGCTGCTATTATAGCCTAGTTTTGCAAGATTATTTTTTTCTTATTGAGCTTGATTCAAGACATATTTACTGGGGATACCCACTAGCATATTGTCTAATTAGAATCTGTGTATTATGGTCTGATCAACCATAGTACATTGGTTCGCTTTTCATATGATTAACCTACGTGGATTGAGATATATGTGTGTCTAGGATCTCATCCGCAACTGCCTTGACAACTCCCTTAGAAATATCCAATAGCCCTTGGAACCTCGTATTCACATTCGATCCCCTCTCCCTTGAACTCTTTATTGTTTTCACCTTTACTTAATTAAGAAAAACAAAATGCTTGTATTTGAGAGAAGATAGACACAATATGTCCCCCTTAGTTCACCATACCACCTTTGGCCATGAAAGCTATTACACCATCGTTTTCCTTCCATTTGAAATCAGAAAACGATCTTCAAACTTGATCCATATCTAATGTATCATGTTATCTATTACACCATGACGACTTGAATTTCTCTAACTTCATTAATCATAAAACCTTGTCTTTGTTTAATTTCGAGAAAAAAATTCTTGATGTATATAGGTTGCCAGCCCTCTAAATTTTTGGATTTACTAGTATTATTGATTGACTAGGATAAGTTGCTTCCCACTAGGATGACAAATTAGTTCCTCATAAACACCCACTTTCTATTTAGATTCTTTTGGTGTCCCTTATCGTGACATTGATATTCGGAGCACGAGACCAGTAGTTACCTTCCAACAAATTCATATACAAGACCTAGACGAGTCCACCTTCATGTAAGCATATTATGTCCCACTCAAACACGTCCCCTTGTACTCTATTTTTATGATAAGACTTTCAGGTCAAAGGTGCTAAACTATAACCCTTACCATAATAACGATATGCATCCCGACTACAATTAGAGACTCAACCTCGACTCAAACCTTTTGATCCAACATATGGTTGTGATCTACTCGAAGCCTACTACACGCATGTCACTAATGTGCCACTCAATTGAGTCCTCTTGTGCTACTTAAACACAAGTCATAAAAGGTATATTTTTGGGCTTAAGAAACCTAGTTAACCCATTCGATTGATAAATAACCCAACCACTTGAATTTGAACCTATGCTAGGTTACCTTAACCTAATAGAAATGGTTCAAATTGATTTCACGGGATCTTGTCCAGCCAATATAGATTAAAACCCAAGTTTCATTCAATCAACGTTGTTTTTCTAATTAGGGAATCCATTAAGACCCGGTTAAACCCAACCATGTATGTCGCCATATTTGGACTATAAAACCAAACTTTACGAAATAGGTCCCTATACCTAATATGAAGTCTCCATCTCATGGTTCACTAATCCTCCTTCCATAGATCCTTTACCCGTATCCCTTCGTAGCATATGTTATGCGATGAATGGAATGATGTCGTACCAACTTGTTTCTGGTTATGCTTGACCAAGACCTCACCTACTACTTTAATGAAACATGATCATGGATAATGTTAAATAAGTAGTACCTAGGCTTCCTATAGAATCCATGACTATGATTAGAAGTACCTCATATCCTCATATATCACCTCGAAAATTGACCTTCTTAGAAGTCCTATTACTGTGCTTTTCGCGATTAACAATTTTTACAAGTTGGGTAGAACCATGAGTCTAGTGTACTCTATCGCTTAGAATGGGAGGCCATTCGTAACCATTCTTCCATTTGTTTGGAAGTTGCAACCTTGATTCTTCAAATTACATTCTATCATATAATCATGTCTTCGTTTGTGCATAAAGATAACCGCGGTAAAAGATCGCAACCTTGATTCTTCAAATTCCATTCTATCATATAATCATGTATTAGTTTAAGTCGAGAACAAAATTTTCGAGGTGTATAGATTCAAGCCTCATATTCCAAGCCTCTCTAGAAAGTAAGGTTCTTGAATTAGCAAATGTTTAGGGTAGGTTGGTTTCCAATTGAACTAATAAAATGACGGTTCATAACATCCACTGCTATTTGTATCATTTGATACCCTCGACCATGACTTTGATATTGGGAGAACAACACTAGCATTTTTCTTGCAACAAACTTCACACTCATGAACTAGATTAGTCAAGCTGCATGCATGACATACAAGTCCCATGCAAACCCACCTTCTTGTGCTCCATTCCAATTGTACCACGGGTATGACACATTTTCCCTTAGAACAAACCATAGAGGCCATTTTGTTCCATTTGATATTAACCATACAAATATCGACCCATTCCCTTAAATAAACTAAATACCCAAGTTTCATGCAAGACACGTCACACCCATGACATACGCTTTTCACTCAAGCAAGCACCTGCCTCCTACACAACACCAAACGCCAACCCATAAATATTAGTCGTTATGACTTAAAGATTTTGAACACTTACCTAATCAAGTTCTATAAAAAGGCTCCTGTACGTACTAAAGACTTCCACCTCTTAACCCATGAACTCTTTCTTCCCAAAATTTCTTTAATCTCATCTCTTAGTACCTATGTTAGGCGAACACTGAAATTCCTCTTGAACCGACACATTTAGTTACATTCGAACAGGAGATGCCTACTATCTTGTTGGAGCATGACCCCCATAGGAACGATGTTAAATAATAATAACTTTCTCTATGGAATGGTTGACCCAAAACACCCTGGAAATACTTAGTCATCCTTTGGAGCCATGGTTATAGACAGAAGTATCCAGTATTTACATATCCTTCCTTAGAATTTGACCTTTCCGAAGTCTTGTAACGATGATTTTACACCGTTAGCCAATTCCTATAAGTTGGGTAGGACCTTGAATCGTGAATGTCCCATCTTGTAGAATATAACATTAATTTGGATTCCTTTATTAACTACTTCCACCAACCATTTGGAAATCGAGTTACGATTTGACGTACGTGCCCTCCCTTGTATTAAATCTCGTTATCTTTACATTTATATATATATATATATATATATATATATAATTTTAATTTTGAGGACAAAAATTTTTATAAGTTGGGTAGGATATAATACCTCCTGAATTTTCAAAACTTTTATTATTTTAATTTAGGGATATCTTTTTAAGATTTTGGTATATGATAAATGGAGTTTAAAATTTAAAAATCACAAATATTTTTTACACATATATCTTTTCACAAAAAATAATTTCTAGTTTATTTCAGAATTTATTTATTTTATCTTATCTTATTGTTTTATAATTTTTAGAATTATTTTAAGGACTTTAAGGACTCCATTTATTTAATAATTATCAATATCAAATATTTCTTATATGATATGAATGGGTAACTGTTACAAATATATACCTATAGATTATTCTAGAAAATTATTTGAGACTTTTGGAAAAAATAAGAAATATATTAAGTATTTATTTGAGACTGTTTGTTAACAGTACACTAGTAATATGCGTCCAAGTATGACTTGGGTGCTACCGATGATGGGTCGATACTATAGTGCATGTGTATGAGTGGCTTAGTGTTGGTAGACGCTCTCAAAATTATGAAGTTATTCCTAATAACTTCTATGACTTGTCACGAGACTGTTAGAAATTTTATTGTGCCCTGTCGATTCATGAGATGAAGAACATAAATTAAATTACAGAAGCCTACCTAAATCCATTGCTAGACTTGATGGATCTTGAAGTGAACGTCTCTTTATTGGGTTCGATCTTCCAACTTGCTACGACCCTTAATGACAAAGAAGAATTCGAATCCTTTGTCCCTCTCTTTCTGTTGATGGGGATGCAGAAGAGAAAAGAGAACCTCTCTTTTGGTGGCCGTATAAGTTGGGGACCATAACCCTAATGAATACATATATTTATATGTTTTGATATTTCTAATTTGGCGCCTCATCAAATTAGAATTATCTCCGGTATCTATACATTAATTCCATGACAATTATACCCTTAAGACAATTTTCAAATAGACCACTTTAATTTGGCTTAATTATTTAGATAGCCCAAGCACAATTAATTTTACATGTGTGGCCCCTTAATTATTGAATAATTCCAACAATCTCCCACTGGGCCACATATGTAACCTTATAATTGTATTAACCTTAGTGAGCTCATAAATTGTTATCTTATCCTTAGGGTATATCCGGACAATCTCGTCCATTAACCATATCAACGTAGGATCAAAGCGGCCTTCGTCACATATAGCGTAACTAAACCATCAATGGTCACATATACCAATATAGCTAAACGACATAGATCAATCATGGATGCGTAGCATGAAAATTACACGTAATGTTATCAATACATGTCTATTTCCAACTGGTCCTCCTTAACTTTAGTGAGATCAATACTTTAACATAATGAAAACAGAATGAACTAAATTTCTATATATCTGATCAGATAAATATCCAAAATACTTTCATACACAAATGTTTCCAAAACCAAATAGCACCCAAATACATAAAATACAAACTCCCACTATATTGCCATAATCTTAATTAACACCCATATGAGCAGTATGCTCATGAAAGACCTTGGGTGATAATACTTTTGTAAGCAGATCCGCTAACATAGAGTTTGTCCTAATGTGCTATATGGACATTTTAACCATTCTGAATTCTTTTCTTCACAACTAGAAACTTTATGTCAATATCCTTGACTTATAAAAGTTTCTGTTGTTATTAGAATGCAGTACTGCTGATTTATTGTCACACCATAATTTATGTGGACTTTCAACACCTACTATAGGCGCAGCCTTGTGATAAAATTTTGCAACCATATTCCCTGAATAAATGGCCCACAGCATGTTATAAACCTTGCTGCCATGGTGGAAGAAATTATGAGTGCATGTTTGACACTCATCCAAAATATATCTCCATTAGTCAGCATAACCTGATGGAGATCTCCTGCTGTGTTAGCATCCAACAAAATCGGAGTCGGAATACCTTATGATCTCCAGAATTATCCGATCTCCTACAAAGAGCATATAATTTTTTGTTCTCTATTAATTACTTAAGTAGTTTGGCTGCTACCCAATGATCCATCCATATTTGCTTAAATATCTGTCTAACATCCTAATATGTATGCAATATCCTGACGCGTACATACTTGAGCATACATTAGACTCCCTACAACTGATCATGAAGGAAAAATCTATTGTATTTTCTTATTTTTAAGGCTAACCTTAGGGCACTTGATTGAGACCGAATTTGTCTCCTTTAACGAGAGGTGTCACCTGGTTTGCATTGAATATTTCAATCAATATACAAAACCAGAAAATTATTTCTACTCCCACTGAACTTGTGGTACACACAATCTTCAATAGTGTTCATCTCAAAACCAAATGAGATAATCACTTAAAGCACCTTTGACGAAAAGCTTGCTTGAGTTCATAAATAGATTTTGTCAGTTTGCAAACCATATTCTTTGGGTCTTTCGACACAAAGTTTTTTGATTGCACCATATAAACTGTTTCATCAATGTTAATGTCGTTTTTATATCCATTTAATGTAATTCAAGATCAAAATGTGCAGCATGTGCTATGATTGTTTTAAAGGAGTTTTTCAAAGATACCGAAGAAAAAAAAACTCTTTAAAATCAATCACAAAATTTTGAGTAAAGTCACTAGCTACAAGACGTACTTTATACCTCTCCACATGACCCTTCGAATCCTTCTTGGTTCTAAATGTCCATCAATAGAATTCATACCTTTTGATAATGGGACAAGTTCTTAAACTTTATTGTCTTGCATGGACTTATACTCCTTATTTATTGTATCAATCCACTTTGAGAACTGGAACTTTTCATGGCCTGACGGAAGTTGATTAGATCATCTTCCAGTATCCATAGTCTTTCTCACATTCCTAGGTAAATATGACAAATATTATCCAAAATTATATTTTTCCTTTCTCTGGTGGACCATCTTAATATTACCGGTTCTTGAGGTTGTTGAGTTTGTTCCTTAGGAATAATTACCTTATCTTGAATGGGGTGCCGCTACGTTGTTGTTATTAAGGTATCTCAACAACGAATTATAGAGGTAATTCGATATTGTCTTATTGAGGCTCCGAATTCACTTCTTGATCATGACAGGTATAGAATCCTGCACATTGTCAAAAGTAATAGTAGGAATCGTAATTGATTCCTTCTCAAAGAAAATGATCATGACTTTATTTCTTTCCCAAACTCAACATCCTCAAAAAATATTATACTTCTCGTCTCAAAAAAAATTCTTAGTGTGGGATTGTATAATTATCAACCCCTTCATCTGTAGCATAACCAATAAAGTAGCTGCTTATAATTTAACTTTGGTCTGTCCTTCCATTACACATTCAATATAAACATTAAAGTCTATAAAGTCAATAGAATCTAAATCTCATCAGACACAAATCGTTCAACTCTATTTCTAGATATGTGACCTAATCGCTAATGTCATAATGAGGCTAAAAAAATATAGTTAATTTTGCATTTAGTACCACATGACTGCACTTGCAAGGTTTCATTATAAGATACAATAATTTCAACTGAATATAGGTTATTATAAACCTTAAGGGAACCGTTACCAATAATATTTGAATTTGAAGATAGACTAAACCTGTTGTTTCCAAATGAACAATGATAACCAGATTTGTCCAATAAGGAAATCGAAACTGAATTCCGTCTAAAAGACGGTACAACAAAAGTGTCTATCAAATCCAAATAATCACGGTTTCTAATAATAACAAAAAATATAATATTGCTTCCATTTCTACCGAATTGTCGTCACCCACATAGATGTATCTTTCACCATCAATTGACTTTCGGTAACTCAAACAACCTTGCTAAGAACACTAAAGTGGGTAGTCGCACCAGAATATAACCACCATAAGTTTCTTGGTACTAAAGCTAAATTAACCTCAGAACAGACCAAATTTAGAAATATATTTTTCTTTATATGCCATACGTTGTACTTTGTACATTTCTTCTTTGTCTGTCCCGACTTGTCACAAAAGAAACAACCCTTAGTTTTTATATTATTGTTTCATTTGAGATGGACCCTTAGCAGCTACTGTATTCATTTTCCTTTTGCCCTTAAAGTTTATCCTATTAAACATAAAAATTAAATTTTTATTGACATATATTATAGCAATATTAACTGTAAAGAGAACAAAGCAACAAAAAACAGACATGCTCTAATTAATAACCAAAGAGTAAAATATAGTCAAATAAACTAAAATAATGGTGAACCCCATCTCAAGATACCTAGTACATCATTAATATCAAGTCTTTGGACAGTAATATTAACTGCAAGTGGTACTCTTGGTGTAATGATCAAACGTTGACAATAAGTCATGTCCAATAATAAGCCTATCTTTGGATCAAATTATTATTTACATGTAAACCTTATAATTGTCACACATTTATCACCACAAGTATGTGTGCAATTCAGCCAAGTATTAACCTTCCTTTGGACCGGCTAATACCCGTATGAATGTACACACACAAATATCTGACATCCCTCATAGACTATCTCCACAAGAGAGGTCACTTTGGTGACATCTTGTTTCAAAGGGTCTATTTAGAATATTAGACAACTATTGCTAGTCACAAAAGGCACCAAAATTTTGAATGTTGACTAAATCTTTATGTGACTGAATCATATTCAAATCCTCATGTACATACATAATTGAACATTATGACTCATATAAAATAATAATGGTAACTATCATATTTGCAATAATAAAAATTGCCAACAGTGTCAAGAACAATGCATGTCACAAATATTTACATCCAAAACAGAAGTTATATATGGACTCAACTGACATTATTCTAAACTTAGTGTCTTTGAAAGATTTAAACTATATAGATACTTAATCAAAGCTTTCTGCGCTAAATATTTATTTATATCTGAAACTTGCCATTACCAAGATACCGAATTCTTAATTATCAAAAAAGTGCTACACTAAAACACATTTTTTTATATCCTCCACTATGCCAGCGCCCTCAATTGAAATAAGTTCGCGAGGTTGCTAATGATAATATGTCCATAGAATCAAGCCAACATAAATTAGAGAATGGGATCAATAAACAATAATTACTACAACATAAATAAATTATTCATAGAGAATTGGATAACAAAATTATACATCCATCCTTGTGACTTTAGTAATTAAAGACTGCTGGAGAGTTGGATCAATAGATAATAATATCTAACACATTAATTCATTACTTCAACATAAGTTAGAAAAAATTAGAATAAAGTGGATATTAAAAAATTACATAATATTCTCCACCCACATGCTGGATATTAAACACAAATAGCTAAAACCTACAAGCCAATATACGGTATGTAAATATTATGGATTACTGAGGTTCGTATAAGCCAATACCTACACTTTGCCAAAACCTACAAATATTTGTGGATTACTGGATTACTGAGGTTCGTATAAGCCAATACCTACGGTATCCTCCACTATGCCAAAACCTACAAATAGCCAAAACCTACAAGCCAATACACAAATAGCCAAATGAGGTCGAAGTGGTAGGATTACTGAGGTTTGTATAAATTAATATATGTTCAGTAAACCGACGACCTTTAAACAGAAAGGATTGGAGGACACGTATAGAGAGAGAGAGCATTATACGAAAATTTAAAATATTGTTGTTAACAATATGAACATTATCTCTTTTCTTTGATCCAACAGACTTAAAATTAAATGAGATGTAATCATCTAGGGTTCCTGAATATCAACAAAAACTGATTCTAAAACGTCAATCTCATAAATCAAACAGGGAAGCTCTGATACCACTTGTTAGAAATTTTATTGTGCCATGTCGATTCATGAGATGAAGAACATAAATTAAATTACGGAAGCGTACCAGAATCCATTGGTAGACTTGATGGATCTTGAAGCGAACGTCTCTTTATTGGGTTCGATCTTCCAACTTGCTACGACCCTTAATGACAAAGAAGAATCTGAATCCTTTGTTCCTCTCTTTCTGTTGATGGGAATGCAGAAGAGAAAAGAAAACCTCTCTTTTGGTGGCCGTATAAGTTGGGGACCATAACCCTAATGAATACATATATTTATATGTTTTGATATTTCTAATTTGGCCCCTCATCAAATTAGAATTATCTTCGGTATCTACACATTAATTCCATTATAATTATACCCTTAAGCCAATTTTCAAATAGACCACTTTAATTTGGCTTAATTATTTAGATAGCCCAAACACAATTAATTTTACATGTGTGGCCCCTTAATTATTGAATAATTCCAATAGAGACATCACATGACACTATTAGTGAGGGTTCATTATGTTGGCACAAGCTTACGTATTTGACTGATCATCGATGCGAACGGTTCGTGTGTCGGTACATATAGTGATCAAATAGAGTCTAGCTTAGTGACTTGCATTGAGATATGTTTTGTCATAGTCATGATATAACTTGTGCAAATCCATTAGCGAGGAAGACTATGAGTAGGCATACGAGACAGACGCTTGCATTAATTAGCCTAAGTGTTGCCCGGGTATGGTTATTACTTCATGTATATGGGTGTATTGCTAGAGGATAATCCTGCAGCGACCACTGACTTCACATCAGGTAAGGTCGAAAGGTATTCTAGTATATGCATAAGCCTCTAGCAGGATGCTACGCTTTATTCCTTTGACCTACTCATACGTACCAAAGTCATCTTCACTATGCATTCACATAGATGGTTAGCGATGCTTGTTATTTATCATTTATTTAGTTTATATTATGGTATTATTATTTTTATCTTGTTACGCCCCACTAAGGACCTTGATTTTTTCCAGATCCAGACGAGCATTTGTATCCTACTGTCTACGGTCCGGGGATTGAGACAGGTTATCTTGCTGAGGACTTAGAGGTTTTGCTTGAGGAGTTTTCCTGATCCAGAAGTATGCAGTTTAGAGCCATGGACATTTTATCTAGTTAGCCTATGTCTTGACTAGTATTTTATTTCAGTACTTTACTATTTCAGCATTGTATTTCTTTTCCATGGATGTATTCTACTAGACTATTTTTAGACATATTAGTTGTATTGGATATTCAGACCTTTATTACATTTTATTTCAGTTATCTTTATATTTCATTATGTATTGTTATTGTTGTTATGTGGATGAGATTACAGTGGATATGGGTTGCGTGTGACTGTAAATATTTTACAACGTCGTATGCCTGGATTAAGTTCACTAAACTAGGAAATTTATTCTAGATCATATCAGCTGGCATGCTCTTGTCTTAAGTTCCTATATATATTGGGTGTAGTCACCGTCCTAGTTGACCTATGAGCATATACTAGGAAATTTATTCTAGCCATGTGTTTGACCTATGAGCATATACTAGTGTAGTCACCGTCCTAGTTGACACTAAGCACGAAAATAAGAATCAACGGTAGAAAGGATTCAAGCAAGATACAATTCAAGGAGGTCGAACAAGAGTTCGAAATTTGAAGCCAAGGGAAGAGGTCAAGCTGAATGGATGAGATTCCTAGATTCTAATCCTATGTTGCAGGTTCACATCGATACAGTAACGTAACCGAAGTGACAAACTGGACCTGCATGGGCTACCAAAAAAACATGTAACGCCCCAGTCCCAAAATACTTAGGACTAGGTACGTATCCATGCCAGCTGCATACATACGAAGTATACACCAATATATGGAAACCTCGTATGAATACATAAGCTGTAAAATACAGTAAACCAAGAGTAATCTAATCTCATCCAAAAATTGAGAATAAAAGATATCATATAATCAACTGTAATAGTCTTTGAACAATACGTTGGGCGGAGACAAAGTCCACTACCAACTATCTCAAATAAAATGTACAAGAAGGAATAGATGAAATAACAAGACTAGCCAAGTGCAATCATCTTCGAAAGGATGGAGAAGATCACGGCCTCGACTCGAACACCTGCAATATCATAGAAGCACACACACTTGGAGAGATAACCAGGTCCTCAGAAGGACGTAACAAGATACAGGAAGAACATGCCATATGAACAGAATATAAATGCACCATAAAATAAAGATAAAGTAAAAGCGTCCAAACCATAACACGGCTCAATATCCCATTATCGAAACAGTAGGCTATCCCTACAACCAAACAAGGACAAGGGTAACTTACTATTCCGCGATGTGACATTTTCCCATGCCATGATTGGAACATAAAATTTTCTAAGGTCTCCTAACCTTTCTAGTAGGCAATTTAGAAGACATCTTGATGTATGGACAGGTGAAGGCTGACTCCCCCAGGACAACTCACAACACGCACATGTCACGTACCAATACTATCAGCCGGCATAACTCGAGGCTAGCGACCCACGTGATCCATCAGTCTACATAGCTCGAGGCTAGTGACCCTCGCGACTCGACTACCGTAGTACGCAGTTACTACAGCTTTTGGATTTGGGTAGCCCATACATTTAACTGTCTTCTCCCTCCCAAGGTCCCTAACAGAAGGTAGTTCACTAAGACTAGGTCCATATGCATACAAAAGACAAGAAGGAAAAATAACCGAAACAAAATAAAGTGAACAAAATAGCAAGTAATGGATCCAACTGAAAACAGATAATAAATATGCAGTAAATAAATAAATAAAGATGCATCTAATTATAAACAGTAAATAAGGCAAGGTATCTTGCATGAGGGTGGTACGAGAAGCAGCAAAATCCAACAATCAGAATCGTCAACACGAAAGTCAAAATCCACAAGAAGCTCTGGATGCTGAAACAAACATCACGAACGAGTTTGGAATAAAAGATTTGCCTAGAAAATGCCTGTCTAAAAGTCAAATTCTGGAACAGGGGCAACTTCGTAATTTTGGGTCAAAACGATATCCGCCGTTGGACCCGCTTTG
Source organism: Iris pallida (assembly GCA_029216955.1). NCBI lineage: Eukaryota > Viridiplantae > Streptophyta > Magnoliopsida > Asparagales > Iridaceae > Iris > Iris pallida. The sequence goes on from JANAVB010008400.1 coordinate 9,369,109, forward strand.
CACCGAAATGTGCGCCAGAACCTACGGTCTCTAAAGTTGTCAAAGTACATGTCTATAGATTTGTTTTGATGAGACGAACCCAACGGTATGTCAAATTTTGGATTCCGGTGGGCTGTGCACAAAATCGCCCGTTGAGTGGGATTGTGGGCCCGCCAAAATAGCGTCCCGATCAACGGTCTCAGAATCGGACCAAACTTGGCTCACAGGACCAGAAAAATATTTCGAGCCCAATGGCGCAAGTTTCATCGCGATATGATGAGTGTGCACAAAGTTGTGACTTAATTTGCAAAGGGTCGATACGGGGTATCTCGACGGATACGCACTGATTTCGTCGCGCACATACAACGAAATCGGGTTCCGTCAGTTCCCACACGTCGACAACATCCATACGCGCCTTTCGATGCGTATAGTGCGCGACCACGTCGCCCGGTTTGTCGGGGAGCACGCCGAATCGGGTGTTTTTCCACTTTTTGAAAACAGAATTTACAGTTTTTCGGGAAACTTTAACAACGTGTAACTTTCTACATACCAGATAAAAAGTAAATCCAGAAGGTGCGTTACAATCTCGGTTATGTTATCTTTGACTGTCTTCAATTAGTTTCTACAAATCCTTAATGCACAGCAAGAAAATTGGCCGACAAGTCGTCGTTTAGATTTGAATTTAACAGTCTAGAAAAATAGATTTTTTTGCTAACTTCGGTTCGATTTTTCGAACCAGCTAGATGATTATGTCGAAATCCATTTGGAGGATCTCGAAGAGGGTCACTCTACTTTCCAGAAAATCTTACGGATCAAAAATCGGTGCTACGAGTAAAAAGTTACGTCGTCGGAAAGTAAGGTACCTTGAGTGGAAAAACTGCTTCGTAGATGACGAGGGGCTGACTTCCGATGCTCCGTTCGTCGCGCACACAACTCCGTCGTTGGTGAAATGAACTCGTAGGCGAAGAGGATATGTTCTGCCAAAATTTTTGCTTTGGGAGCCTAGGGTTTTGAGGTATATGGAGGAAGTTAAATATATAACAAGTGGAGCGAAAAATCCTAATACTACTACTATTACTAATATTAATAACCCATACACGGTTTCTCACGGAAAAGTTGGGTTGCTGGCTGCTGAACGCAGCAAGTATAGTTAGGAGTGGGGCCCGCCCCTTTAAGTGGGGTGGGTTGATTTAATTTTTTTTTTCTTTTTCTCTTCTTTTTCTTTTCTTTTCTTTTCTTTTTCTTATTCTCTTTCATTTCATTTCTTTCGTTTCTTATCTTTTGCTTTCAAATCTTTTTAAATATATATAACTATATATATATGTATATATCACCATAATCTATAAAAAATCCAATAACAATTTAAATGACACATATCCAATATTTAATATATTTAAGCATTTATATATATATATATATATATATATATATATATATATATATATATATATATATATATATATATATATATATATATATATATTAAATCCTTAATAAATTAACTCAAAATAATAATAATAATATCTAATAGGATAACATATTTATTAAATCTCCACAAATTTGAAATAAAGTTTAATATTATCTAATTATATATATGCTGCATCTAAAATATATTTTTCCATATATACACAAATTTAAATTGCCATAAAAGGCAACAATAATAATAATATCACATAATATCAAATAATATCATCAATAATAAAATGCCTATTAAATTTCTACAAAATAACTTTAGTAATAATAAAATAGTAAAAATCATCCCAATGGGTGTACTTTACCGCTCACCCATGTATGGGTCCAGAAAATTGTACCATCTTATAAAATATTATTTTATTAATAAAACCTAAATTTTATACCAAAAGTCAATAAATATTCAACAAGTCTCAAAATTATTTAAAAATATTTGTACACACATGAAATGTTCCTATATGGCCACCTTAGTCACCCCATATTCTCACGTGGGCCTAAATTTGGCTCGGGCCCTGTTCGGACTGAATTGGCCAAACCGGGTCATCAAAAAAATAAATAAAACCATAAATTGTATAAATTCATTTTTAAGTCCAATAAAATAAAAAATATAATTAAAAAATAGGTGATTTTATATCCTACCCAACTTACAAGAATTTCGTCCTCGAAATTTAGGATTAATAGGGTAGATAGGGTTGAGGGATAGGAAGAGTTCGCCAATACCAAAATGCAATTAAATTTTGGAGGAGGCAATAAAACGGCGTTCAACATAACCATGCATTAGAAAATTTGGGGAGTCGATATATACAAAATATATCATGGTTATGGTATTGAATAAGAGTTGCTAGTGAAGGTAGCAAAATTTTGATAATCCAATTTGGAGGGTAATAAGGAATTGAGTAGATCAAAGAGAATAAATTAGACGTTTAGGAGATGTGATTCCTTAAGGGAGCACTGGATACTAATCGTCTTGGTCGAGGGTTTGATTAAGTGATGATTAGAATCACTCTCGAGTGCTCAAGAATAATTGGGAGGGCACGATAACAATTCTAGGGTTGAGGAATAAGGAGTAGTTAAAGGCGAGGATACAGCCACATGAGTCGGTCGGTGGCTATCTACATTTGTGTATTCGCAACTGATAGGCAACTAAAGGTGATACCTTGAGTCGACCTATCAAGTACAGTGCCTTGTCTTTCCAAAATGAGTAAAAGACAAGAACAACAAAGGTTTCAAAGACGGTGTTATATATTGAGTACGAATTGCGGGGTCCATAGACGGCAAAAATAATTCAAAAGAGAATTGCCAAGGCTGTCGCGAACGAGACTCTAAGGCAAGTTTACTATGTCTTCATCCACGTAGAATAATATGTGATAAGCGAACCAAAGTGCAATAGGTCGATCAGACCATCATGCACTGGTTCTGATTAGACAATATGTTAGTGGGTGCACCCAATAAAATATGTCATGATCAAGCTTGATAAAGAAATAAGCTTGCAAAACTGAAGCTATATTAGCAGCATGGGATAGTCAAAATATGTGCAAGGGAGGTACTGATGAAAGAAATTAAATAGTATCGGATCTTTTAAAATCAAGGCTCGTCCAAAGTTTGGGCCTATGCAGTTGTCCTAGTGTTTCTTCATTTATGGCTTGGTAGACTAGATAAGGTAGGGTCCTTTGAATTTAGAGTCTAAGTGAACTTACCAATATGGTTCCCAAGAAAAAAGGTTTGTTAGGTGGTGAGGTATTCTACCCAACTTACAAGAGTTAAACTAATAGTATCATGGGACAATGGGTCAAGCAATCAAGATAAAGTACAAATTTTAAGCATTTAAAGAATTAAGTAGAACAAAATCACATATCGGGTCGAAAGAATTGAGTCGAGGTGGAATCCCTATCCGTGGTCGAAAATATATCGGTATCATGGTAAAGGTTATAGTTTGGCCATTTTGATCAGAAGGTCATATCATGAAAATAGTGTACAAGGAGATGGGTTTTGGTAGGACATGATATATCTACAGGAAGGTGGGCTCGTCTAGGTCTTACATATAAAATTTGTTGGAAGGAAAAGTTTAGTGTTGTGCTCCAAATATCCAAGTCATGGTAAGGGACGCCAAAAGATCTAAAATAGAAAGTGGGAGTTCACGAGGTGATAATTAATGCACAAAAATAAAAATAAAAAAGATCAAGTTAAAGCATGATGTAAAATTTATTTAAAGAATCCAGTAAAAAATAATAATTTAGGGGCACAGTTCCGGAGAGAAGATAGTCTCCTAGATGAATACAGTTAAGGAACCATTAAATCATTAATCAAATTGCAAGTGGGTTAGAAGGTCGCAATTAAAAGATCTAGAATTGAAGGAAGGTCGACTAAGTCAGTGTGAAAATACAGTCACATAGCTGGGTAGATGACTAACAACACTGGTGTATATACTACTATCATGGTCATGGGTACCATGACAATTAGTGTGGAATACTCAGTAGGGTTATCTTGGGACCTACCATTAAAATTTCAACCCGAGTTTCCTCCAAAAAGTTTCAAAAATAAACTTTCAAAAATAAACCATCAAAATTTGTATTCACTCCATGCAGTTCAAATTCATCATAAAAATTTTTTAAATCACTCTTATAAATCTCAAAGCAAAATTTTATCACGTTACTACTAACCCTTTTCCCAAAATTAACGTTTAAATTCAACTATTTAACTCAAAAGTTCATAATTTACGAATCCATAAAAATTTCACAATCAATCAAAAATTTAACACTCTAAAATTTTCAAATGACTCATAATAAAACTCTTAGCATATTAAAAGCAATCTCAAAAATTTAGCTCAATGCTCTCATCAATTTTAACTTCTATTCATGCTAAGTTATTCCCATAAAATCACAACTTTTAAATGGTAACTTCCTTTAATCAATCAAAATAACTTTCCATCACAGCCTTCGAAATTCTGCCAAAAATTTTAATATTAGCAATCCCACATTAAACTAAATTTTTAAATAATCACATCAGTCAAAATCTTTTTTTTTACCAAAAATCTAAATAGTTTTGTAAATCCTCAATCATAGGACACAATTTAAAATAAAGAAAAATTTCCAAAAATTGTTTTCAATTATTGTAAGCCAAAATTCACCATTATTACTTTCACTTAAAATTCAAAATTTACTAAACATGAAAATCGCAAGTTATACAACTTAGTTTAAATAATTCCTATGGCCATTTTTAAAAACTAAGATCATTTTCAAACCAAATTTATAACAGTTCAAAGGTGTATAACCATACTCCAATAAATCATAATCATCAAACCTCGAAAATCAAGTAAATTTTATATTTGTTCAAAGATGTATAGCTATAACCCCATAATTCGTAAATATCAAAACTCAAAAAATCCAATCAATTTCTTAAATCAATGGTATAAAAATTTTAGCTATATATTTATATATATTTTTTCTTCCTGCAGTATCAATCCTATGGTGTTTACTATTTAGAAATCTCAAGATTAAAACTTTCCGTGGCAATATCCTACTTTATAAATTACTAATCATTAAATCACACTTTAAAGAAAAACCTTACTAACTCAATTAGAGTCTTAAATGTATTCCAATTGCCAATATAACCATTTTAGCCATGTGTTTGACCTATGAGCATATACTAGTGTAGTCACCGTCCTAGTTGACACTAAGCACGAAAATAAGAATCAACGGTAGAAAGGATTCAAGCAAGATGCAATTCTAGGAGGTCGAACAAGAGTTCGAAATTTGAAGCCAAGGGAAGAGGTCAAGCTGAATGGATGAGATTCCTAGATTCTAATCCTATGTTGCAGGTTCACATCGGTACAGTAACGTAACCGAAGTGACAAACTGGACCTGCATGGGCCACCACAAAAACATGTAACGCCCCAGTCCCAAAATACTTAGGACTAGGTACGTATCCATGCCAGCTGCATACATACGAAGTATACACCAATATATGTAAATCTTGTATGAATACATAAGCTGTAAAATACAGTAAACCAAGAGTAATCTAATCTCATCCAAAAATTAAGAATAAAAGATATCATATAATCAACTGTAATAGTCTTTGAACAATACGTTGGACGGAGACAAAGTCCACTACCAACTATCTCAAATAAAATGTACAAGAAGGAATAGATGAAATAACAAGACTAGCCAAGTGCAATCATCTTCGAAAGGATGGAGAAGATCACGGCCTCGACTCGAACACCTGTAATATCACAGAAGCACACACACACCTGGAGAGATAACCAGGTCCTCAGAGGGACGTAACAAGATACAGGAAGAACATGCCATATGAACAGAATATAAATGCACCATAAACTAAAGATAAAGTAAAAGCGTCCAAACCATAACACGGCTCAATATCCCATCATTAAAACAGTAGGCTATCCCTACAACTAAACAAGGACAAGGGTAACTTACTATTCCGTGATGTGACATTTTCCCATGCCATGATTGGAACATGAAATTTGCTAAGGTCTCCTAACCATTCTAGTAGGCAATTTAGAAGACATCTCGATGTATGGGCAGGTGAAGGCTGACTCCCCCAGGACAACTCACAACACGCACACGTCACGTACCAATACTATCAGCCGGCATAACTCGAGGCTAGCGGCCCACGTGACCCATCAGTCCACATAGCTCGAGGCTAGTGACCCTCGCGACTCGACTACCGTAGTACGCAGTTACTACAGCTTTTGGATTTGGGTAGCCCATACATTTAACTGTCTTCTCCCTCCCAAGGTCCCTAACAGAAGGTAGTTCACTAAGACTAGGTCCATATGCATATAAAAGACAAGAAGAAAAAATAACCGAAACAAAATAAAGTGAACAAAATAGCAAGTAATGGATCCAACTGAAAATAGATAATAAATATGCAGTAAATAAATAAATAAAGATGCATCTAATTATAAACAGTAAATAAGGCAAGGTATCTTGCCTGAGGGTGGTGCGAGAAGCAGCAAAATCCAACAATCAGAATCGTCAACACGAAAGTCAAAATCCACAAGAAGCTCCGGATGCTGAAACAAACATCACGAACGAATTTGGAATAAAAGATATGCCTAGGAAACGCCTGTCCAAAAGTCAAATTCTGGAACAGGGGCAATTTCGTAATTTTGGGTCAAAACGATGTCCGCCGTTGGACCCGCTTTGCACCGAAATACGTGCCAGAATCTACGGTCTCTAAAGTTGTCAAAGTACATGTCTATAGATTTGTTTTGATGAGACAAACCCAACGGTATGTCAAATTTTGGATTCCGGTAGGCTGTGCACAAAATCGCCCGTTGAGTGGGATTGTGGGCCCGCCAAAATAGCGTCCCGATCAACGGTCTCAGAATTGGACCAAACTTGGCTCACAGGACCAGAAAAATATTTTGAGTCCAATGGCGCAAGTTTCATCGCGATATGATGATTGTGCACAAAGTTGTGACTTAATTTGCAAAGGGTCGATACGGGGTATCTCGACGAATACGTACTGATTTCGTCGCGCACATGCAACGAAATCGGGTTCCGTCAGTTCCCACACGTCGACAACATCCATACGCGCCTTTCGATGCATATAGTGCACGACCACGTCGCCCGGTTTGTCGGGGCGTACGCCGTATCGGGTGTTTTTCCACTTTTTGAAAACAGAATTTACAGTTTTTTGGGAAACTTTAACAACGTGTAACTTTCTACATACTAGATGAAAAGTAAATCCAGAAGGTGCGTTACAATCTTAGTTATGTTATCTTTGACTGTCTTCAATTAGTTTCTACAAATCCTTAATGCACAGCAAGAAAATTGGCCGACAAATTGTCGTTTAGATTTGAATTTAACAGTCCAGAAAAATAGATTTTTTTGCTAACTTCGGTTCGATTTTTCGAACCAGCTAGATGATTATGTCGAAATCCATTTGGAGAATCTCGAAGAGGGTCAAGTCTACTTTCCAGAAAATCTTACGGATCAAAAATCGGTGCTACGAGTAAAAAGTTACGTCGTCGGGAAGTAAGGTACCTTGAGTGGAAAAACTGCTTCGTGGATGACGAGGGGCTGACTTCCGATGCTCCGTTCGTCGCGCACACAACTCCATCGATGGTGAAAAGAACTCGTAGGCAAAGAGGATATGTTCTGCCAAAATTTTCGTTTTGGGAGCCTAGGGTTTTGAGGTATATGGAGGAAGTTAAATATATAACAAGTGGAGCGAAAAATCCTAATACTACTACTATTACTAATATTAATAACCCATACACGGTTTCTCACGGAAAAGTTGGGTTGCTGGCTGCTGAACGCAGCAAGTATAGTTAGGAGTGGGGCCCGCCCCTTTAAGTGGGGTGGGTTGATTTAATTTTTTTTTTCATTTTCTTTTCTTTTCTTTTCTTTTTCTTATTCTCTTTCATTTCATTTCTTTCTTTTCTTATCTTTTGCTTTCAAATCTTTTTAAATATATATAACTATATATATATATATATGTATATATCACCATAATCTATAAAAAATCCAATAACAATTTAAATGACACATATCCAATATTTAATATATTTAAGCATATATATATATATATATATATATATATATATATATATATATATATATATATATATATATATATATATATATATATATATATATATAAATTAAATCCTTAATAAATCAACTCAAAATAATAATAATAATATCTAATAGGATAACATATTTATTAAATCTCCACAAATTTGAAATAAAGTTTAATATTATCTAACTATATATATGCGGCATCTAAAATATATTTTTACATATATACACAAATTTAAATTGCCATAAAAGGCAACAATAATAATATCACATAATATCAAATAATATTATCAATAATAAAATGCCTATTAAATTTTCACAAAATAACTTTAGTAATAATAAAATAGTAGAAATCATCCCAATGGGTGTACTTTACCGCTCACCCATGTATGGGTCCAGAAAATTGTACCATCTTGTAAAATATTATTTTATTAATAAAACCTAAATTTTATACCAAAAGTCAATAAATATTCAACAAGTCTCAAAATTATTTAAAAATATTTGTACACACATGAAATGTTCCTATATGGCCACCTTAGTCACCCCACATGCTCACGTGGGCCTAAATTTGGTTCGGGCCCTGTTCGGACTGAATTGGCCAAACCGGGTCCTCAAAAAAATAAATAAAACCATAAATTGTATAAATTTATTTTTAAGTCCAATAAAATAAAAAATATAATTAAAAAAAGTAGGGGGTTTTATACCAAGCTTTTCGAGCACGCTTGGCTTTATCTGTCTTAGTAGCAGGAACATAATATTTGTCCAAAAGCATCGGTTTGTATGCTTGTTGGTCAAATTGAACGACAAAAAATTTCTCAGTAGAGCCAATCTTCATGAAATAAGTGAAGAAAGTCGTCCCCAGCAGAATACAAAAAGTCCACAGACTGGGACATTTTATATATTAAAGAATAGAAAAATTACAACAGGAATCCTTAATAGAAACTTTGAGTACAAATAAATCTGAGGATTGGGGTGATGGAAGTTAAGTCTGCGTCAACTTCTTTACTCCGTTGACGATCCGATGTGAAGGTTGTTGAAGTTTGCTATCCTGACAACAAAGGGGGCTCTATCACTGAAAGCTCTCTCTAGAAGTCCTTAGCAAATATAGCATACGTAGCCTATGTCCCCTCATACGAGGATCACAATATCCTTTATTTATAGCTTTTCTTTACTGGAACAACTATGCGCATATAGGAAGAAAAACACAGTCTTTTGTCCTAGAGGTGCATGAAGATGAACAGGCGCATAAGGATCTGAAGTTAATGGGGGGTGAACGTGCACAAGAATCACGTATAGCCCACCACGTAGCTTGAGAGGTGCTGCACAAACCACTACCATGTCAGCACACGGGCGCTTCATAGGAACGACTATGCGTCTAACTGCATTTGACGCATAGGCTCTTCTATTGCATACTACAAACTGAAAATCGCATAAGACACTTAACCGCATAGGAGTAATCTAATACAGCTGTAAAGTGGAATGATTATAATGACATAATCGCTGACATCTCCTTGTAATCCACCATTTGTATACTGCCCAAGGCCCTTCTTCATGTCAGAGTTTTGACAAGGCGACTTTACGCTTTTAGGACTATGCGCCTTCGCTTCAAATTTAACTACTTTGGGATATGGCTTCATAAACTGTGTATTGAAAGTCATGAGTTTTGACACCTAGGCGCACGTGGAAGACTATGAGCCTATTTGAGTATGCCTATTTTTTATGCTTCTACAATCCTTTCTTTTATTGTGTATTTTATTTTTCCTGTCCATTATCATTGAGGTCGTAGGCTTAGTCAGTACTTTGAGTCATACTGTATTTGGGTACCGATGATATCTGGTAGTCATCGAGTGTCGACACTAGGCATTATCGTATTTTATTAAAACGATAGACCACAGAATGCTGACACGATCCATGACACAGACTCTACATTAGTGTTCGTGTCTTGGACTTCGTGATAGGATACTAGATCGTTACTTGCACTCGTGACTTGATATAATGGTCTTGACTCGACTTGCTAGTACTAGACATGGGTGGGGAAAATATTATCGACATATCAGGTTATTTTATTTCTTGACCTCGTTACCATATTTTGGACTTGGTTGTTATAATATTGCTTTCCATTGTCTCTGTAGCAGAGCACTAGTTTTATTTTATTGCTTGTGTAGGGTACCACGACACGGTACCTTGCGTGTTTGCCAATTGAGAAGCATGTGAGCCTCAATGGCCAAAACCTGATATTAGGAATGTGTTCAAACGTGCATATCACTTACCTGGTTATGATAGTTACCCTTTAGTAGTTGCATTTCTATTACTGTTACATTGGCACGTTGTATGTACCTTGTTATGTCCCCTGTGGCCCTGGTGATCTCTCCAGGTAGTCGATCTCACAGGAGTAGTACGGCGATCATGGTGGTTTGTTATTCCCGATTCAGGGATTTATCATGATTTTACATTTTATCCATTACTTGCATTCTTCACTTTAGCCTAGTTTTACAATATTTATTTTTGTTATGAGCTTCTTCAGACAAGATGTATTAAGGTCTGGATAACTTTAGTACATATTGTTTTTCTTGGTATTTTTATTCTTATGGACGCAGTGTTTTACTGTTTGATCGATCAACATTGGTACTGTAAACCCCCTAAAATTTATACTGTATTTTTTTCTCTTCTTTAATATTTTATTAGTTTCATTATGGAATTAAAGATATAATTTCATATTTATTCATTAGTTTTATCTTTTATGTGCTAAATATTTTATCAACTCAATATATACGAAAATATTGAGACGTCTCTGTTAGTAGAGTTCTATCAGTTGGAATTTATTGTAAATGTTTTAGTGATCAAGTATATATACTTATTGGTATACATATAGGAATTTTATTATATTTTTATTATTTGATGAATAGTAATTTCTCTGCAAAAATTATGTCATATTTTTAGCCTAATTTTGGTCTCCATATATAAACATGTATTTTTGTATAAATAAAATAAGTGTTTTCCTTAGATTTAATAATGGAGTATAGGAACAAATATGTGCCAATACTAAAATACATGTATTTACTCATTATTTTATTTTATCTTTATTTAGAAATCCTTTTTGAATATTTTACTCATTTTAGTATATATATATATATATATATAAGTTAGTTAGGAAGAAAAAAATATGCTGACGTCAGCATGACGTCAGCACTGTTCCAAAGGAACAGTGCCTTCGTCCAGCGTCCAGCAGCCCGAGCCTGGGAACACAGGACTCCCTGCGTTAGAAAAAAAAAGAGAAGAAAGAAACCCGATCACATCTACTGCAACATGATTCCAATCCCCTCCTCCTCCAGATAATACCAAATCAATTTAAATCCTATCAAGATTTCAATCAATTTGGTTCATATATATATATATATATATATATATATATATATATATATATATATATATATATATATATATATATATATATATATATAATATAAACTATCTCATATTCTTGATACCTTTGGACGCGTGCGACCCCAGCCTCCCAGACCTGTGCGCGCGACCCCCAGCGATCTTCGACCTCCAACACACGACCCCGACCAACTGCGGCAGTTACAGGCTGCAGCAAGTCGCCGCCGGCCGGCCAGGACAGAGAAATCCCTGTTTCCGAGACACAACCAGGTACCCCCTACCTCGTCACATAACTCCACCTCTGCTCGATCGATTTCCGATCTGTCGAGCCCTACGAGTAGACAACCCTACCATCTGCAATCCCCATTAAATGGTTTCAATTAACATAGGTTAAACCAGTAAGAAAAATCGAACCAAAAAAAAAATCCCGAAAAATCTGTTCAAACGTGAACAGCAAAACCTAGCCAGACCCCGAACTTGGAAGGCAGTTCTTGCCAAAACCATTAACAGTTTAGACTTTCTATTTGAAAGTATGTATAGACAACCTATACGAGATAGAAACCCATCTTTTAGTTTTGATTTTCATTAAGTATGTTGTTGTTAAAACAGTCTCGAAGTTTAGAAAAAAATTGGTTTTTAAATAGTAAATTTCAACAATTTTCACCGATACGGTGTGCGCCCCGACAAACCGAGCGACGTGGTCGCGTACTATACGCATCAAAAGGCGCATATGGATGTTGCTGACGTGTGGGAACTGACAGAACTCGATTTCGTTGCGCGTGCACGACGAAATCAGTGCGTATCCGTCAAGATACCCCCGTATCGACCTTTTGCAAATTTAGCCATAACTCTGTGTACGTTCGTCGTATCGAGACAAAACTTGCGCCAGTAGGACCGTATCATTTTTCTGGTCCTGTATGCCAAGTTTGGTCCGATTCTAAGACCGTTGACTGGGATGCCATTTTGGCGGGCCCACAATCCCACTCAACGGGCGATTTTGTGTACGGCTCCTCGAAATCCAAAATTGGACATACCATTGAGTTCGTCTCGGAAAAACAAATTTATAGACATGTAGTTTGACGACTTTAGAGACCATAGGTACTGGGACGCATTTCGGTGCAAAACGGGTCCAACGGCGGACATCGTTTTGACCCGAAATTATGATTTTGCCCCTGTTCCAGAATTTAACTTTTGGACAGGCGTTTCCTAGGCATATCTTTTATTCCAAACTCGTTCGTGATGTTTGTTTCAGCATCCGGAGCTCCTTGTGGATTTTGACTTTCGTGTTGACGATTCTGACTGTTGGATTTTGCTACATCTCGCACCACCCTCAGGCAAGACACCTTGCCATTTGCTGTTTAATTATTTTTGCTCATATTTCATGCATGTTCATTATTTTCTTTATGCAAAATAAACTGTGATACATGGCATAACCTGTTAGAATTTACTGTTTAGTTTCTTGCTATGTATTATTTTCTTACACATTAAACTTAGAGTTAAGGGTCCACCCTTTGTGTGTTGCATTCATAGGCCTTGACACGTTTATACTATGTTATTGTGTGTCACATATAGGACTCGGACATGCGTGATGGGCTGGCCACCAGTACGTATAAGTCGTGCGTTAGGAAATAACTGCTAATAGAATTGCATGCTAGAAGACTTAGCAGTTATGAGTTGGCATTGGGCGGAAAGAACATGATTGGAAGTTGACTACCACCCTATCTACCGTAGACTCGCTCGCTACTGAAGAACGATAGGTAGACTATATGCTATAGACTCGCTCGATACTGAGGAATAGTATATGGTGTTGTGACTCGCTACTGAGGTACTGCATTGGTATTTTCTCGACTTGACCGGGTAGTCATGCGACCATGAACTGTTCTTAAAACTACATTCACCTAGATTTGGTTAGGCGCCTTTATCCGTTAGGTATGAGTACCTTTGGTTTGGGTACTTATATCTGACCGTGGCTTGGAACAATAACTTGTCGCGGATTAGTTTGTCACATCTTGTCCTTGTTTGGTTGTAGGTGTGACTTACTACTTCGATGAGAAGGTATTAAACCTTGTTGGGGTCCGGATACCATATTGGATTCATATCATGGAAAGATACGTCACCGTGAATTAGTTTACCATCTCCTGTCCTTGTTTGGTTGGGGGGATGGTATGCTCGTTCAATAGGTGCGTATTGGACCATGTTATAATTTAATTGACTTATTTATTTGAGCAATATTTATTCAGTTTATATGGCATGATATTATGTGTCTTGTTACGTCCCTCTGAAGACCTGGTTATCTCTCCAGGTGTGTGTTCTTGTCTTTCGCAGGTACTCTAGCTCTAGTCGTGCTCATCACTATTTCTTCGAGGATGATTGCATTTGGATCGTCTTCGCTTCGCTCGCCAAAATCTTTTCTTTGTTATGTATTTCTTTTCATTGTTGGTAGTGGATTTGTCTCCGCCCAACTACATATACCAAATGATAATTTATTATCATTATATGACATCTTTTATTCTGATATTTTGTGGATGAGATTAGATTACTCTTGGTTTACTGCATTTTACAGCTTATGTATTCATAGAAGGTTTTCATATATTGGAGTATACTTCGTATAAGTACAGCTGGCATGTCTACGTTCCTAGTCCTAAGTATTTTGGGACTGGGGCGTTACAGGTACACTTAGTTCTCACTTGAGGTGACATCGCATTGATTGAGATATAGTTGGACTTGCTAGTTATAGTTAGACATGACTTGAGACATCTTATATGTATTCGAGTAGGATTGGAGTCCACTTGATACGTAGCTGGCATGTATATGTATTCTTAGTCCTACGTATTTTAGGACTAGGGCGTTACAAGAATTTTTCCAAAGAGTATGAGAAAAAGAAAGATTGACCCTTTGAGGTTTAAACTTAGTCCTTCTAGGAAAACACCCTCACATGGACCACCCATATATAGATATTTCCATACTAAGAAAATCTCTATATTGAGATATACACAAGTTGGTTTTTCTAATGTTGGACTAAAGTTCCTAAAGGGAAGTGAAAAACCTTAATAATCCACAGCATATTAGAATATATGGCTGAGCATTCCCCAAAGCGACTGGATATCGTGTATTTGGATAGATGTCACTAACGACTTGAATATTCTCGTATGGGATAAACAATAATACAAACGGAATGGACTAAGCCTTGAATTAAGTACCATAGTTGCTACTCTTCTCACTCATACAATGACATGAATTATGCCTCTGTCGAATATTAAAGGCCCTGTGTTGACCTGGTATGGGTGTATATATTTTGGGTGTTTACAAGTTTACCCTCAGTGACAGCCTACATATCTTTCCATACACCTAGGTGACTTCGTTTGTTAAGGGTACAACATGAAGCCTTACGCTTCCTTGTGGTTCTATACCACTGTGACATGGCATACAAAGTCGAGATTCCACCTCTTATGGTATCATACCACTATAGCATGAGGATACAAGCCTCTTTGTAGTGTCTCTACATAGCATGAATCATTACGCATCCTTGTAGTGCTATGCCGCTATGACTGTAGAAGCATGAAAAAGCGCAACATCTACAAAAGCGATGAATTTGTTTTATGGACATCACAGAAGCGCAGGAGACTCCAAAATTGTTGCGTACGTCAGAACTCAGACTACGAAAAAAGACAGTGCATAAAAGGAAATTCTTTATTAAAATCATGTTTACAAAAGATCTATTACAGATCACTCTTCATGATTACACATAAAGACTTAAACCTAAAGCACACAACATACAGCCTACAAAGTGCGCAGTCTTCAAATGCGCAGTACCCAAAAGCGCAGCAGCGTCAGAGAGAATCACTTCCTTGTCAAAAGTGCAGCACTGGGCAGAATAAAGACACAGCTCCCGCTAGAAGCTCATAGCAGAACTTGTAGCTCTTCCAGCCTAATAAGATGCGCAGCTCTCCCGCTCCAATATGGCTAATAAAGCATTTATTGAGCAGGACAGAGCACAACCTGTGGCTCTTCAGATTGGCAATCAATCCAAACTCGGTATCTTGGATCTCGAAGATCTCCATGATGTTGTTCAGGTTCGAATCTCTTATGCCAAACGTTCAAAAGCATCTCGAAACACAAAAGTTGTCCTTCACCAAAACTATAACTTCTATGCATGAAGAGATCTACAACCAACAGTCGACTTATGCAGGGCCTATGGCCATTCGTAGCTAAGTCGGGGTCGAGCATGACAGAGGAATGACAAGAAGATATGGGCAAAGACTTACCCAAAAGCTCTCCTTTATATAGGATGGGTGGTCCAACCCACATGCCATGTGGCTGTCAGTCAAAGGACTCCAAAATAATGGGATGAACCTAGAACTCAGCACAATGAATCTCATTTAATAGGTTCATTTGACCAAATCTTTGGCGACCCGCTTCTCGAGCCCCCCCAAAAATGGCAGCAATTAAGAAGATGTTGACTCAGCCGCTCAAAGGCATTAATCTTCTTAGGAGCATAGTGATTTTGGTGCTTCGTAAAAGCACAGCTCCTTCGGTCCATTCCAGAAGCGTAGCCCCTTCAACGGCACCTCCATTGCTCTTAGAGCTTGTAGAAGTGCAACCCCTTCAATGGTTCTTTCATTGGTCTCATAGAGCTTCTAGAAGCGCAGCCCCTTCAAAGGCTCATTCATTAATCTCTCAGAGCTTCCAGAAGCATAGTCTCCTTATTGTCCAAAAGCGCAGAGACTTCGTCGTCTCAGAAGCACAGTCTCCTCGTCGCCCAAAAGCGTAGTGAATTCGTCACCTCAGAAGCACAGTCTCATCGTTACCCAAAATTATAGTGACTTTGTCATCTCAGAAGCACAGTCTCCTCGTCGCATAAAAGTGTAATGACTTCGTCGCCTCAGAAGCACAGTCTCCTCTTCGCCCAAAAGTGCATTGACTTTGTCGCCTCAAGAGCAGAGTCACTCGTCGCCTAAATGTGCAGTGACTTTGTCGCCCCAAGAGCAAAGTCACTCGTCGCCCAAAAGTTCAGTGACTTTGTCACCTCAGAAGCACAGTCTCATCGTCACCCAAAAGTGCAGTAACTTCGTCGCTCCCCAGAAGCGCAGCTCGTATAGTGCACAGTTTCTCTACAAATGTGGTATCATGCCACGTGGCTGTAGAAGCCTAAAAAGTATAATCATCATCATGCGCTACTCATAAATGACTCCAGGGTACAAATTATCAAATCCTGCTAGCCATCAGATGGCACACGGTATCAGTTGGTGCTGGATATTGGTGGTGATGGCCGACACGTGGCAAGCTTCCTTGAGAAGCTGAAACAGTTGTCATTATTACTGACAGCACATCAGTCGAGGAAAATCTGTTCGAATCCCGAATGCACGACGCTCGAGAAGATCGTATCAAATTTGTCATAATGACCGACAGCTGCCTCGCGCCATTTGCAGTTGGTGCGAGATAATCAAATATCATTACATTAAACAGATAGCACTAAACAACAAGTAGCGCTCGACACCATTTAACAGTTGGTACTACTCGATCAAATCATCCAAAAGCAGTTAGATGACGTGGCACGCATGCCACTAATCTTGAAGACCGTATATGTGACACTGCCCAAGATCAAGCACATCTCTCTCACAAAATGCCACGTGTCCAAGTAGCTAAACCAACCATTCGCACGACTGGGTGAATGGCGCACCAATTGCAGTGTGCACCAATCAGGATAACTACTTAAGTTCTAAATCACTTTCAAAGCATCACTAATGATCATAATCTCTTGAGCACTTGCTGCAGCACTCTCCAAAGGCTTTCTTCTTCGATATCGTATCGTCCAAGGGAGAAAGTGATCGTCTTCTGATCAGATTCTTACAGTTGTACTTCCCCAGAAAACAAATTGTACTCATGTACTCTTCTCAGTTTGTAATGAAAGACTTTTTTTTGCAAAGAAAATGACGACTATGTTGGGGACGATTTCTCCTTCGACGAGAAAGTGACAACTCAATACAATGTTGCGTCGGTCGGCACGACGCAGAAGACTTTGGTCGTGAAAGTCGACCAAATTGCCTACGGAGCCATGATTGGAGCTGGGGGTGATAGGAGCTCAACTACTATACTGCCAAGAACAAGGCGTGTGCCATCTCGAATCCAAAGTCCTCCAGTGCACCAATCATGACTTTTACACCAAGCATGGAGAAAAGCTCTGTAGTCACTCCTTCTTTCTCACCAATTCTGAAATTGGTAGAGGGTGCACCAATCACTGCCCTGGCACAAATCAAGGGACAATGCCACATGGCTACTCCCTCTTCCGCCCTAGTTCTAAACTCAGTGGAGAGTGCACCAACCACTACCTCCGCACAGAACAAAGGAAAACGCTATGGCCAATCCTCACTCTTCCCTGGTTCTAACCTTGGTAGAGAAGTTACATATCACTGCCCCTGCACAGAATAAAGGAATGTGCCATAGGGCCTTTCCTTATCCTTTTCCAGTCCTGGACTCGATGAAAAATGCATCTGATTGTGCCTTTATGCCAATCAATGCGAGAACTCTTCTGAGTAAAAACTCTAATTTTCTTGGCAGAGATAATCAAATCAACACCAAAAAATTAGACTCTACTAGAAGTCTGTTTCCTACTGCCCATATGTGCCGTGCCAAACGCGTTGAAACAAGTTGCACAGAACAACAGGGCCTCCAGCGCACTCTACACGGCCAGCACCAACTAAGCCAGAGCCAGGATCTTCCTACCTTGCACATATCAAGGACAAGGCAGGGCAAACTGATAGAATCTTAGTCAAACAACCAGGTGGCGAATGACTCTGACATGCGCACTTACCTTAATCAGTGCAGAACAACATCAAGTCCATATCAAGCATAATCAGCGCCACTTACTAAATTATACACAGGGAGAGTTTCTCAAATCAAGAAACCTCTCACCTATGCCAATGAACTCAGTACTTCTCTGTACAAACAGGGAACAAGGCATTTCAAGAACCGAAACCATGTTCCTAACATCATCAAAGAATATGTGCCTCCGACTACTCCTTATCCTGTCACTGTAACTGATCTCCGTAAAAACTTTGTACAAAAAAAAATTGTAGGAGCATCTCGTCCACCTGTAACTCCACATCAAGAACACCACTGTAATCATCACCATGAAGTAGTGATCAAATATTGCTGTCAATCAGCTAAACGGTCTGTCTTCGACCGTTTGAACTACACTCGGACTTCTGAACTCATTATGGTGGATGAAGATGAATTGTAATATTCTTCGGTCAATATGATGTCCCGAAGTACTGGGGTTGAAAAACGTCCAAGACGTAACGTATCCCACAATCCCAGTCAACAATACCATGATCGTATCCGTGACTCCGGTGAAAGGGTCTACCAAAATATAAGATCAAGAGGCCAAGACCTACTCGGTCAAAGGAATATTCCCTCTCCTAGTCTTGGAGATGTCCTCAGTCACTATTGATTCCGACCAAGACTCAATAGGTCAACGGAATCTTCCTTCCAACCAAGAAACAATCGGTCAAAGGAATCTTCTTTCCGACCAAGAAACAATCGGTCAAAGGAATCTTCCTTCCAACTAAGAAACAATCGGTCAAAGAAATCTTTCTGATTATGACCGAGATTTCCTCAGTCAAAGAAATCTTCCCACTCTTTATCTTGGGGGTAGTTCCCTGCATAACTTTGATGCCGATAGTGAGAGCTCTACACGGACTATCTTTTCCATCAGTTCATCATCGGTAGCTAGAGAAGTGACTGCCTATGTCACTAATGAAGAAAAAGACACATCCAACTTCGGCAGTCAGGAGCAGAGGATTGTTGCGTTAGAGTCTAACTAAAAAGCTAAGGCTAAAATGGTTGTAAATATGCATGTTGTGATTGTAGCACAACAAACTGTTCCATCGGTTGCGAATCCAATTCCAACCCAAGAACACATAGCAGCATCGCCCCTGTTAATACTGGTTTGGAAGTGCAATCTCCTAACAATGCTACCATGCCAGCTTAGGCTACTCCAAGTCAGACTGGTGTTGGGGTTGGCCCATATCATACGATTTTGCCTCCTAATACATCGAATCAGTCTACTACTCCCCAAGCCTCAGGAGATCCCCTTGAAGCGGTAAAGCTTATGTGTAACCAGTTCGAAGCCTTCAAGTAGAAGGATGGTCTGCAGAAGTTAGAAATCAAACAACCTTACCCTATAGAGTGGAAAGAAGTCCCGTTTCCACCTAAGTACAAGCCACCAACCATCATGTTGTTTGATGGAAGTTCATCTTCGAGTCAGTATCTCAACCATTTTAAGGTAATGACTGATCAGCTCCAACCGAACGATGTTATAGTCACTAGAGTATTCATCGGGTGCTTGGCGGGTGTGGCCTATGACTAGTATCGTAGCTTGCCAGATAGTTGCAAAACATCTTTTACAGGATTCAAGCAAATGTTCTTGGAACGTTTCTACGAGGGAACAAATGACATGACTATGTCGGCCCTCATTAAAATCAAACAACGGCCTAATAAAACTACTGAACGTTTCATCGAGCGCTTCCGTCGTGAGGCACTCAAAATGCCTCTGGGTACTTCAGATGCATTGACTATAGATACATGCAAATGAAACTTGTTACCTATAGTCAGCATGTGGACTGGACCTACGCAATTCCAAGACTGGGCCTACTTCATAGTAAGTGCCAGGGCAGCCGAGGACAGTGCTGATAAATTCAAACAGTTAGGCTTCCAGATGCCTAATCTTGAAAAAGATAAAAATTCTGCAACGAACAGTGGCGGTCGTCAGAACAACCGCAAAAGAAATCAAGCTTTAACCATCAATGTGAAAGGCAAAGAAGTTTTAGCTGTCAATGTTGTAGGAACGAAATCGTAAAACAGAATACTCTAGAGGGGGGTGAATAGAGTAGGCAGCGGAATATTGCTAATTAAAAACTTGTTAGCAGTTAGATCACAGATATAATAATAATCACAAAAGTAAATGACAGAAATTAAAAAGTGATCAGAAGGCAAACGCAAACACCGAGATTTACACTGGTTTTCCTCTTGTGAGGACTAGTCCAGTCGGAAGAACTCTAGCTTCCAGTTGAATCCACTATTGAAAAATCCCGCAAGTTTTCATACAAAGTCCTTGCAACTTCTACAGATGCGAGCTATGATACGAAGAACTCGACCAACTTCAATTGTGAAGAGTTGAATCTTCTATCAAGCCTCTGATTACAATCGCTCTGAAACTTCTAGACCGTACCGCACTGGCAAATCGACTAGAGGATTATAACTGGCTTGGGATTTGAAAATGAAAGCTTTTAGAACTCTTTGGAAGAATGTAAGCTCAGAAAGAGAAGAGATTGAAAGTGAATTGGTGATTTGAAATGATCGAAATACTTCTCTATTTATAATTTTTCCAAAGACAGAACTCTGACAGAATTCGGGCAGAATTCGGACAGAACTCTTTGTAATAAACCGCAACTGAAGGATGACCAAGTTCAAAAACCCAACGTTCACTAACGTTCCAAATGGTCGAACTCTGGCCAACTCTGGCCGAGTTCTCCTGGGGTTCTGCCAGTTCATTTTTGGAAAAAATAAATTTTGGCTTTTTGAAAAATCCTTCAGAAGCTTTTTGTAATAAGAATATTTTTCAAAAACGTAGGTCATTTATAAAGAATAGGATGGTTTTGAAAAACATTTTAGGATAGCCTATTTGCCAGTACGACTCGGTATACAATGTATTCCTAGACTCAATAAAATGAAAAATTACATAGCATAACAGGAAGTACATTCTGAATGGCAAACAGCTTCAGTCTTGAACAAAGTAGAGATCCATTGTTGAGCAGTGTTCAAAACATCGTAGGTAAATATCTGAGTTGACTTACAATTATATCGAGATAGAGTTTGATCAATTATTAAAATCAGGTTTGACCATAACCAATGGGCCAACAAATGTGGGTCTGTCAACACCTGCAACGACGGCACCCCCACAGAGAGCACCGCATCCTAAATATGAATATTCCTTTGACGAGGATGACATTATGAGCATATTTGATTGTCTGATCAAAAGCAACAAACTTCAACTGCTTGAAGCAAAACGGCGGATAAAGTAGGTAAGACTAACAATCCCAAATATTACGTGTATCACAGGTTCTTGGGACGTCCAACAGGGCATGTTACGTACTCAAAGGAAAGATCCAAGAATTGATCAACGCCAAGGCAATCACTCTCCAACAAGATAAAAAGACGGTGACTGCCAATGTCATCTCTCTACAATTTGGCAACTTTTCTGCTCAACTTGTGCAGGATGGAGTCGTCCCCATTCCAAAAGCTACTCTGGAGATCGTCAGCCTTCCACTAATACGAAGTGACGGTCTTGTACACCTATAAACCAACAAAGGAGAAATCATATGGATTCATCCCGATTTAGTTGTTGATTTTGAATCAAAGATACCGGCTTCCTCAACAAAGTCAATAAAGGCAACCAAGTACAACATATCATGTCATATGACATCACTGGGTGGTCATCTCCCACCTTTTGATGCTACCTTCATCCCAGTAGCGGCTTCACTTCCTTCTGCAGAAACGGTAGTACCGAAGCCAGAAATCAATTACCGGCCAGCATTCCATCTATGCAGTCAACTGTCCCGCGAACTGATGACATAGATGGGATATGATCTACAGAAAACCCCTAGCTTGAATGACGGAAAAGGGTCTCCTATACCTCTTTCCCTACATCTTCAACAAAATTAGTCCCGTGTTGGCATTGGATTTTGGACAGATCCTTCATCTCTCCAAAAGAAGTCTTCTAGAAGCATGATTCGGATGAAGAACTGCAACATGGTTTCTTTCGCACCAGTTCCAGAAGAAGAAGCCATGACTGGTACCCGATCTGGGAGGCTCTATCTCAGAGACTATCCAGAAGGACAAGAGAATGCAGTCACTCCTCCTCCAATCTCTGATGCCCCTCCAGCATCTTCTCCACATGTCGTCAATGTTCCTTCAACGTCATCGCCTTAAGCAGAACTAGTTCCTCCCAAACCGATAGCAGCTGACAAAGGCAAATAGACAACTCGCTTTGATAAAATATTGAAGAAAACTCCACCTCTTGGACTTGAAAAGCCGTATAACTTTAACATATTAGCTCAACTAACCAATACTCCGGCAAGGTTATCGATTTTTGAACTCCTGCGTCCCTCAAGAAAAACCCAAGAGACGTTAAGTGCAGCTTTAATGCAAGATGACGCTTGTCCGGTCCATCTTAAGAGACCAGACGAAGAACAAGTGGCATGTTCTCACTGGCATAGCGTGATGGAGCTGATCCCCAATATCATCTTAACTCAAGATGATAAGCTTCTGGAGGACAATTGTCATGATCGACCTCTCTACTATATGGGATATATCGATACCATGAAGGTCGATCGCATTCTAGTCGATCCAGGATCTACACTCAGCATTATGACAAAGATTCTATTGGATGCGCTGAAGATCCTGGTTCATAATCTCTCTACGACAATCACGACTCTTCTGGGGTTCAATTCTGGAAGAAGCGATCCATTGGAAAAATTAGCCTAAAAGTCCAAATTGGCAATCTTCGCACGAAGGTCACCTTCTATGTGATTGACAATCATGTCTCCTACAACATCTTATTGGGAAGACCGTGGTTACATGAACATAACATCGTGTCATCTACTCTCCATTAATGCTTCAAATATGTCGATGACAACGGAGAAGTCTAGAAAGAAGTGTCTGATCTTAATCCCTTTTGAGGCATCGAGGCATATTTTACTGACTCTAGAATGCACAAAGAGGAATTCAGGAAAGTCGTGCTAGCCATGGATACCGAAGAAGACCGGAAAGAAAGTCTAGATGATGTCCTGGTAATTCCTGTCAAAGGATGTACTTCTCGTCCCTCATCGTCTCAGACATTGACCGTCAATCTCTCTCCTTCTATCAAGCATTCCCCTGCTGAAAAGATGGAGCATAGGGTGCTCACCTCTTCTGAGCCTCTTGTTATTGACCTTCGTCGTAACAAGCCTTCTCATTCTCCTCCTCTTGTTATCAATCTTAGTAAGCCATCGGCTAAGGCCAAGAGCATTGTTGTAAATGATGATGTAATTATCAATAAAGTAGCATCTCCTTTGCAGTGTATTAATGTCAATTATTACACTCGATGTTATTTAGAAATCCTAGATAACTTTGAACCCCTTATATTAGGAGCAATTCAACCTCTTCAAGATGAAGTATCACTTGAATCAATACAAGATTCATTCTTTCTAGTTCCTTCCCAAAAGAAGGATGAACATCCTATTCTCTTCAGCAAAGGATTGAATCAAAAGGCTACATCCGATAGCGATGCTGAGTATGACGATAATGGACGACTTCAACTTCGTCATTACATTCAACAATAGAAGAACATCATCCAAAAGATGGACTACAACTTTAAATCTAGCCTCAACGGTAGAAGGAAAAGGCGAACTCATATTCGTATACATGCTCCAAAAGGGAAGTCGTTATAATATTATAGTAAAACAAAGCATGGGTTAGGCTACATTATGTCAATCGTAACCCCAGATGCCTCTGAGCCTGACAAAGAGGAGCGATCTAAATCTTCTGAATCTGCCTCACGGGATTCAGATTCCATCATAGGGCACGTCCATCGAGTGACCCTATCTTCTAATATGTTGACTGCTGAGTTCTCAGAAGATGACGACGACTTCGCTGAAGCCCCTGAATCTGATCCTTGGGTACAAAGGATGGATACCCAATGGAATTTTACTTCGAGCAACGTGAACCACCTACTGAAGATCAATTAGTCCAGGTCGATGTGAGAGACGAAACTTCTCCAAGGCTAATCTTCATCAGCAAAAGTCTTTCTGAAGAAGATAAACAAGAACTAATTCAGCTCATTAAGAAATATATTGACGTATTCGCCTGGAGCTATGAAGATATGTCGGGATGAGATCCTCCGATCGCTACCCACAAACTTAATATTTTGCCAAATGCTAGGCCAATAAAACAACAATAGCGTCAATTTTGACCTGATATGATGGACGATATAGAAGATGAAGTCAAGAATCTCATCACTTGTGACTTGCCAGAGAAGAACAACATCCGGACTGGGTGGCTAATGTTATCCCAGTTATGAAGAAAGCGTGGAAGGTCCGAGTCTGTATCGACTTTAGAGACCTTAATGAAACTTGTCCTAAGGATGAGTTTTCTCTTCCGATCACTGATGTCATGATCGACAACACTTACGGGTTCGAGCGAATGTCTTTCATAGACGTATTTTTTGGATATAATCAAATCAGGATGAACCCTGAAGATGAAAAACATACATCTTTCTGCACTCCACTAGGGGTCTACTATTACACAGTCATACCGTTTGGTCTCAAGAATGCTGGTGCAACTTATCAGCGAGCCATGAGAACTATCTTCCACGAACATTTATGGAAGACAGTCGAATGCTATGTCGATGATATTGCTATCAAAAGTCGTCTAAAGGAAGATCACATCCAAGACTTAAGAACTATCTGTCACGACCCGCACCCGCTTTTCCGATACGAGACGTGTCCAAGCCAGCCTACGCCGCAGAGTTGGCGGTAGAACATTGTCACGGCCATAATGCTAAATATCATATGAACATGACATTTATTGCTCATTCACATTTCTAAACTTATTACAACATTTACAACATTTATATTTAAAAAGAGTACAAGGTCCTACAATTAATAAAAATTATACCACATCTATCTAATTTTTAGGTTTGCCTGCAAGTACACCCGTATCTCCTAATGCTAAGTGAAGCCACAGCTAACATGAAAAATGTTGGTTTCCAGTTAGGAATAGAACAAGCACACCAACCGACGGTAATGCGAAAACATAATAGAATTCACAAGACATGAAAATAATATATGTGAAATAAAACTAGAAAGTAACTGATGTCATGGCATGTCTAGAAAGCAAGTAGGTAATTCCACAACAAGGTGTATCAACTGGAGAACATGTAACTAGGATGTCATGGCAAGTGGTGAAGAAAATAAGGAAAACAAGTAAAAGACAACTATCTATGTGTTTTGAAATATCTTGTTCGACATGTGAATGACTAAGGGATAAATTCGGCACCACGTACGTGAATTGTGTGACTGCTATCAATCAAGATAAGACATTTTGGGGATGTTTCTGGGTAGTCCACATGTTTACTAGGATATTTTTCCGCCCAGCTAGTACTCATGGAATCAAGTCGTAAGCATGGTAATCATGTAAATGATAGTCAAATAAATCCATGATACTAAACCGTGTAACAACGTGTCATCAAGCAAAAGAGCATATGTATAAAAATGAAATGGAAACTACTATGAATCGAAAGCAATCAGAAAGTACAATTGCCTGGGGTCCTTTGCTGGTGAAACTGATAGTTCCGATGGGTCCAGGTTAGTCCAGTTGGCCTAGGGTTAATGGTAGGAGTTTGAATTTGACAAAGGAAATAGAAATTGTTGATTAGCCACGGTCATGATTATAAACACCCTAATCTTAAGTGGAAGGGAAATTTGTTTTAAGATTGGTAATTCCTTAATCCAAATATATACATCTTTAGAAAAAATTATAAAAGTACTATATACTTTTTAGAAACAATTTTAGGAATATAGATGTTTATAAACCTTTTTAAGAAAATGCCTTTATAATACCTACATATATATTTTTTTTATAAAATTCTAACATATAGCATATAGGTTGATAAAAGTCCCAAACCATTTATTTGAATATATATATATATATATATATATCAAAATAATTTCTCAAGGCATATAGGTCTAGGCCCAAATCCAACCCTTCAAGTTATCCAAAAATAACTCACACAATAATAATAATTAAAAACAAAGTAATATTATTAATAAGAATATTAATAACAATAATGAAACATTTTATTCTACTATCTACATACACATGTAAAATACTGTAATTAGTATAATATATATACGTTTTAAAAATACCAATTAATTTCTTCCCTCCTATCTAGCCCTATACTCTGGTCCAATTCCTGGCCAACTGAATGGTCCAATTAAACATTACTGCCTTTTTTTCCACAACAACAACAGTACTAATAGTAATAATAATATAATAAATATAATATATTAACATGATTAGCTACCAGTAGCTTTAGTGCTGCTTGCTCCTTGCAATACAAACAGAACTAAGAAAAAAACAAAACAAGAAAGCAAATAAGAAGTAGAGTGATAGAAATAGGGGGTTGGTGAGGAAAGAGAAAGAGGGGTGGCGAGAACAAAGGCTGGTGATTAAAAGAGAGATCTTAAGGAGGAAGCGGAAGGGAGAAGGGAACTTACCAGCGGTCTCCTGTCGAGGTGCTGGCGGATCCCGGTATGTGCTGGCACGAACGCATCGGCGGTCAGAGAAAGGTCCCGCCGGCGGCACGCGGCTGGACAACGGATCGAGGTGGCGCTGGCCACAGGCGTTGGCCGCCGCGGCGGACGTAACCCCTGCTGTAGGTGCGATGCTCGATGATCGGTGAGGGCTGGGTGGCGAGGCGACGGCAGAGGGTCTGACGGCTCCGGTCGGCGGGGGACTTCAACGGCGACACGGGCGGATAAGGTCGGCCACGGCTCCACGTGAGTGTGGCAAAGCGCGGAGTCCCAGGCGGTCGACCTCGGTCAGCACCGCATGCGTCGCCTGAAAGTCGGGGTGTGACGCGCACAGTGGAGGATGATCGGCCGTGGTGATTCGAGAGGGGACGGTGGTGATGAAACACGGGAACGGGGTTGACGTAGGGTGCTGCAGGTGGTGGTTGCTCGGTCGGTGTCGACCGAGGCGGTGGCGCCTGTGGGTGGCATGGCGATTTGATGTAATATGTAATGTTAGAATAAGATGGGATGGACACGGATACACAGGTCCAGACACGATCAATACGTTGATTTTGTTAGACACCGACACAGTCGAATACGAATATGGTGGTGATGCCATCTGTTGTAGAGTCTAGACGATGGTGATGGTGTGTTGTAATGGGTGGAGGCTAGTATCGGGTGGACGACGCGGCAATGTGGTCAGACTCGTGGAGGCCAATGACAGATGGTGGGTGGTTCGTGGTGGGGGTTGATATTGATGGTGGTGGTCGGGAGGGAGACAGGGGAGGTGAACTGGGGTGATGCATGGAGAGTTGTATATATAGATATATACATGAGAATGTTTAGATGAGAACATATAGGAGGTTCTGCTATATCTATAACTATGTATATATAAATATGGAATATCTATATGGACGTTATTTTATTTAAATTGACAGGCTCGATCTAGTAGGGAACGAAAACGGATGAAGAGGTGGTTTACATGAATATTTGGTTAAGCAAAGAGGTGGAAGGAGGATCAGATGAAAGATTCATCAAGGAGAATGATAGATCGGTTTATATAAAATAATTAGGATAAGTGTTGTACAACAGATTTTCTATCTGTTTTGGTATAGACTCAATGTGCTTGTTTTACATACATATAAATTCGAATTTTATATATATATATATATATGGATACCTAACTTATCATATGATCTGCTCAAATAATATTTGATAATAATTTAAATAATACTCTAATCACATATTAAAATATTTAATCAAATGAAATTTGATTAGAATACTAAATTAAAATCCTTATGATCGAATATATTCAGATATTCTAAAACAATGCCTTCATCAATTAATTGTTCACAATAAGGACGTAATATTGATATCATTCAAATGTATTTTATAAATTCAAATTGTACAATATTTGATAATAATAAATCCACCAGTTAAAATCTATCTCCGTAAAATCTTATATATTTTGAAAAATCTCTTTTCTATTCTATAGAAAAAATATATAAAAATATTAATTTCTACTTGGAAAATATTTAAAACTAAAATGAAATAAAATAAATTCGGGAAGAGGAGTTACACTATTTTCAATCTAATGCGCCAGCATCAACTTAAGATGAATCCCACCAAGTCATTCCTGGGAGTCTCTAGTGGCAAATTTCTCGGATTAGTTATTACCTCTAAAGGTATATACGTTGACCCCAAGAAAGTCAAAGCCATTCAAGAGATGCATTCTCCACACAATCTAAAAAAACTACGAGAATTCCAGGGACGGCTTGCATACATCAGGAGATTCATCTCAAATCTCTCTGGATGCTGCAGACCATTCACTCAACTAATAAAGAAAGGTGTGTCTTTTGTTTGGACCGAAGAATGCCAGAAGCATTTGAAGACATAAAATGGTACTTGATGAACCCTCCAGTCCTAGTGCCTTCAGCCACAGGTATACCCTATCTGATGTATATTCGAGCAATGGATTATTCTCTGGGTGCCCTATTAGCCCAGAAGAACAAAGAAGGTCATAAGTAAGCCATCTATTATCTCAGTCGTACGATGATCGGTGCTGAACATCGATCCAGTCCAATAGAAAAAGAATATTTAGCCCTGAAGTTCGATGTCCATAAAATACGACATTATATCACGGGCCAGACCATTCATGTCATCTTCAGAGTTAACCCTCTTCGAGTCTTGATGAAGAAGCCCAGTATACTAAATTCCAGACTCGCTACATGGGCTATATTGCTAGCACAGTATGATATGGTCTATGTCCCACAAAAGTCTGCTACGGGTCAAGCCCTAGCTGACTTCTTGGCTGCTCATCCAATTACTGAGACTTCTAAACTCTATGATAAAATTTCTGATGAAACTCTAGAATCTAATATGACTTCAGAAGGAATCCTTGCTTGGCATCTATTCTTCGATGGTGTATCAAGAATCGGACCCAAAGGCACTATCGTCGCTAGAGTTGGAATCGTTCTGGTATCACCAGAAGGACTGGCCATTCAGAGAGCTTATTCTCTGGACGAGCCATGCTCTAACAATATTGCCGAATATAATGCTCTACTCATCGGTCTCCAATTAGCTAAACAGTTGGATATCGAATACCTTGAAGTATATGGAGACTCTAAACTGATTGTCAATCAGGTTAGAAGCACGTATGAAGTTCGGCATCAAGATCTCGTTCCATACCTTAAAGCAGCAGTCAAACTGGCTACATCATTCAAAGGCTTCTTCATTGAACATGTACGTCGAGCTTGTAATGCAGAAGCTGATGCACTTGCTAATCTAGTAGCAGTATTGGCGATCCCCATAAAAAGACAACAACTGATCGTCATCACTAACAGGGAATTATTCTGTATTGAGAATAATTTCTACCTTGAATAAAACAATTCAGTCTAGATTTGCACTCCTAAGGAATATTGGAGAGCTCCTTTCATCAACATTGCAGTTCATGACATCTTACCTGAAGATCCTAAAGAAGCCACAACAATCCATCGTTGATCACTCAAATTCTACTACAATCACACATCCAAAATACTATACAGGCGATCATTTGACGGCATGCTTCTACGTTGTCTTGTAGGAGATGAAGCAAAACAGATACTACATAAAGCCGACAACGGTGTCTGTGGTACACATTAGCCTAGTTCTAAGCTACAGGATCGGATCTGACGCATGGGATATTATTGGCTAACTATGGTGTCGGATGCCATTAATTATTCAAGAAAATATCGAGCATGTCAAATCCATGCATATTTTATTCATCAACCATCAGAATTCTTACATCCGACTACAATATCATGGCCCTTCGAAGCTTGGGGCATGGATGTCATTGGTCCCATTAATCTGCCTTCATTCCGAGGACATATCCTAGATATAACCGATTACTTCTCAAAGTAGGCAGAAGCTATACCTTTAGCCGAAGTTAAGACAAGCAGTGTAATCAACTTCATTAAACATCACGTGATCTACATATTCGGTGTTCCTCGACGAATTATCCATGACAATGGACCTCAATTCATTAGTCAGAAGTTCATTCGATTCTGTGACGACAATCGGATCAACAATGTTGCTTCTACAGCCTACAATCCCGCCGCTAATGGTTTGGCGGAAGCGTTCAACAAGACGATCATCAAGCTTCTCGAGAAGTTCGTTTCCACCAATAAACGTAAGTGGAGCAAAAAGATTGGAGAATGACTATAGACCTACCGTACTACCGTTCACACTCCGACTGGTTGTACACCATTCTCTTTTGTGTATGGATGCGAAGTTGTCTTGCCATTGGAGATTCAAATCCCTTCTCTAAGGATTGCCATTGCCAACAAGCTCACAACATAAAATAATGTCGTCTTCTACTTCAGAAGCTTGAAGCACTTGACAAAAAGCGGCTACTAGCTCAACAACACATCGAGCTATATCAAACCCGTATCTCAAACGCCTTCAACCGTGAAGTCAAAGTACGAGCATTCCAAAATGGCGAGCTAGTCCTTACCGTCAGAAATCCTGTGACTATGATACACATGAGTAAGGACAAGTTCGAACCAAAATGGAAAGGTCCCTATGTTATAAGCAAAGTTTTCTCTAACGGAGCTTATCAACTGTCAGGGATGGATGGCCGAATCGCTATGATGCCTATCAACGACAATATCCAGTAAAAGTACCATGTTTGAAAGTGTGTGCTGTATTTTCTGACAAATATTGTACATACTTCAAATCTGTGAATTATTTACTTGTCTACAAAATCCCCAGAGTAGTCTATCCAGATCTTATAATATATCCTCACTAATCCACAACATCTACTACATTTTCACAAATATCATCTTTTGAAACCTAGCTATTTTAAGAGATATCCTATCCTTAAGTCACAGTTGACCCATGGATACACAACAGATATACGAATTTACGTCCATATTACCTCTGAATTCTGCTATCTACATTAACAACTCGTCACGTCCACATTACCTCTAATGATGTTATCTCAGGAATGATGATATTTCAAGTTATACTCTGTCATGTCTACATTACCTCTAAACAGATATAATAAGTATTGTTATTTTCAAGGGATATGTCATGTCCAGTATCTCTGAACATATTTCTTATTCTTATCTATTGTTGGTGTCTCAAACAGATACATAATAAGTAATAGAGCCACAAAAAGATCATCAGTTTTCATTCAATGACGAGTAAATACAAAAAATTATTACATTCATCAAAATATTCAATAAAACAGAAAAAGTTGTTACAATCAGATAACTTTATTTAGAAGGCTGGGTACTAAGATCGTGATCAGTCTCTTCAAAGATTCAGCTCGCTCCACTCTAGAGTCAATCACCCTTTTCCTAGCCAAGTCACTCCCAGACTCTGGGTCAAAAGGTTGCAGTGAGTTAACTTGGCGTTCCATTTCTGTACCCTGAACTTAGACGAATTCATCTTGCTGCCTCATCAGATCATCCAGACGACTTGTGGCAACTTGATGCAGTTCAAGCACTTCTTCTTCACGCTTTCTGGTTGTTGTGATCGTCTCTCAAAGCTTGACCATATCAGCTTCCAGCTCTTGAAGATGAGCTTGGCATTCAGCTGCTTCTTTCTCCTTCTCTGCGGCTTCAGTCTTGTAAAGCTCAACGACAGAGATAGTTTTGGCAATGCTCGTTTCCATTTCTCCAGATCGTACTGTGAAGGCAACTATAGAATCTTTCAAAGCTGCCTGTCGTGCCTCATATTCACAAGCCATTGCCTCATATTCTGTATCCACGAGTCTCTGAATGTTGCCTCTTGTCAAATCCTGATAAGATTTGATAGGCTCTTCAAGCGCATCCAAGATATGCTCCAAAAAGCTTACTCTTTCAGTATTGCCGATATTGTGTATTGCTTCAATCACAAAAGTGGCAAGTTCTTCTTACTGATTCATAGGGTGGCTTTTCTCCAAGGCCATCTGAATAGGACTATTTAGAGAGAGAAAGAAGGCACTTGTATAAGTCTCGACGAGGCTATTTGTCATCACTGATATGCCAGGTGTCGTCACTTCGCCAAGATCTCCCCCTTCTGCAGAAGACGGAGTGATTGCAGCTTGTGCACCAGGAGATTTTGGCGCAGGCATCCTTGAAGAGCTTCCTTCGGCAATATGAGTCCCTAGGTCCAGGGGGCCATGGTGGAACTGAAGCTGAAGGCCGTAGACGTCAATGGGGCTACAGCAATGGTCCCCACGTGACCCTCTATAATCAAAAAAGCATAAATTATTACATATCATATCATATAACATCAAAGGTGCAATTGTAAATAAAGTCAAAATTTTATCTGAGTCCGGCAACACATATGGAGTCTCACGAGGTACAGTATCTTATTCTGTAAAGAGCCTCGCCA
This sequence comes from Iris pallida, assembly GCA_029216955.1. Lineage (NCBI taxonomy): Eukaryota > Viridiplantae > Streptophyta > Magnoliopsida > Asparagales > Iridaceae > Iris > Iris pallida. The sequence continues at coordinate 9,401,672 of JANAVB010008400.1, forward strand.
TGGTGTTCTCTGAGACGGCCACCTGACTGCTCCCAGCTTCAGAACCACCTAATATGAAATGGCTGCTCCCTGCTCCGGATTCAGCCTGGTCACCTGGGGCTGCCACCTCTTCTCCATCTGTTTCAAAGATTCGTTCACTTGGGGTTTGAATCCCCTCAGCATTAACTTCTTCAGGGTTTTTGTCACCCTCAACATTCTCAGGACCTTTGGCAAGGCCTTCGACATCATCTTCATCACTTGGGCTTTTATCGCCCTCAATATCAACATCAGAATTCTCTTCGCCTTACGGTTCATCAAGATTCTGGTTGTCATTTTTTGGGCTATGATGTCCCTCATATTCATTCTCAACAACAATATGGCCATCCTTGTCGTCGAGTCCTGATCTTTCTGGGTCTCCTTTAGACCTTGGCTTACTTCAGCTTTATCAAGATCAGAAGAAGCATCTATGGGTTCTTCTTCAATCAGATCATCATCAAAGTCGTAGCCATCTAGTGCTTCTATCATCTCCTTGTCTTCTCGGGAGAGTTACTGGTGTTTTTTCTATAGAGGGCACATTAGGAACGTCTTCTGAAGGTATTGTTTCTTTAGGAGTTGTGACTTCCGGAAGGTCATCAGTAGGGGATGGTAACATTATTCTGGCCACAGCAAGTGCAGTCACAGGAACAGTGATCCTCACAAATACTGGTTCCAAAATATAAACCGAAGGAGTATCCGCTACAACAGTTGAAGCCAAAATATTCGTTATTAGAGTCTCTGCAAATAGAAAACATACATATCAACATAAATGCCCAATGAATTAATATCTGGTAGGGTAAGAATAACACCTTTCGGGGACAGTGGGTCTTATAACGGCAATGACGATTCTGGTTGACTAGTAGACTGCCCCAGCACTGAAGGAGTAAACGAAGCTGTAGTTTCTTGCTGTACAACTTCGGTTGCCAATAGTTTTCTCCTCGTTTTGCGCCTGAGTGGTATTGGAGGAGATCCCTCAGATCCAAAAGGTTCATCCCGCACATCCAGTCCTCTACTAGTCTCTTCAGTAGGAACTCTGCTTTCTTTTGGGATTGGAGAAGGAGTTGTCCCCGTTCCCCCAGAAGAAATCCCTGCTTTAACTTGTAAAGTCTGGGATCTCGTCCTTGCTATGGGCTGTTCAGTAATAACAATTACTTCTTTCTTTTTCTTCTCCCGAGCCTTAGGAGGAGAAGGAGGTTTAGCTGGGGCAGATTGGGTAGTTGATTCCCAACTTTTCGTCTTTTACTAGCCCCTTTTGTAGGTGATTTCTTTTTTTGCTTCTTGAGAGATATTTCTAGTGGATCATTCACTTCATCAGGAAGGCCGACAAGTGTAGCTTTAAGAGGTTCATCAGCATGAGCATTTTCTTCAGCCTCTCAAAACTCCAGGGTGGTCTTGGCCCCTGCTCTCGACCGTCTGACACTAACAAAACTATCATACAATTTAAAGCCTTCGAAGAAGGTATTGGCGAAAGTATAAAAGTTTGCATATGTATATGACATACACGGGCACACAAGAGTATCAGAGGGCATTGAGAATGTAGCCATAGTGCCCTTGGCACTATAATATCTCCACCCTCTAGCACCATCGATCAGATATCCGGAGGCTTTTAGGCAAGTGGTTTCGTTGCCAACGTGCATTTGATTATAGCCGAACTAGTGGGCAAATCAGTTTGGCAGATATGGTTCTAGACAACACTTACCCCCAAACCGATATATCAGGTGAGAGGGTCTGATCATCTTCAACCACATAAAAGTAGCTGGCGGTGGACGAGCACCCATAGGCTCTAGATCCATTAGCAAAGGAGGACGATTCTCAGTTCCAAGAAGTGGAGGAACGCAGTAGAACCTCTATTCAGAACCCATATTTAATTCTTTTTGACAGTTAGCAAGAGAGTTCACTTTCCACCAAGATGTGGCATAACGTCTGATGAAGTCTCCTCCTACGAAACCTAGAGTAGGATCCACCAGAATGGGATTGTGTAGCAGCAACCAGCCGCACAAATAAGTATACGGCATCTTAGTAAGAGGAAACCCGCCTCGAGTACTAGGATCCATCATCATGGAATCTGTGAAAGAACGAAGACATGCGTTCAACCGGCAAGTCATCGTAGAAAGAATGACCATCTTGTGTCCGAATACTAAATGCACAGCGGCGAATAGTACACTCCGGTAGATCCTGTCAACAGCACTGACTCCGGGGACTACGAACCGTCGTAGCCACAATGAGAGAAAACCTACCAGAGTAGCCTCTCGAGACATATTTCTACCACATTGTCTTATATAAGTCTCGATGGGAGTACCAGCCATAAACTCACACCAATCCTCCTTCAGCTCATTGTCAACATGCCTTGACCTTTCTATCAATTTCTAGATAGTACTGCGGTCAAGTGGTTCAAAAAAGCGAGGCTCACAATCTAGGTGTTCCTGCACCTTGTCTTACTGGTTGTGACCCAAAAATAGATACAGCAACCATTTGGACAAATAATACGTCCTCTTTGTATTACTCTTGTATCGAAGGGTGCAGATCATGAAGTAGCATAACAACTCGCCGAAAACTGCCACCATTTTCGGATTTTTCTCGGCTAAAGCGTCCAATTCTTCATTTGTTGGCACATACTCTTCATATGGATTTTTACCCATTGGCAGATAAGAGATATATTGCATTTCGTGAAGGACGAAGCCTACCTCTCCCCGAGGGGTTACAAAAGTGCTCGTCCTACTGTTGTATCATTCTACTAAGGCCAAAAATAAATTGGAATTGGTGCGAATTCTACATGAAGTAGTCCAAATGGGTTCATAAAGCTCTAAATCAAGCAGCTCGTCTCTAAAGTTGTTCAAAGCCAAGATTGAAAGCTGGTTCTAGCATTTCATATCTAGATTCATCAAACCCGTCAATCTAATATTCTGAGCCGGATACTTTCCTTCAGCCTTAGCAAACAGGTTCGCAAAGAAAGGTATCCTAACTGGAATCATCAGAGATAAATCCTCAGAAGGCACGCAGCTTGTTTTTAGGCCTCTCAAGTAGGTGCTATTTCTCTCCGACGAACTAAAGAATATGTCTCTATTTTGAGGACCTAGTCTATGGCATATCCTTCCAACTCTGGCCTACTGAAAAGGAGTCAGATCCCATGCCATATTTTGAGGATAGCTGGTATGGGCATAATGGGATAGGGACATATGTCTCATCATATCAGTGAGATATATTAGTCTATTTTTGCTCTGATAGACTCGCTTTTTTCGCTTCGATTTAGGCTGAGAATCTCTCTTGATACCTTCGCCAAACTGATGGAACTGGGGATTCCCAGGACCCTTCCTTTGGTGTGCGTATTGATCGATAAAAAGTTAAACAGATCTAATACGTGTTCTAACCCTTCATAGGCGGAAACTAGGGTTCACAAATTATACCTGCGGCAGAAAGGAGACAAGTAATTCCTGGCAATCTCGAGCGGACAACCCCAAGATCTTCTGCACATATTCCTTCCTCGAGGTGGACGTCGTGTGGGCGACGATCTCCCAACCTTTTCTTTTTTTTGGCAGTCCTCTCTTTCTCTCCTTACGTGAATCACGAATTTAGAAAAAATTTTAGATTTTTGATCAGTAATCTGGCGGCCAGAGAATAGAGGATATATATAGGCTACGGCAGGGACCATGAGGAGAAATTAGGGTTAGGCCTCCTAACGGATCTGGATATCCCGTGTTCAGCTCGAACACACAATCTAGGCCCATTAACAATAGCTCGGTCCACTAAGGAGCTATTGTTGCACTACCTCCCTAATCCCAAATTATGTTTGTGGGCTCCTTTTATTATATGCTCGTTTGGCTCCCCATGTTAAGATATCGTATGTCCGTCGATCAAATTAAGTTACTGACAACTATATTGATTCGACATCTTTTATCCTTAAGTAGTACCGCTCAACTTTATTTGTCATGTTGGATATAATCCACCTGCAGGGTTTACATGACAATCCTTATGAGCTCCTTAAGAGGACATCATCAACCCGATGTATCGGGACATGGATTCCATTTATAATCAACAGCCCATCATACATACAATGTTATTACCCAATTCATAGAGGTTGTTGATCCATAATGAATCTCACTCTTTTATGAGTCAAAGTAATGCACACTGTACATACATGTCCGTTATTATATCCGGATTAAGAGCACAAACATCCATAATAACAGAGGTGTTTGTTCTCTTATGTAGTCAATACAAAGAGAACAACCTCAAGTGGTCCTGTTCAATACACACAAAGTGTACTAGTATAAACCTATAGTCAAGATAGACTAATACCAGATTACACTACAACCTTTCCAATAGATTGTCCAAGTCCATCTAGGTTGTGAACTATTTATATACTCCATAGAAAACTGATAATATGATCTTCTGTGTGACACCACACACACTACACCATAATAACCGTCACGGTAATAACCGTTACTAGTGAGGCGTGGTTAATATTTAGTCACGGTAATAACCGTGACAAATATTTTTTTTGGTAACGGTTATAACCGTGACAAATATTTGTTTTGGTCACGGTTATAACCGTGACAAATATTTGTTTTGGTAACGGTTATAACCATGAGAGAAGTTCATTTATGTGACGGTAATAACCGTGACGGATAGGTAAAAATTGTGACTAAATTTAACTTGGTCACGGTAATAACCGTGATAAAAATCTTTTATTTTTGAAAAAAAAATAGTTTTTCTTTCATATTACCAGAATGTGAACCACTAAAACTGTAAGCTTTTTTATTTAGACAGTACATTTCATGTTTAATACCAGCATACAATAGATTTTTTAGTAGAGATGAATGATGAACAAAGAAGACGTCAAAGTCCATTGGATGAACAATGTTCTAAAATCATCTCCGATGATGGAGGTTCATTGAAATACAATAGTTCTATGTTAATATTTGTCTCGATCAGAATTTAGTATAAATGGGGGGTCCAATAACAATTATACAGAGCAAAGTGATAGGAAAAAAATAGTTTTTCCTTCGAAGAGTCTTTCACTTGTTATGGTGCCTTGGCAACTAATTGGGCTACACAGCTAGAGGTGCCTGAATAAATCTGGACTTCCTTTTCTCCCATCCATCAATGCTCCATACACACAGCTACAAGGAAAGACCAAGAGACATAAGCAAATGCATAAAGTAACAAAGTTATGTACTAATGACAACAAACTAATGACAAAAGTAACAACAGGGAATAGTTCATCCACCTATGGCAATAAACTTTACAAACAACAGCATTATGTCAACTATATGTTTCTGGAATAGTTCATCCACCTATTCCCTGTCGTTTGAGGATTCCATGATACTATTTGCCACCTGCATTATGTCAACTATATATTTCTGGAATCCCTTTTTAAGTACTTCAGCCAATAAACCCAGAACCTAAAAATACATATCCGACAAATTAGCATAGAAACCTATATACTGAACATAAAAAAGGTTGCAGCCAACATTTCCATTTTTTTATATATAACAACTTCAAGATAATGCACACACACACACACATAAAATGATTAAACTAATTATAATTTCCCCAAGCACAGAAAGAGAATATTGTCCTGCATGAAAAGTGGAAAGATATTGAATGGATCAGAAACATGAAATACAACTGGAATAATTAAATTGGCAAGGACATAAATTGAAATGTACGGAAGTTATTTAAAACGGATTAAGAGACTAGTGTGGATTCCTCTCATTGATACCCTTTACCATTGCCTTTAGTCGAGCTCTATTGAATTCTATGATATGGTCAGCCTGAGTATCCCGCATTAGTTGGAGAGAATCTGAAGGTACTGACTGGTTTTGTTAGAACATTTCAGTAGAGAACTAACTATACAAGTATGCGCTGAGGCAATGCCATATAATTAGGAGTCCCTAGCTAATACAACTCGAAGGACCTTGTGTATTGGTGGAACAATGACTCCTACCACTCCTCAAAGGTCAAACCCAAACCATCCCTGGGTCTCTTTTGAGAAATAAACATCCCTAGATCTCGTCATCAGTGAGCAAGCAAGGAGGATCCCTATCACCCCCATAGACTACGAAAGGGCCCGTATCCTAGAAAAGTCTAGAATAGATAGTAGCAGTTCGTAAGCACACTTTGCCACATATGCGAGAGTCATAATCAAGGCCGCCAAATAGTAGATGATGTTAGAAAGAGTTCGCTAGCACATGATAGGCAAGTTTTTTTTTTCCTCCAATGCTTATGCCATACTATAAATCTCATTAAACAACATCAACAGGATCCTAGTACCACCTCTTCAAGAGGGGTGATATAAGCTTGGCTGCAGCATAGTTGTTTACAACTACTGAAATAAGGAGTTGATTGTGTTGCAATCTGGAATAAAAATATTTCTAGCATGAGCAATTAACTGTCAACTAGTGAATACCTGCGCCGCAGCACTCCATAGATGTTGCTTTTCACCCATATACCATGATAAGCTGTACTCTAGAATCAAATTTAGCACATAGGGGCTAGCAGGGCCAATTAGTTCTTTTAGCACTGTAGAGACCATAGATCGAACCTTTTGATCACGCTCATTGGCTAAAGCAACAACTAGATGGAGGAAGAACGTCTGAGCTTGATTATCCACAATACTTTTTGGAAATTTTACTAGAATAGTGTGAAGCATTTCAAGCACGGCTTCTCTTCCAGAAGAATGTTCATAGCTGCAAGAATTTTTAGCAGATAATTAGTATTGAATCAGCATGCAGTTCTAGAGCGACACAAATATTAGTAAGATCCTTGCCTCAGATTTGTGAGAAAGAAATCAATATGTATATTTATGTGGGAAAGCAACTTCAGAGCATGTGTGCTGAATGTAATGCTCTGTGAGATCAGCTTCAACGTCTCAAAGGACTTGACTTTCCTGGTTTCTTTCATTTTAGAAGCAATTTTGTCAGCATAATGCAGGTGACAAAAGTACTTTAAAAAATTATTCAACTCTGGTTGTAAAAAAATTCAATGTTACCCTGCAGATGATGCATGCAACCTGCTCACCTATGGCAATAAACTTTAAGTTGATCTCCTCAAACGACAGGGAATAGTTTATCTGCAAAAAAAAAAACATATAGAGTTACAGTTTACAAACAACAGCATAACCACCAAAAATGCTCCCCAGAGTGTCTGCTCACCACTTGGATCAAAACCACCAACCACTCAAAAATGCTGCAGGTGTGTCCCCTATAAATATATTTTTATAGCTATATCCTCTATAACCCTTAGACAGTCTTCCCCATGCAACCCAACCAAAGAAAATAAAGTCCCAACTGCACTGTACTTCTGTAACATGTTTGACCCTCGGATGGATTTCAACTCTCTGTCTTCCCCAAAGTGACTGATCACCGATCAAAACCCGTCAACCACTCCAATAATGCTGCAGTTGTATCCCCTATAAACCAAAATAATTTTTGCTATCCACAACATGTTTGGTAAACAAGAAGCACAGAACATGGACAAACATGACCGGAACAAAGGTAAATTCAATCAAGATAATCCAGAATTTCCAATGAAGACTCAATCCTACTCAACCAAGTTGTTACATGACCATCTTGTAGGAGATACTCAATGATAGTCTGCCATTCTAGAGTTAATGTGTGCAGTCCTCGAATTTCTTACTTATCCATAATATTTTAATTTGTATGGATAAACAATATGAAAACATATTTAATGATATTTTTTGTATTACAAGTATCTGCCTGTCAACATGTCACTATTTTGATGGCTGCGAATTCTGGTAAAAGAACACAATAGCACTTGTGATCCTACAACACTTGAAATTGCACTAGCCACTTATTCTTCCAACCAGAACATAAATACATAAGAAACTATAAGAATGCAAAGTTAATTTGAATACAATTCAATTTATTTATAGATGGAATAAATTGCTCTAATTAAATTGGCAGAATTCATATAATGCACTTAGCATTCTATCAATAAATAACTGGACATAAATGTTGCTTGAATAAAAAGCCTTTAGAGAACCTGGTTTGTTCTTTAATGCTTCTGTTCTTGAACAGTACATTTGCCTCCATCTATAGTCATCTGTGTATTAGATGGAAATTCATGAATAAATCAATCCATGCACAACATAAAATTGCATGAACCCTAATTCAGACTTTATTGAATTGCGCCATATACCTGCATACCACAGGCAGTCTCCAATGCTAAGGTCTGACTAATAACAATATTATTCTTGAAGAAAGCAACAATTTGATCAATAGTCTTTTACACAATGTTAAAATAGCTTAGCATTCTTGAATGAGCTTTAAATCATATATAGCAAAATATTCCAACCTCCTTTGGAGTTAAAGGGCAATAACCTTTGGACCTTTGTTCCAAGGGATCAATATCCTTCACCTTCCAATAAGAAATATTCTCTCTAGAAAAGTGAAAGATAGCAGGTTCAGTATAACATAATTTAGCTTGGAAGGGTGAAGAAGAACAATGAAGGTTGAGACCATTATTTACAGAAGTTATAACCTTATGCTTGTTAACTCATCTGCTTCAACAAAAGAAAAGTCGTACGTGCACCCACTAAAAGCAAGCATAAAGAAATATATGGACCATAAGACCTCATTCTCTCAACCAATAACTGCATAATTCATATTAGTAAAAAATGGTACAGGCACACAAAATAGAAGTTATAAGATTGGCTAAAACCTTTCCAAGTGCCTCTATTTTTGGTAAAAATCGAAGAGCCTGGTAGAAAGCACGACAACGAAGCTTTTGAATGTCAGGAGGCAAGTTGTTGTTAGCAAGACAGGAATCTGATTTAGCAGCTCGGATGACCTATCAAAAAGGAGAAATTAAATCAGGCTGCATATCAGGAATAACAACCCAATTTTACCAACTGATGGAAGTGTAAGAAAGAATTACAACGTAATCATAATGTTACCCCTACCTGATAATCATCCCACAAGTGTGATATCTCTTCCTGGTAGTATTCTACACCTGACCAACTCGTAAAATACTTTATTGCTTTGGTAGTTGTTGCCAATTCCTTTGGCAGCTTCTTCAAAATTTTAACATCATTTGCCAATGACTGGATAAAATATTCTTCATCAAAGACATCTGAAAAATTGTTGGTAACCCAAAATTTTAGTATTAACATATGCCCAGTAAGGGAGCAGGAGTATAACGATAATGGCATTTACCTAGAATCTTGCCAAAATAATCTCTTATCAAGTTTTGGGATCACAAGCGTGGCATTTATAATATGCGCAACTGTTACCATGTCACGTATCTGAAAGTCGAAAAAGATGCCCAATTAACTCAAGGAACAAATGACTAAACTAGATACAATAAAGCATAAAAGATAGCTCTAACGTCCAGGAGATTATATATTAGCAGGCATTGATAATGGTGGATTAGGTAGGTCATATTTGAAACAAGTATACCTACCTGTGCATAGCTCCTCACATATTTTAAGCATTAATAAGAAAAAGTAACTTTTAGCCAAAGGATAAATATGCAACTAGTCTGTATCGACAAAACATGATCAATTGGATTAGGTAACCTCCCAAAACAGGATCATTCGTGCTTGATAACTTGTATATAACCGATGAACCAAAATGTTTCCTCGAAGTATAATCAAGGAGCGTACTCAAATGAATAAAATGTGCAACCACTAATTGTTTACTAGATTCTAACAGAGTCCCCAAACAACAACTTGGATCTTGAAAGAAACAACCAGCTGGTAACTGAAACTTTCAGCATGATTCCACATAATGCTAATAAGTTAGAAGGATGCCCAGTGGAGGAGAGAGATACTATTTGCAAGCAGAAACATTAGATTTTTCTTCCGGTGACCTAAAACTTTCGCAAATGACAACAAAATTAAAGGAACGAATGATATTTATCTTGCTTCCTTACTTGTTCTCCTCCCATGAATACAGTGAAAATAGCCATGAATAGAGCCATTTTGTTCAAAATAACCTATAAGCAAGGAAGCACGACACATATAATCTAAAATACAGTAGGACAAGCCAAAATACCATGTCCTTACTATGTTTTGTCGTATCATATCCGTGTATATGCATCATATGTTGGCACCATTTACCCGAAACATAATCAAGTTGACTATTTATTGATGCTCTTCTTTCAAGTAGTTTACAGTCCTTATGGGCTAGTATTTACTTGGAACCACCAAGCCTTTAGAAAATTAAGACAACTTCACCCTCAAGGCATGCAAATTTTATTGTCTAGCTACATCATTCATCAAATGGCCTTTGGGTACCTTCCTGATAGGACGTATGGCCTTTGGGTGACAAACTAAGCATCATTAAATAAGCACAAGATTGAGCGAGTCACAATTTTCTAAAGTTTTTGGTTGGGTGTTCTTCCATCTTTCAACCTATTGTGGTGCAAAGCTTCACATAATGTTTATACCTAACTAAAGTTGGCACCCCACTTTTTACAGGCCTTGCAAATTGGTGGACTGCATAGCACTTATCAATAATTGATATATGAGTAATCTTCAGCAGGTTAGTATCCATCAGAAAGGTTTAATAAAGTATCATAATATATTGATTTTGATATCTGATCATTGTTATATTACACATCAATTGATGATCCAAGCACATCAATGCACGCAAGGTTATATCTAGCAAAGAATCGATCGACTCACATCAAAATAAGCGAACCTTTTGATCACTGAAACCCTAAAAATCGATCGAATCGACCATGGAACCCTAATAAAATCGAGGAGAAAATATGGATTTGGAATATTTGAGAGAGGTTTCATACTACATCACATTCGACTGCTTCTTCCTCCATATCTTTGATACACACTTGTACGCCCCTGAAAATTTAATACAAAAACACAAATTAGAATCCCACCCCTAATTTTTGAAATCAAAAAAAGGAGGAAGAAGCAGTCGAACTACAATTTAAATTTAAAAAGGATGAGAAGTAAAACCCTAGCTAGCTAGCATAGCTTACCCATGGTAGATCTCTCACGTATTCCTCCTCTAGCTAGGGTTTGCGTGGGGCGGAGGCCGCTTGATGGAGGACGAGACTATGGGAGCCATGGAAGTGTTATGGTGGTGTCGTCGTGGTGATGACGCGGGTGAGGTGGTGGTGGCTCTGGATGGCTGCAAGGAGGGTGGCAGTGGCTCTGGATGGCTGCGAGGAGGGTGGCGGTGGGGATGAGGAGAGTCTCTCCATGAGTCGGATTAATAGTAGCAGTTTCGCATAGAGGAGGCTGAAGTAGAGGAGGAAAGTTAAATTAGAAGAGGGAAAATGAAATTTTGGTAACACTTATATTTTTAGTATCACAGTTGCCACCATTACAAAAAATAAGTTAAATAAAAATTTTGAAAAAATAATTTTAGTAACGGTTATGTGACTATTGTCACGGTAATTAATGTTAGTAACTTGTAACGGTATTAACCGTTACGAATTGAAAAAATAAAGTGTTACAAATTGACCATTTTGGTGTAATGACACCATATTATCTACAATATAGAATATCAGACATTTCCATTAACACTTGCAACAAATACAATATATGCAAACATTTGTCCATATGATTCTCATTCAAAATTTAAGGAAATAAGGTTACTACAAAAGTGATGCTTTTAGTATATAACCCTAACAATCTCCCACTTATACTCAAAGCATTGCTTTTCAGTATACTGTTACAAATCTCCCACTTATACTTAAAGCCATGCTGCTACACATCTGACTCCCATTCCCTCAACATGACTGTCAAAAGCCTTAGCTGGTAAGCTCTTTGTAAAGGGATCAGCTAGGTTGTTGGCTGATGCTATCTTGATCACAGTAACTTTTTCTTTCTTTACAAAATCTCGTATCATGTGGTACTTGCGCTCAATATGTTTGTCTGTCTTATGGGCTCGTGGTTCCTTCGAGTTTGCAACTGTACCACTATTATCACAATGAAGTATAATAGACTTAGGCAAACTAGGTACCACATCCAAGTCCAACAGAATATTTCTGAGCCAAACCGCTTCTTTGACTGCCTCAGAGGCTGCCACATACTCGGCTTCCATGGTGGAATCAGTAATACATTTTTGCTTGATACTTCTCCACACAATGGCTCCATCTCCCAAAGTAAACACATAACCTGAGGTAGATTTCCTGGAATCCCTATCTGACTAAAAATCTGAGTCTGTATACCCCAAGGGAACTAAACTATCTGCCTGGTAAACTAGCATATACTCTTTAGTCCTTTTCCGGTACTTCAAAATATGCTTTACGGCAGTCCAGTGCTCTTGTCCTGGGTTAGACTGATATCTGCTGACCATGCCTACGGTAAAGCAGATGTCTGGTCTCGTACATAGCATTGCATACATTAAGCTTCCTACTGCTGAAGCACAAGGAACTGCCTTCATGTTCTCTATCTCTTTAGGTGTCCTCGGACACTGCTCCTTTGATAGAGCAATTCCATGTCTAAAAGGTAAGAAACCTTTCTTAGAATTTTGCATACTAAAATGAGTTAGTACAGTATCGATATAGGAAGCTTGGGATAAGCCCAACATCCTTTTCTTGCGATCTCGTAGAACTTTGATCCCAAGGATGTGACCTACTTTTCCCAAATCCTTCATATCAAACTGTTTGGATAACCATACCCTTACATCAGATAATACCTTCATATTATTTCCAATGAGCAAGATGTCATCCACATAAAGTACTAGAAACACCACCACGTTTCCGTCACACTTTCTGTATACACATGATTCATCCTGACATTGATCAAATCCATAGGATTTTATCACCTGATCAAAACATATGTTCCAAGATCTGGAAGCTTGCTTAAGTCCATAAATGGACTTCTTGAGCTTACAAACAAGATGCTTCTGGCCCTTTTCAATGAACCCGTCTGGTTGCTTCATGTCACGACCCGCACCCTAGAGTAAGGGCACGAGAAGTGGGTACGTCCAGCCTATGCCGCAGTGTCGGCGGTAGAACGCTGTCCTAGGTTAATCATCTAACAATATAAAGTACCTGTACAGTTTATACTCTCCGAGTGGAGGTGACAAACAGAAACAACTCAATCACATCTAGGTAGAGAAATGGAAGATAGATAGATAGATAGACAGATGGTAACTCAAAGAGAACAGTACAATAGATGAAATAAACCCAAGTGTCTAGGATAACATAACATCAGAATGTCAACTCATAATACAATAAGCCTAAGAGTCTATACATAACTCAACATCTCCAAATACAACTCAGATGTGAGACAAAATGATAATATAGAAAGACTGCCTAGACTAAACTGGTCTAGACTACTGGAACAACATCCTCAGCTGCAGGTGGATCCTGCTGAGGGTCCACAACATAAGTGTCATCTAGTCCTGCTCCATAATAGGTAGACACCAGGGCCTCCTCCTCATCCTCTGTAATATTTTCAACAGGTCCAATCAGGATGGGAACGAGCACAATACATCTCACGCAGTGCATAGTATGATAGGAGATATAAAGCATGCAATAGAGTAAAATACAGAAAATGCTGAAGGAAGATACATGTAGCAAAAGAGAGAACTGTAATGAAATATCTACTATAATAGAGAACTAGCAGTGTCTAGTGAGTCAGAGTAAAATATAGACATGTGAAATAGCATAGGAGATTCATGACTACAGCTAGGAGTGATTCATGACTACAGCTACTGGGGTAATATCCACATGACTATTTCCACTCCCCCATCCCCAATCAATACACAAGGATCCGTTCAGGTTATGTTAAGATTCATGATAAGCCCATAAATGGGAGATTCATGAGAGGCTCTGTGAATCATGAGAGTACATGAGTTACAAGCGATTCGTAAATCTATGAAAGCATAGAGATACATGATGATTCATGAAAAGCACAAACATGCTGTATCTGATGCTCCCGAGGGGGATAACATCTCATGAAAAGATCCATATAGTACCAATCCGTGATAACAATCGTGTCAGCATCAAGTAAAGTAATCTAGAGCAAGAATATAAATCCTGGCAAATATGAAACGGTCAGAGAATGTACTCGCCTGATAACTGAATGTCTAAAGAAGATATACTGTCTGAGGAGAGGTGTATGGCTCCTAATCAGAGCAATACAAGTCACAATGTATCCACAATGGTAAAAATAAAGTGTACAATGCATACTACATGATTCTAGGTCAATCTGGTCAAAAGTCAACTCTTGGTCAACTCTAATAGTCAAACTAGGTCACAAGAAGTCATATTAAGTCACAGGAAATCAAACTAAGTCAAATAGAGTCAAACAAGGTCAAACAAGTCAAATACTAGTCAACATGATCAATCTGGGTCAAGTCTAGGTCAAACTTAGACCAACTAAGGTATTGGTCAAACAAAGACCAGTCAATAAGGTAATTAGGTCAGACTAGTTAAACTAGTCATTTTAGGTTAGTCCTAGTCAAATCTAGGTCAATTAGGTCAACTTTGACCTATGGTTGACTTTGGTCAACCCTTAGTCAAACTAGGTCACAAGTTGGGTTTTGGGTCATTAGGGTTAGTTGGGTTAGCCTCTAATGCCATAGGCTAGCAACCTAGGCCATAGGCTAGATAACCTATAGGTTTCCATATAAACTATATTTATAAGGTCATATATATATAGATATATATATACCTATATATAGATATACCCTTCTATCTGATACCTATATGTCAATATAGGAATACACTATATATAATACCAAAACCCCCACATATATATATAATGGCACTATATATCTAATACAAATATATATATATATATCAATATATATATACCTATATATATATATAAACTCATATATATACTATATATATAGAGAGAGAGACAAAGGGAGAGAGACAAAGGGTGAGAGAAGAATTAGATAGAGAGAGAGAAATGATACTGCTGAACAGCAGGGGGGAATTCCAGGTTCCTGGAACCAAATTCCAGTCCAAAACACACACACACACAGGAACATATATACATATATGTATATATACATCACAACTACCTATTCACTCACCCAAATACCCTCAAAATTCACCCACACTCACACATACATATATACTACATAATTATATACTAAAAACATATAAATACATGTATATATCAGATCAAAAATAAGTTTGAAATTCATTTCTGAAAACTGGGAAAAATCCCAAAACTGAAAACTGTGCACTGTTACTCGATAACTAGGTAAACCTAATTTCTCCTACAAATCGAGCTAAGACCCAAATCAAAGGGTTGGTAACTAAGCCCCTAGGTGTCCTCTAGTGTCTAGGGTCCCTGATACTGTACTACGACACGACACAACGTGTCCAAACACAAAAGAACCCAAACGGGTAAATCACAGTGTTACAGCGTCGTACACGCGTGCACTTAGCTCTAGGACACGACACACGTGATATTGTGTCTCGTGCTCGTGTCAGTAGGTAGGGTAGGTCTAGGGGTATGTGTCAGTGTGTCTGCACGATGTCCACGTGTCTCACAGAGTCGACATGAGACACGTATCAGTCGAGGAAACTCGACTGTTACACACTGTTTCAGACAGCATCGTGCAGTGAGTCACGTGCCTCGTGCTCGTGTCACAGGACACGACGCACCACGTGCTCGTGTCCACGTGTACGCCACATGAAGGGCTACACGATGGTGTCATTACGAGGCACCCAAGTGTCGTGTCCGTGCGACACGACACGCTCGAAGTTACCCTCGCGCGCGTGTGCACTGACAGCCCGTGTCCAGTGCGAGTGAGTTTTCTCACTCGACACGACACGAGGCGACACCAAATTTTGGGGGCATGTTCGCAGACATTGCCCCCGTGTCCGTGTCAAAAATCTCGTGTCCTAGTGCACTGTACAGTGAGTACGAGAGGTGAGGTAGCAGGGAATTAAAGTGTGCACTGTGCTGTGTCCTGGCAGTGTCCAAGTCGATTTTCGACACGAAAATGACACCGTGTCGTGTTCAGTCAAGTGGGGTTGTGACCTAGGTGTCTAGGGCTACCCAAAAACATATTTTGTTTCACATTTTAATAAAAACCAGTTCTTTGTGGCATTTTAACAAACACAGTTTCCTAGTCTAGGATACGTGTCCGATACGGACACCAAACCAACTCAAACCTTCACCAAATTTGTCCTACAGTACCCTAGTACCTAGATGCATGCAAATATGAAGAGAAAACACAAAATTAACATGGTTTATGGACATTTACCTATTTGGTGAAAAATCAAGAAAACACCCAAGTAGGGGGGGTGTTCTTCCACTTGGTGATGCCCAAAAGCTTCCAAATTCCTTGATAGCAGGCCCTAACTAGTACCCTCTAGTGTAGGGGAGTCCAATGCAAAAGACTAGAGTGAATTTGGTTCAAATTTGAGGAAGTTATCAAGGTTTGAAGAAATGGGATTTTTCTATGTTAAAATTCATGTAAAATTCTTCATGAATGATACATTGGGTTATATAGGAAGGTGTAGGGCTAGGGGGGTGCCCTATGGCCAGCCAAGACTAGGGGGGTGTCCTTGGGCTTGCTTCATGGAGAAGGCAAAGACTTTAGGTGCTAAAGGCTTGATCTTTTGAGTGATTCAAGCAAAATATCTAAAATGTAATATCTAGATATTTATCCTCCTTTACCCAATGTAAATATCTTTCCCCTTATCATTCTAGGTTAGTGGCTAACCTATGGATTAGGGTAGACTAGGTTAGGGGCTCTCATGACACTTAACAATAATTTAAACAATAATAAAAACACATAATTCCAAATAATTCTAAATAAATTCTAAAAAATTACCAAAATACCCTTTTAGGCTAAAATCACTAATTTGGTGTTCTAAGCCTATGGCTAAGCTCTCATGGTCATGGCAACATCTAGGTTAGAGAAAACTAGGGTTTACACTAAGGTTTTGCTAGTAAGTCACAAAGTCATAAGTCATGACTTAGAAAATGGTTTATCTTAACTAAAATCACCAGAAAATCATACCATGACTAAAATACCACTAATAAATAATAAAAATAATAAATTTCAAAAATCTCCAATTTCAGAAAATAGGGTGTTACACTTCATATAGATGTCTTCCTCAAGACTTCCATTAAGGAAAGCTGTCTTGACATCCATTTGCCAAATCTCATAATCGAGATGAGCTGCAATAGATAAAAGAATCCGAATAGACTTAAGCATGGCTACAGGAGAAAATGTTTCCTCATAATCGATACCCTCTCTTTGAGTAAAACCTTTTGCTACAAGCCGAGCTTTAAAGGTTTCAACCTTACCGTCTGATCCTCTTTTTCTCTTATAGACCCACTTGCATCCAATGGCTTTTACACCAACGGGTGGTTCTACAAGCTCCCAGACCTGATTAGAATCCATAGATTCTATTTCAGATATCATTACTTTTTGCCAAGACTCTGCATCTTTATCTTGGAGTGCATCATTGTAGGTACAGGGATCATAATCTTGTTTCTCAGGAACGAAGTCTGACGACTCTCCCAAGAACATATATCTATCAGGTTGTATCACAACCCTCCCACAACGACGAGGCACTATCGGTTGTGGTGTAACATTTGTGACACGTTGTGCAGTTATTTGTGGTTCATCCTCTTGTACTGTTGGTACTGAAGTACTTGGTGTCTCACGTCTCAGTTCTTCTAGAACAACTCTACTTGTGGGTTTATGGTTCATCACATAGTCTTTCTCTAAGAATCGGGCATTGGTGCTAACAATGACCTTCTGATCCTTAGGACTATAAAATAAACCTCCTTTCGTTCGTCTTGGATAGCCTACAAACAAGCGTACTTCTGTACGAGATTCCAACTTATCTGCTTTCCCATTCAGCACATGTGCTGGACTACCCCAAATGCGAACATGTTTCAGACTAGGCTTACGCCCAATCCACAGCTCTGTGGGAGTAAGAGGTACTGACTTAGAAGGAACCAAGTTCAAAATATAAGTTGCAGTCTCTAAGGCATATCCCCAAAACGAATCTGGAAAATCCGAATAACTCATCATTGATCTAACCATCTCCATAAGAGTTCTATTCCTTCTTTCGGCTACACCATTCTGTTGGGGCGTTCCAGGTGCAGTCAATTGGGATGCAATTCCAGTCTCTGATAAATAATTCCTAAACTCTCCAAAGAGGTACTTGCCACCACGATCTGATCGTAATGACTTGATACATTTTTCATGACATTTTTTTGTTTCAGTCTTGTACTCTTTGAATTTCTTAAAGCACTCAGACTTACGGCGCATCAAATAAATGTATCCATACCTTGAATAATCGTCAATAAATGTGACAAAATATTCAAAGCCACCTCTAGCTTGGATAGTCATGGGTCCACACAAATCAGAATGAACTAATTTCAACACATCTTTGGCCCTATACCCCTTTGCCGTAAAAGGCCTTTTGGTCATATTACCTTCCAAGTAGGATTCACAGACTGGTAGTGCCTCCACTTCCAATGAACTCAAAGGTCCATCTTCAATCAGTCTTTGAATCCTTTTTAGGTTAATATGCCCCCAATCGTAAGTGCCAAAGATATATTTGGTTCATACAAGAAGGTTCTTTTCTCTTATTTAAGTTAGATGACATATTATTCACTTCCATAAGTTGTATTGTGGGCGAAATAGGATTAATGACATACAAACTATCAACCAATGCACCAGAACAGATAAAATGTTTATTCTTTCTAATAACAATATTGTCATTAAAATAAACTGAATATCCATCCTTAACTAACATAGAAACAGAAACTAAATTCCTTCTAAGTGAAGGTGCATAAAGACAATCTCTCAATGTCAAAAACTTATTTCTACCAAAAGATAAAGTAACATCTCCTAATGCAACGACCGATACTTTTGTAGCATCACCCATGAACAAGCATATCTCTCCATCACTGAGCCGTCTGGTTTCCTGGAACCCCTGCAATGTATTGCAGACATGATTAGTGGCTCCTGTATCTACACACCAGGTGCCGATAGATAACACCGCTAAACATGTTTCAACTACTAGTAAATGAGATATACCTTCTTCGTTCCGTTGTTTGAGAAGTGGACAATCAGTCTTCCAATGTCCTGACCCTTTGTACTTGAAACATTTGTCTTTCGGCTTTTTTACCGCGCCTTGAGGTCCCATGCCCTTCTTTGCTGAGTTTGTTTGTTTCTGAATGTTATTCTTCTTCTTACCGCCTTTTGGCTTAGAAGTAGAAGCCTTTTCAGAAACAAAAACATG
This sequence comes from Iris pallida, assembly GCA_029216955.1. NCBI lineage: Eukaryota > Viridiplantae > Streptophyta > Magnoliopsida > Asparagales > Iridaceae > Iris > Iris pallida. The sequence goes on from JANAVB010008400.1 coordinate 9,420,860, forward strand.
ACCACTCTACCTAAAGAGAGATTCAGCATCCTGTAGCTCTTTTGCAAGTTCTGCCAAACTATACAGCCTTTTGTTCATGTTGTAATTAAGGCAGAAATTATCAAAACTTTTAGACAGAGTCCCGAGAATGATATCGACCTGGGATTCCCCATCGATTTCAGCTCCAAGGATCTCCATCTCATTCAGATGACCCATCATCTTGAGAACATGATCCCTTACTGGTGTACCCTCAGCCATTTTTGTATTCATCAAACATTTCATAGCAAACTGCCTAGCTGCTCTACTCTGTTGTCAGAAGAGTTTCTTGAGGTTATACATCATGTCATAAGCTGTGGCCATGGCCTGATGCTGATGTTGCAGTACATTTGACATAGATGGCAGAATGTAACACCGTACCATCTCATCTGCTTTTTTCCACTTCTTATAAGCCTCTTTGACCTCTTCATCAGAGTTAGCATCAGACTTAGGTGTGCATTCCTCAACAAGTACATATTTGTACTCCTCAGCAGTCAGAACAATATCCAAATTACGTTTCCAGTCAATATAATTAGGTCTAGTAAGTTTATTTTCTTTAAGAATTACCATAAGTGGACTGAAAGAACTCATTTTTGAAATCCTGAGAATCACATAAATAAAATTATGTAGGGCAAAAAAAATTCAATTAACTAAATATTGATTCCCTCAAAACAATAATAAGAAATTCACCAACACCTTGAACACCATGAATTTAGCATGCCACGATAATGTGGACGTATACAAATTCAACTTTGTTCAAGTAGATTTTTCTTATTAAATTTACTATCATGTCAATATAGCTTTATGACAAATAAAATTAATATGCTGGTCTTGCTCTGGTCATACAAATAATAGCAGTGACTCCGATGGGGAGGATACTATTATTTGTATCTAAGTGTATACCATTACTTAATACTAAGTCCATTACCTTGTAATGTGTTCCTTCAGATGGAGAAGTGAACACATACTAGGTAACTTTCTACAATTATCCCTAAGGAAGTTTGTACCGGTGATCCATAATTATACTCATCCAATATGGAGAAAAGTACTAAAGCCAACACGCAAGTATAATTACATCACCTATAAACCAGTAATGGAGACCATAGGATTTATACTAAATAAAAATCCTCTCCCACTTAACAATGAGGGTATTTCTACTAGATGATATTATGTCCATGTTGTCCATTATTAATGTAGGCTTGGTTTTTCAAAAAAACAACCATACAATAATAAACATGCATAATCAGAAAAAGCAAAATGACAAAAATAAGAGAAAATATCCAACTATTATGGTCATCTGGACTGCTTAAAACCAGCATCTCGTCCGGCGTCAGAAACAGCCACCACCGCCATTACGATTGATCAAAAATAATTAAAATTACATCAATCATATGCCTCCCGAAGGAGTTCACACATAATCTAGATTGAAAAATTAAAATAATAAGCATGATTAACCCTCGTGATTTTAATTACATCCACAGCAACAACAACATCCACGACATATCCGTGGTTTAAACAACACAATCAAAAAACATGTATTGGACCATAATAGTTGGATCTAAGATGCCTGCAAAACCAAGTTAGAACAGATCTACATCTACCGACTATTACATAGCGCAGGTTTTATTGGACAACATGGACGTATCAATCAATACGTAGATCCAAAGTTGCTCTGATACCAATTGATGGAACTGGGGATTCCCAGGACCCTTTCTTTGGTGTGCGTATTGATCGACAAAAAGTTAAACAGATCTAATACATGTTCTAACCCTTCATAGGTGGAAACTAGGGTTCACGAATTATACCTGCAACGGAAAGGAGACAAGTAATTCCTGGCAATCTCGAGCGGACGACCCCAAGATCTTTTGTACGTATTTCTTCCTTGAGGTGGACGTCGTGTGGGCGACGATCTCCCAACCTTTTCTTCTCCTTGGCAGTCCTCTCTTTCTCTCCTTACGTGAATCACGAATTTAGAGAAAATTTCAGATTTCTGATCAGTAATCTGGCGGCCAGAGAATAGAGGATATATATAGGCTACGGCAGGGACCATGAGGAGAAATTAGGGTTAGGCCTCCTGACGGATCTGGATATCCCGTGTTCAGTCCGAACACACAATCCAGGCCCATTAACAATAGCTCGGTCCACTAAGGAGCTATTGTTGCACTACCTCCCTAATCCCAAATTATATTTGTGGGCTCCTTTTATTATATGCTCGTTTGGCTCCCCATGTTAAGATATCGTATGTCCGTCGATCAAATTAAGTTACTGACAACTATATTGATTCGACATCTTTTATCCTTATGTAGTACCACTCAACTTTATTTGTCATGTTGGATATAATCCACCTGCAGGGTTTACATGACAATCCTTATGAGCTCCTTAAGAGGACATCATCAACCCGATGTATCGGGACATGGATTCCATTTATAATCAACAGGCCATCATACATACAATATTATTACCCAATTCATAGAGATTGTTGATCCATAATGAATCTCACTCTTTTATGAGTCAAAGTAATGTACACTGCATATACATGTCCGTTATTATATCCGGATTAAGAGCACAAGCATCCATAATAACAGAGGTGTTTGTTCTCTTATGTAGTCAGTACAAAGAGAACAACCTCAAGTGGTCCTGTTCAATACACACAAAGTGTACTAGTGTAAACCTATAGTCAAGATAGACTAATACCAGATTACACTACAACCTTTCCAATAGATTGTCTATATACTCCATAGGAAACTGATAATATGATCTTCTGTGTGACACCACACACCATATTATCTACAATATAGAATATCATACATTTGCATTAACACTTGCAACAAATACAATATGCAAACATTTGTCCATATGATTCTCATTCAAAATTTAAGGAAATAAGGTTACTACAAAAGTGATGCTTTTAGTATATAACCCTAACACGAAAAAGAAGGCTGTTTTCTTATGGGGAACCTGACCTAAGCTTATGAGGGGTTCACCATTCATCAGACAAAATAAAGTCTTATCATCTTGAGACTTTAGCACGCCTCTCCTGGTTTCAGGAAGATCGTATTAAGAAAAATTGATATGAGATAGGTTTTATTGATACTCAGACATCCGGAAGGCAGAAACCAATTCCTCAGTAAAAGGGTCTTCTCTCAGATCAACTGCAAAAGAAAATTTAGAGTTAAAATCTTAAAAAGATTGTTTTCTTAAAGAAACACCCTGCGCCAATCATGGATGGCACAGGATATGAAGAACAGTCCTCAGTTAGCGCATGCAGAGTGACAGTTCTCAAATCAAATGGTGCATCAGTCAGTTAGCACATGAGTTGCGCATTACGACAGATGGCACATCATGCTTAAGTCATGACAATGGCACAGGGCATCATTTTTTATGATTAATTTTAGCCAACACTCTAAAAGAGGTGGCATAGTTTGCAGATGGCGCAAAGCATTGACCAATACTCTGAAAGAGGCAGTCGATGTTGGCCCTTGATCGTACTATACGCGAATGGCACGAGCATTCTATTATCATCTTCTCCGATTAGTTTTCTCACCTTCGAGAGCGGGGTTCGCCTCCTCGGCTCTCGCCGACGGCATGACATGCTGTGGCACCATCAACTGTGGCACGCGCAAAGTAGCTCCGGGTACTTTTTTCCCTTTTTCAGCTCAGATTCACTTTGGGGCCATTTTGATTTATCAAAAGCTTCGAAAGTTGAAGAAAATGAACAGCTCGAGAAGAAGAGAATTCGAGTAAAAGTATTTTCTCTCTCTCTCTTCTATCGGCTATTTATAGCCAAAAACTACACGTAACAGTCGCGCAATCCACGCCCAAAACTCGGGGTTACTTATGATGTTGTTATGTGCCAATCACACAGAAATGCTTCTTATTCAAAGTATTCCAAATTTTGAAGCTTTTTAAATTTGAAAACTTTGAAGGGGGTCTTGTAGAAGCCTAAAAAGTATAATCGTCATCATGTACTACTGATAAATGGTGCTAGGGTACAAATCATCAAATGGCGATGGCCATCAGATGGCGTACGACATCAGTTGGCACTGGACATAGGTGGCGTTGGCCGATACGTGGCAAGCTTCCTCGAGAAGCTGAAATAATTGTTATTATTACCGACACTACGTCAGTCAAGAAAAATCTGTACGAATCCCGAATGTGCGGCACTCAAGAAGATCATGTCAGATTTGTCATAATAAATGATAGCTGCCTCGCGCCATTTGCAGTTGCCGCAAGATAATCAAATATCATTATATTAAGCAGAGAGCACTAAATAGCAAGTAGCGCTCGGTGCTATTTAACAATTGGCGCTATTCGATTAAATCATCCAAAAGTAGTTAGATGATGTGGCGTGCATGCCACTAATCTCGAAGAACGTGTACGTGACACTGCCCACGACCAAGCGCATCTCTTTCACAAAATTCCATGCTTCTAAGTAGTTAAACCAACTGTTCGTACGACTGGGTGAATGGCGCACCAATTGCAGTATTTGCCAATCAGGATAACTACTTAACTGTTATCTCTAAACTCTATAAATAGAGTTCCAAATCACTTTCAAAGCATCAGTAATGATCATAATCTCCTGAGCACTTGCTGCAGCACTCTCCAAAGGTTTTCTTCTTCGATATCGCATCGTTCAAGGGATAATGTGATCGTCTTTTGATCAAATTCTCACAGTTGTACTTCTCCAGAAATTAAATTGAACTCTTGTTCTCTTCTCAATTTGTAATCAAACACTTTTTGTTTTTATAAACAGTGGCTAGTATTGCAGCTGTATCCTTTCAGATATAGTCACATCTGGTTTGTTCAAATAGTTGTATCTCCTCAAGATACAATCGTATCTCTTCAGATGCAATCACATCTAGTTGGTTCAAACAGTTGTATCTCCTCGGGATACAATCAAATTCAGTTTTTTAAATGACCTATCTCTTCAGATATAATAAAATTTAGTTTTTTAAACCGTCGCTCCTGAGATAAGATCAGAATTCAGTTTGTTTAAGCTATTATTCTTTCGATAGGAGCAAAATCTATTCAGTTTTACCCGAGCAATAGTCACACGCCACATGTCAATTACTCGGTCATGTTGATGAAGGATGCTAACTGTCCAGAATCTCGATGATGGAGAATCCCAACAACTATCACATGTCAACTCAACAGCAGCCCCTACAGTACGGTTACAATAGATCCTCCAGAGATCTCGTGCGCGCAGCACTCCTGTACGCCAAATATCCCTTCGTATATCGTATATATCCAGCCTATAAATAGAATGAGTCTTCCTTCATTCAAGAGGCTTCGACGTCTTCTTGATTGGCAACCCAGATTACCTCTCATAGGTATCAGAAAGTCAGAGCAAGTTTAGTTCGTCGTCAGATTGTCAACGGAGTAAAGGAGCCGCTGCAGTAGTCCATCTCCACCGTCATACTTTTCTAAAAAATTTGTTCCTAGATCTCCTATTTAGGAGTTTTCTGTACTCTTTTATACGTTTGACATACAAAAAGTTCTTCAACTTTTGTTCATGGCAAAAAATGAAATGGCCCGAAACCGTGGTCCCAACCTCATATAGTGTCATCCTACTATATCATGAGGTCAACGGCCTCTTTATAGCACTACCTACCACTCAATTATTTAACATTAGGCTACATGCCTGTTTGCAATGCTATGCCAGTATGACATGGCCCGAAGACTAGGCTTTACCTCATCTGGGTGTCACCCCACTATTGCATGGAGTGTTAATCCTTTAGAGTATTTAGTTACTCGTGCCTCTTGTAAAGCACGTTGGAAACACAGATGCCCATAACTCATTAAGGCGTCAAAGCCATCCTCTCACAGGACTTGTTCCAAGAACAACTAGTAGACCATAGTAGCTTCGGAATAATATCCCCATACAATGTTCGAAGGACTACCTACTGTACTTGATATTTTCCTCGTTAATGGTCCACCCTTGAAACAAAATCTAGATGCTTAGTAGATTTTTTTTTGAACTAATAGCATAAGACTTAATGGTAGGATTGTAGAGACACAATATTATTAGTCCATCAAGCATATTTTTCTTTTTGTGTCCTCGACCAGCTAGCACTTGAGGCCTTTATTGAATGAATATCAACCATTACAATGACTTTATGCTTGATACGCACATTAAATGACATGTAACAAAGTCCTACAATCCTCTTATAACTATTGGAGAGACCATTTGATGATACAGTTACAGCCGCCTAGTTTGTCACAATACACCGGTATTGTCTGGATCTGCACACCAATTATAGAAAAAACATACTTGAGCTAATGAAGCTATTTCATTTCATCTACTGTGGCTGATGTGTATAAAATTGGGACTCCAGTGATGTGTGAGAAAGCAAAGTCTACTTTTTTGACCTATACGATATAGCAGCACTTCAAATGGAAAAGATCCTCTTATGAATATTTTGCTCTCTTCTTCTTAGCACCAACTGGCATTACTGATGCCTTCTACTACGATCGAGAACACTCCTCCCCCCATATAGTACAAAGCAAACCTATGAGTCATCTTAAGATATCCCATGACTCTTTTTACAGCTTTATAATAGTCAACACCTGGATTACTCATGAACCGACTCAGCATCCCTATGACAAATGCTACGTCAGGTTTTTGATCGTTGCATATATCAGGCTTCCGATGACACTAGAGTTCATCAGCGTCTCATGCTTTACCCTGGATTTGGCTACAGTTTAATATCATAACTAAGAGTATCGATTCCTGGAAGATTATGATATCTATAGTATGTGAGAATCTTTTCTACGTTGTGAGCTTGTGATAGAGCATGCCCACCTTCCGTCACTATCATCTAATCCCAAGATGACATATACATCGCCCATGTCCTTCATACATAATTTGGACTAGAGGAACATCTTCTTCTTTGTGACACATTCTAAATCCATAACAATTATTAGCATGTCATCCACATAGAGACATACGATGACTCATCTATTACCAATAAACTTAGTGTCAACACACTAGTTTGTTTCTTTGGCCATGTAGCTTGATTACATTGTCAAACTTTTTATGACACAGCTTAGGAGCTTTCTTTAGGTCGTATAAAGATTTTGCTAACCTACATACTTTGTCTTCAAGACCATGAATGACAAATCCTTCTGGGTGTTGCATGTAAATCACTTCTATTTGTACTCCATTCAAAAATTTAATGTTTTGAAATTCATCTGGTGAATAATCAGCTTATGAATAGCGCTCATGGCAATCAGCATCTTGATAGTTGACATTTGCACTACTTGGAGATACGTGTCATAGTAATCAATCCACTGATTCTACGAAAATCTCGTGGCTACTAGCCTAGCCTTGAACTTATCGACAGTTCCATCGACTTATCTTATTTTTGAAGATCCACTTGCATCTGATTGGTTTAGCTTATTCAGACAAATTTACCAATACCCAAGTGTTAATGAATGTTAAGGAGTGAACGTTGTTATGGACTGCCTCCTCCTAGAATACTACATCTTTGGTCTTTACTGCCTTATCATAGGTAAGCGGCGCAACTTTCATATGATAGGGTGATATTGTCATCTCAAAGTCGTTCAGCCTCCTCATTCGCTTTATTGACTACTCAACGAGTACTAATTCAAGAGTTGTCTATTCAATGACACCCACTACCTGAACTATATCTTCTTTAGAAATTCTAGCTTTTCGTCACTAACAATATTCTTCGAAATATCCGCAAGAATATTTTTTTGTCCTTAGCAAACTTGACTTCAAAGAACTTTGTACCGCTACTCAATGATATGATTTGATTCAACATCATGGAACCTCCGAGCATCGCATTTATCAGCAAATCCCAAAAATATGGTCTTCTTAGTACTTGTCTCCAGCTTCTGAATCTTGATGTCCGGATACTTCACATATGCAGACACCTGCACACTCGAATGACATTAAAGTTGAGTCTGTCCTTGAACTAGGCTTCACGGAAAGTAGTATTAGAAGTTGCATATGACACTATCTTGGGAAGCCGTTAGCGCCGCTTCTCCCAATAAATATTTTAGAAGACCTGCAGTAAGTAGCATAGGTTCATCATCCCTGTCAATATTCGGTTCTTCCCTTTTGCAGCTCCATTGGATTGGAAAGAATACGAAGCTGTTGTTTCATTGATAATTATATGTTCTTTCCAAAATGATGCAAATTCAATCGAATGATACTCTCCGCCACAACCACTTCTGAGTCTCTTGAGTTGTTTGACTGGTTTGACACTCAATTTTAGCCTTGAAGTCTTTAAACTTCTCGAACTCTTCAGACTTTGATATATGTATGTGTCACACCCAGTCCCAAAACTCATGGGACCAGCACGTGACTCGGCGAGCTGGTACATACTCGAGGGTAAACCCATTCTATGGACTTCCTCAAGTAATATACTTAAGATGTCTATACAATCAAATATATATGTCTAAAAGGTCAAGTCAACTATATCTCAATTCACAAGATAGTAATAACAAGAGAACCAAGTGCACTAAAGTTGATCAGACCGTAATACACTAATTCTAGAGTAGATAAATGTATTAGTGTGAATTTCCAATAATACATATATTAGGAACAAGCTAGAGGAAAGATGAAGCTTGTAAAATACTAGGCTATAATAGCAGCATGAGTCAATATAGGACAAAAATATAAATAAGAATTTGATGATAGTATCTGTAGTGCCCCGATCCGCATGGTGCATTATGATGGCTGGTTAGTCCGAAGAAGCCTTGTTGGACTTGAAAATATGCGAAGGATCGCTCAGAAGGCTATACGATCGTGGCAGAAATCGTCTTATAAAATGTAAGTAGTGTTGAGTCATTCAAATATCCTTCAGCTTCACGCTTAATAAAAAGGACTATATGCTATGTTTTTTTGTTGAGTTGCTAATGTTATCTTGCAAGAAACTCAGAAAGATAATGAAAGATAATTAATCACATGACCCAAAAATTGTTGTGAATTATTTCATGAATTTTATGCTTACGTTCTTTGCAATAAAATACATGACAGGTGAATAAATACTTGGGCGGTGAGTATATTGAGGCTCAGTTCGATGAGTAGTTGGTAACACAGATAACAAGATCCAAAAACTGGGCAGTAAGTATGCTTGAATTATAATCGAGAGAGTATTGGTATCAAAGATGTGGGAAAAATCTTGCGTAGCCACATTCTATTAACTGGTGTTGTTGTAGAATGCTGATTACACTATGACCCTGGATTGGGCAGATGGTAATACGAGCGTCGGCTCAAGGCATATATGGCAATACGAATGAGGATGGTGGCTTATTTACTTAGTTTTCTTTATCATGAGTTATATGTTTTCTTCATTGATAAGTTGCATATACTTGTATGGTCATGGACAACTTGTGCACAAGGTAGTTCCTCGAACGGTACTCCGAGGCCACAGAACAGATTCGTCCTAGGGGTAAAAAGGATGGGTAACGACGTATTGGCACTACAATGGGCGTCGTTATACCAGTAACAATTATAAGTCCAAGATGGCGTGTCGCCATGACCTTCGTATAGATAGGTCACGTGCTAATGATGTCTTATGCGGGCAGAGTAAGTTATAACTTAATTACAGTGAAGGTTGTCGGATGTTGGTAAGAATCACCTGAATGGTGACGAATATTATAAATATGATATTGTTCCTAACAATGTATTATGCAGGCAGAGTAAGTATTATATATATAGGGATGGCTACATAACCGTGGGTAAGAATTACCAAAAGGGGTGAAATCATATTGCTTTACATTATGCTAGCTATGAATAATATGCATACTTTACTTCTGTCGGATATGAATTGGAATTGACACTAAGGCAACGAGAAAGACCACATTAATAATGTTACTATCACATGATTACTTAGTATTGTCTTCTTAGGTGAGTCGGGCCAGTGCCGCTCGTCGGTGTGTAGCTGAATGTACTGGCCCAAGTTTGTGGACATCATTACAGGTACTCATACATGGGGGAAATTGTTTGACAGTGCTTAGCATCGATGAATCAGATGGGTATTCAGGAGTTCTTCTCGCATAACGATGTCTTCTACTATATGGGACATAATGTATGGAACAGTATAACTCAGTTGTATAAGTGAGATTGTAAGCCAAATCAGTAAGTTCATTGCAAGCCAAGTCGGCATGTTCGGTTGTAAGCCTAAATGGCAAGTAAATTTAGTTGGCTATTCAAAAGTCTGGAACTGTTGTAAACTCTGTATTCAACTGCAAGTCTTGCAATATATTGCAATTATCAATAAAGGGACATATTTCTTCACAACTTGTTGTGACTTCAATTTATCTACTTGGTTTGTTGCGATGTCGTTACTTTCTGAGATATACCTGGAATAATGGTTTTGTCTTGCACAAGTGCAATCTAGACCTGTACGGCATCACACCCAGTAGCTTGTTTTCGACCTCCCGAGATCGGGGCGTGCCAGTATCAAATAAATATACCTGAATCCTGGAGAAACAACCACCAACTACTCTTTTATTCTAGCAGCTTAGCAAAACCTGGAGAGATCACCAGGTCCTTAGGAGACATAGCAAGATACATAATAACATACCAAATGTATAATAAATAAACATGCAACTGAAAGGAAAGGAAATAAACACAACGAAGTGACGACATCTAAGAGGGTGGCATACGGTCGAAAATAACAGTATTAGTCGTAGCTATAAGAAAATATTAGGTAAAATTGTAGTGCAATACGAGCTACCGATCCTATAGAAAGCAACACGGTGCGTGCTAACTATTTGTATAAAGTTTCTATCATAGCACGGTATGTACTAATGATCGAGAATGGTCAATAGCCATATACTAATAACGATATCCTCGCCTAGGGGATCAAGCTAATCAGGTCCATCTCAGGTCAATTACTCAAGTCCAAATAAAATGAATATGGGATCAAGTCAAGTCATACACATAACTAATGCGAAAAACTAAACAAGTAAAGTACATCAAGAAACGAATAAAAATTATGTGTGATCATATGACACAAATAGATAAAGGAATAAAAGTAATGTAGGTGCAATGTGAACCGTGTACAAGCAACATGTGACAACGAATGACAAGAATATGACAAGTATGTGACATATACAAGGAATAATTGCAGGAAACAAGCATGTATAAAAATAATGTACAAGTCGGCAAGGTATACTTGCATGTCGTCTAAGTCCACATTGACTTTGCAATATCGAAACCTATCAAAGTTCACACATAATTTAAAAATTATTTTAGCCTTCTAATGACACATGGGACAAAGGTTTCCTAAATGACCAGTCTACATGCTTCTAGGATTTCTAGACCTAGTTCCATAGTTTTGACTTCCGAAATTCAAGGTTAAGTCCCAAAATAAAGGACAAACATATAAATAACATAAAATGATAAAATCATGATTTAAACATGATTTATATGGAATTTAACCTCTAAATTCTAGATTTAGAATTTTGTGTATAACTTATCTATTTAATACTAACTAGTCTTATCCAAAATATTACCAAATCGTTGTTATGACCTATATTTATGAAATATCATACAAAAAATATTTAGTTCTGATACCTCAGAAAATAATACCTTATTTATTTATGAAATCAGCCCCTATTTATGAGCCATTCTATGTCAGTAATTTAGCCAAAAACCTATTATGTCGGCCCATATTTTTTGGGTTCAGATTTGGGATGATAAAATCATGAAAAATAATTTTTAAATACTTATTTTACAGTAATAAAATACCATTAAATTTAGTTTTAAGAAATTTTGACAACATTAAAAAATTTGCACCGAAAAAGCTCAAGCTAGTTCTCATGTAAGCCAATCTATCAACCACCTAGCATGCAATCTATATGGACTATAATATAGTGAAAATGATGGCAAGATATTAGTTCTAAAACAAGAATTCTAATGGAATTATGCCATGGGGGTTTGAGAAGGAAAGTTATAATCTTTACTGAAAGCCTTCGTGTTGAGAGTCAATAAGGGACTTTTAGTCCCACATCGGAATATGTAGTATGTAGAGGAGCTAGACTCCCTATATATAGTGAAGTAGTCAGTCAATAAAATAACTCAACTATTATTTTCTACATGGTATCAGAGCCATAACTCTCTCTCTCTCTCTCCACAAAATAAAAATTTTCCTCCCCCAGCCGCCGACCCGCTCCAGCCCCCCGACCTACGCTCCAGCCCCACCGCTGCCCCTCTCTTGCTGGCTGCCCCACCTGTTGCCCCCCCTACTCCAGCCCCCCGCTCCACCCGCTGCCCCTTCCCAGCCCCGCTCCAGCGACCTCAGCCCCCCCTACAGCCCCCTCTCGCGCCCCCTCTCCAGTACCCTCCCGCCCCCCATCCAGCACCCTCCCGTCCCCCCCTACAGTACCTCCCGCCCCCCCTCCAGCACCCTAACGCCCCCCTCCTAACCCTAGCCTCTCTTGCCATGGAAACCCTAGCCCTAGCAGCCCAATCCAAACCCTAACCCTAACCCTAGTCGTCAAAAAAAGGGCAAATTTCGAAGACAGTCGAGATGTCAAATACTTTATTTGTACCGACTCTATTCCTAGATTGCGTCATTTGGAACTAACAAATGTCTATTTTGTTATTCTTCCTTCACATCGGGATCTATACAGAGACTGATCATGTCTTCTCTGGTGTCCTGACGTGTTCACTTTACATGCGTACGTCGGTGCTGGCCAAGTTGGTAGCGCATTCGTAAAGTCTCTGATGTCGAAGAAGACGACGAAGACGAAGAAGACGACGAAGTTGGGGAAGTTGCCGACTCCAATGTCGAAGAAGCCAACGAAGACGACGAATAGGGTTCACAGTTGAAGAAGCCATGGATTCGATCAGTGGCAAACTGACGGCCGAAGAGATGAAGGTCTTGGTTGATGATATCTTATCAAAAAGATTAACCGAGGTAACCCCACGTGTGATCCAGACTGATGTGGATCCGTCCCCTTACAAAAAGGGGAAATTGGAGAAGCTGGAGACAAAGTTGGAAGGAACGTCCAACTACTTGAAGTGGTCGCGACAGGCGCTGCGGACACTGAAGGGACGTGGCTTGGTTGGCTATGCCACTGGCCAAGCCAAGGCACCAGCCGATCACTCCACCAAGGAGTTTACTGTTTGGAAGATTGTCAACAACGTCGTGGCTGGGTGGTTGACTGCCTCTTTAACCGACCAGGTGTCGGGCAATGTCGAGGCAATGGAGGCTGCTGCTGATATATGGCAAACTCTAAAAGATATGTACTCCGGCTCCGGCAACCCTATGCGAGTCTTTCAACTGCAAGATGAACTCGATAGGGTGGCACAAGACGAACGTACCATCTCTGAATACGCGGCCATGTTGAAGAAGTACTGGTCTGATCTGGATCATTATGATCCTCTTGGGATGGAAGATGCACAGACGTTCCTGGCTTATATTTCCCGACAGCGTATGATGAAATTCCTGAAGGGACTACATCCTGTATTTGAGCAGAGACAGAATATCCTCCTATCCCAACCTACGCTTCCGACCTTGGAAGAAGCTATAGCTGTTATGACACAGGAAGAAGCTCGACTGAAGTTAATGCCCAATAAGGGCTTCTACCAGGGGGAGCAAGCCACGGTTGACAAGTCTGTCCTTGCTGCCTTCAATCAACCTCCATCTATGGGTGGTGCTTGCCACAATTGTGGTGACTCCGGACATTACATCTGATTTTGTCCAAAACCCTTGCGCAATCAGTCTAATGATCGAGGACGGGGTCGTGGCGGCCGACGGGGTAGTAGAGGAGGATATGCTGGTAGAAGGGGCGAACACAAAGCAAATCTGGCGGAGGAAGGGAGAGAGCATCAACTGGCTGAAATAACCCTGCTTGAGCGGGAGTTCCTTGAGAAGTTGCGTGGCACAAAGCTGGGTTCGGCCGACAGTCCTAGGGCGTCTTCGACCTCGGGAGATCATATCACTTGCTTTGCCCAAACCAGTACCGGTGATTCTGCACGTGCTCTTGCATTTATCCATCAACCATGATGGATTATGGACTCTGGAGCATCTCTCCTTGTCACGGGATCCCGAGGTGCGTTTCAGGAATATACTCACCTACCATTGCCGGAGAGTATTCAGACCGCTGATGGTACATCCAGTCCTGTAATGGGTAAAGGCACTGTCGCATGCACCCCTTCCATCACTCTAACCAATATCTTACATGCTCCATCTTTTCATGTCAATCTTCTATCCATTAGTGCCATTATACTTGATCTTAACTATACTGTTTCCTTTGACATTCCTACGGTGACTTTTCAGGAGAAAGGAACAGGACGACGACTTAGGACTGGCACATGGCATAAGGGGCTGTGGTATTTAGACAGGACTGGACTGGACAACGCATTGGCATCCTTGGTAGCAGATGCACCACCAGAAGCTTCCTGTCGTAGTGTTGAATCCGACTTGCTACTCCACCACCAGCGTGTCGGTCACTCTTCTTTTAAAGTTATTAGTCGAATGTATCCGTCCTTATATCACAGGGCTAATAAAGAGAAGTTATTTTGTAATGCTTGTGAGTTGGAAAAACATACCAGAAGCTCGTATGTGAGCACGGAGAATAGGAGTTCAGCTGCTTTTGACATGATATATTCGGACGTATGGGGCCCTTGTCCTACAACCGAAATTAACGGCTTTCGATGGTTCGTCACCTTTATTGACTGTTATACCCGCGTGACATGGGTCTACCTTATGAAGAATAAAAGTGACGTCCTTGAGGCCTTTCAGGACTTTTATCGACGGGTGGAAACACAATATGGCGCTAAAATTAAGTGTTTTCGGTCAGACAATGGGACGGAGTATACTAATAAGCGGGTTGCTGAGTATTTTTCCACTCATGGAATACTTCATCAAACTTCATGTGCTTATACTCCGGCCCAAAATGGTATGGCGGAACGAAAGAACAGACACCTGCTGGACGTCGTACGGACGATGATGCTGGCTATAAATGTCCCGAAACACTTATGGGGGCAGGCTATATTGACGGCCTCTTATCTCATCAACAGAATGCCATCTCAAGTATTGGACTGGAAGACACCGTTGGAAATGCTTACTGGGGCAACTACATACACTGTTCCACCAAAAGTCTTTGGATGTGTGTGCTTTGTCCAAGATAATAGACCAGGCGTTGGCAAATTGGATCCTAGGGCAGTTAAATGTATCTTTGTCGATTATACGGCGACTCAGAAGGGTTATGCATGTTGGAGTCCAGTCGAGCGGAAGATGTTTGTCAGCATGGACGTTACTTTCAAAGAACTCGAACCATACTATGGTTCGGATGAAGGTTCAGCATTTGTTGACACACCTACCATAGATGGTGTTAGATGTGATAGGGAGATAATAAGCCCAAATGTGGTCATCGGATCGGTTCCGTGTCCGGTTGTAGAAAACTGGACGAAAGGGGGAGAGCACAGTGACTCAGATACAGAAAATGAAGAAGAAGATCCATATGTTATGCAGGGGGAGCAGCAGACAAGGGAAAAGGAGCTCCAAGTCTACAGAAGGAGACAACAGAAGTCCAGTACTGTGCCTATGCCGTGTCCTGTGCCTACTGTACCAAGTTCCTCGTCTACTCCTGCTCCAACTCCTGAAGATGTTGTTCCCGTACTGAATCACTCGGATTCTGATGCGGATCTCTCCGACTCGGATGGTATGATCTCTCCACCACCTATTGCTCCCTTAAGGAGATCTTCTCGCATCAATGCGGGTAAGGCTCCTGCTCGTTTTGATGATTACGAACATGACATTGCCAACTTCTTGTCTTATTCTAACATTTCTTCGAATTATCGAGCCTTCATTGCATCGTTAGACTCTACTTCGTTGCCCAAGTGTTGGCAGAAAGCAAAGAAAGATCCAAGGTGGAAAGCTGCAATAATGGAAGAACTTGGGACACTGGGGAAAAATAAGACATAGGAGCTGGTTCCATTACTCAAAGGGAAGAAAGCTGTGGGATGCAAATGGGTGTACACAGTGAAAGAGACGCCAGAAGGAAAAGTAGAGTGGTACAAGGCGAGGTTGGTTGCAAAAGGATTCACACAGTCATATGGAATAGACTATGATGAGATATTTGCCCCAGTAGCAAAAATGAGCACCGTGAGAACTCTGGTCTCCATTGCAGTGAACTATGGGTGGAAGCTGTACCAGCTAAATGTGAAGAATGCCTTTCTTCATGGGGACCTGTAAGAAGAAGTATACATGGAGCTCCCACCTGGGTGCTACGCGACGGAATCAAACGGAGGGACGTCACAAGAAAAGGTGTGTAAACTGAAGAAGTCACTATACGGGCTCAAGCAATCTCCTCGAGCCTGGTTTGACAGATTCAGAAAGGCTGTTACAGGCATGGGATACCTACAAACAAATGCAGATCATACGGTCTTCCTCCAGCATGCAAGAGGCTACATCACTATACTTGCTGTATATGTGGATGATATAGTGATCACAGGTGATGATGAAGTTGAGATCACTAAGCTGAAGTCAAAACTCGCGAAGGAGTTTGAAGTGAAGGATTTAGGAGCGATGAGGTACTTTCTAGGTATCGAGGTGTGCGAAGGCAAACAAAAAATTATTCTCTCACAGATAAAATACATACTAGATCTGCTGAAGGAGACAGAGATGCTGGTATGCAAAACAGCGGTCACTCGAATTGACCAGAAGTGCAAGTTGGAAGCAGAAGCATGAGAGCCTATTGATCGAGAAAGATATCAAAGACTTGTAGGAAGATTGATTTATCTGGGACACACTCGCCCTGATATCTCATTCGCGGTGAGTGTAGTGAGTCGCTACATGCATGATCCAAGAAAGGATCATATGGAAGCAGTATTTCAGATCTTGAGGTATCTGAAAGGAACGCCGGGAAAGGGGCTATGGTTCAAGAAGAATGGACGAATAGAAGTTGAGGGATACTGTGATGCAGACTGGGCGAGCTGCATAGACGACAGAAGGTCTACCACGGGATACTGTGTTTTTGTAGGGGGAAATCTGGTCTCATAGAGAAGCAAGAAACAGTCTGTGGTAGCACGGTCGACAGCTAAAGCAGAATAC